>JBBDHI010000007.1:20043041-20057495 GCA_037177115.1 Craterocephalus stercusmuscarum
GTGTGTGTGTGTGTGATTTGAAAGTACAATGTTGAAAAGAATAAGCCTACACTTAGAGCCAAGATAACTGTCCCTAATGTACGAGGCCAACACCCTCCCACCTCTGTTATACACACATTCACACGCACAAACGGACAAATTTACTCTATTCTTTCCCTTTACGTGTGCGTGTGGGAGAGTGCGTGTGCGTGTGTGAATGAAAGGTATGACAGGAGTGTTGTGTTGGCTTGGCTGACCGTCTGCGGTTGTGCGGCGGTGAGAGGGAGTTTTGGGATCGCAGAGCGGGCGTTGCTGCCGAAATCCCTGAGAAATGTTCGTTTTGGATCCGTGTCCGTGCTTACATACCGCCCTCCCGACTGTCTCTCATTCTCCTTTTCATTTTTCCTTCTTAAGGTTTAACTTAAAAGTTATGAAATGGGGAGTCAAAATACATCGTTTGAACACGCGGGGACTGTGAAGGGTGTGTGCGCGCGCGCGTGTAAGAAAGAGAGAGAGGGGGGAGCGTTACTCTCCACTTTCCACCTTCCAGTCCTGGTTCCGGGGCCACTGAGGCTGCAGGGGTGAGGTTATTTGTATGAAAGATAAAGGAGGGCAAGAAGTATGGTCGGTTGACTCGGTTCCAAGACAAATGTTCACCTGACTGAACCAGGTGTTTGCATTGTGAAGATTTTTTTTTTCAAACCAGGCAAGTTTTTTTTCTTGGTTTCTTTTTCGTCTTGTGACTCTCAAGAACCTATTTGTCCAGAAAGGAATTTTCTTTTTCTTTTCTTTTTTTTCTTTCTGGAACGTGAATGATCACCGTACCATGACATCATTCTAATTGTTTCCAATGAATTTTACTTATTATTTCAAGAATGACCATAAACACTGGCTGAAACAAAGTAGAAAAATCAGTGTGAAAAAATTAAATAAATACAAATAAAACATGACTGGCTCCGTGACTCTTTGACTGAAACAAGTCGGTTTGCGTTGTAAACAAGTCAATTTTTCTCACCTCGTTACCACATGTTTTCGGGTTGAACTGAACACTTGTTAAATTGGATTTTTTTTAGTGTACGTTTGGTCAGCATCGCATAGCGACCGACTAATCCCATTTTGATCCAATAAGTGTGCGTGCATGTGTGTGTTTGTATGTGTGTGTGTGTGTGTGACAGAAAGAGAGAGAGGGAGAGATAGAGAGGGAGAAGGAGGTGGGAGGGAGGAGAGGCGGGAGGGAGGATTGATCCGCGTCTGTTAAAATCTTGTTCTGGTTTTTCTTGGAGTGAGGTCTGTGCCTGCCGACGCGCCTCTCCTGTGCAGCCCCCCACCCCCTCAAGAAGAGCTTTTTTATATAAAAAGAAACCTTGGAATTTTTGAAAAGGAGAAGGATCTGCATAATACCAGTGAAGTGGATAAAAGCGCACGGCTGGGTTCTTTCTGCGTTCTCTCTCTGGTGTCTGAATGAAACGGGGAGGCAGATATATGGGGGAGCAGGACGGCGCAGGTTCTGCTCTGGGAGTCGATCTGTCAGCGTCATTTTCTGAGTAAACACGTTTTGCCTTAACTTTTAATTCCTCCCAAACTGGCGAGCTCCACACCAGTCCTCTTGCACCGCGGAGTTCGTTTTTCTCGGAACGAGGAGAGTTTGGTGTTTTTTCCCCCTTCAGAGAAACTGGCTAAACTTTCTACGTTTAAAAAAATAAATAAAAAGATCGGATTGCATTTTCCCCCTTCAAGCATTTTGGAGGTGATGTCATCGTGCAGTGTTTTGGCAGGTATCGTGCCGAGAGGGCGCAGGGAGGACTGCTGCAACCAGGCGGTAACCAGCGGCTAAGGAAAGCGGGGAAGTCCGGAAAATCAGGTGCAAAGTGCGGCTGTCATTTCCTCGCCGTGTCGCGGGTGGCTGAGTCCGCCACCCAGTCACAGCTGTTCCCAACCTCCTCAGCCAGCCCTCCCACCCTCGTCTTTCTATCCCCTTTATTATCCGATCCTATTCTCATTCAGCACTCTCCATATACCCCTCTGAGCTGGACCGCTCAGGGACCTCATCACCCTCTCTCTCGAACACTGTTGGCCGGTGTCACCTGAGCTACAGACCCATTGAACCAGCGTGGGGGCGCAGACATGACCGAGGCTGTCTCGCATTACCCTGCGCCCGCAGAGTCACCTTCTCCAGGTCGCCATTCGCTCCTTCTGCCAGTCCAGGTAACTCATCTTCATCAGCTTCTGACCACGCATTGCTGGGACTAAACCTTCCCCTAAGACTAAACCTGTGGCGCGACAAACACAACTTTTTCATCTCACTGAGCATAATCCTAGAGGCCACAAGTTTGCTGTTACGCAAAAACGTTACGCACTGGATTACGCACTGACCGCATCTGTTCGCGGGGCCAAACATCACTCAGAGGGTCAGCAAGGTCCACGGGTATTGGCTATCTGTGAAGCGTGAGCGCGCTTTCACCTGTTCCTCTCGTTGTCGGGCACGCGCAGCGTCAACGTTTTAAGTCCTAACCCTTTGCTCCCCCGCCCATCAGTCCCTCCACCGGTCTGGACAGCTGTTTAAGGTTGCTCGGCGGTCAGTGTGGCAAAGTTACACCAACCTTATACCCCACCTTGCCCGTGCTCACACAGTTATCCACACCGGGGAAACCGGGGCACACCGCCGCCGATGCCAACAGGAGTGGCCGCTAACTCTGACTCTGCACAACATCCGCCGGATTCAGAACGCAGAGGGCAACTCTCCGGACTGTCGGACTGGCTCAGAACGAGCGAGGAGACTGTCTTTGGGCCAAGTTCCATAGTGGAGGGGGGAAGCAATGTGGTCCCTTCTTTCCACGTTGACCGTCTTGTAAGTTACTCAAGTCACTTCTTTCTTGTTTTAAAATGATTTCTCTGCACAGGTCATCTGTTTAGAATTTTTGGGAGGATAGCTTGAGCTACAGGTGAAAATGATGAAGGGGAAGGCTGAAACGTCTAAAGATTACATCACTCCTCAGCAGTCCCCATAGGAAATATGCCATGGAAGGCCCTGTTTTGATTGGCTGACAGTTCAGGGTCACTGGGTCAGAGTCAGGGCCATGTTACTCATAAAACCTGCCATAAACATCTCCATCACCATCTGCACTTACTTCAGGGATGGCCAGGCTGGCTCAGGAAAGACCATTTTCCCATTGCCAAGAAAATGTTTTTTTCCTATTGAAAATATTTCAGAAGTTGAGTCAAATATCACAGGCTTTATCTGCTGGGATAGGAAAATGATAAAGTGCCAAGAGCAAATCTAAGGGAGGAGGATACAGACTCAGGGGGCTTGAGTTTGCCCATTTGAGGTGTGTCTTGTTAAAAGCCAAGGGATTTATTTTTCTTCCTTTCTGTCGGCTGTGCTTCTCCCAGATGGCCGTCATCTCCAGATACCTCTCATTCCTCACACAACCTGGACAGGGTGTGTGCTGCTTCTTGTGTCTCCCTGCCTTTCTTTCTCTTCGTCTCCCTCACCCTCTGTCCACTTGCTCACCTAAATCCCTACATCTGTCTTCCTCTCGCTCATGGCCCTTTTTTCCCGTAGATACTTGCTCAGATAAAAAAAAAAGTATGAATTAATAACTGATGAATGATGGCGCCCCTGGCTGCATCTGAAGAGGAGCACTCTCACTGTTTAGTCTGCTGGTTTTACTTCAGGTCTTCCAGAGCCAATCATCCTGCCATTCATTTCCATCTCATCTATCAGTGTTACCGCAGCCGCCTCTCTACCGCAACATGCCGTTGTATCTATTTGATCACAAGTTTTCAGTTGGTGAGCGAAGCTTAAGGCCTTTAGACATAACAACCTGTTAATGCCCCTCATCTAAAGCCATATTTCCCTGTCTTGGCCCTCTGCTTTTCTTCCCATTGCTACATCGCAGACTTTAATATGGCTCACACCCCCAACAACTTAAGCAGCGTTGTAAAACAAGGCCTGCTGGAGAACATCTGAAACTGTTGCACTGCGCTGAAGCCCACTGCTTCAATGCTGGCCTACCACGTTAACCGCCGCTACACACTGCTGAAACCGCTGCTCTGTGCTGAGTACCACAGGCCGACCACTCTCACTCCACGCTGCTGCCCCGTCCGCAGTGCTGAGGCCTGCTTGTCTAACCGCAGCCTCCATATGGTCGATCTGCTGGGACGCAGGTTTATGATGTCAGATGGTTGCTTGTTTTGGCAACCAGCCCGGGCACACCGGGCTTTCCCTCTCTCCATACCTCCTTCTGTCTTTGCTCTCCCCGCTTTTTCTCTGCACTCTCTTATTCTCTCGTTTTCTCATCCCTCCCCCAACCACCGGCTGATCCTGTCTCCCTCTTTCCTCTCTCCTTCTCTTTCGCTCTGTGGCTGGCATAATATGGAGTGTCTGTGGTTTTGTGGGAGCGGGGGAATCCAGCGCTGAGGCACTTTTCCTACAGCGTCCTCGGCAGCAGTGCAGCCGTGGTGTTTTAACAGCTGAGAGTCCTCACAATGCACAGGCGCTCATGTTTTTTCGGCTGCGCAGGCAAAATGTGAGGGCCAAACGCTCTGCTGCATTTCCCAGGATGTCTGCATCTATTAGGACGAGTCAGGAGCCAACACGCCAGTTATGGAAGAGAAATGGGACTGAGGAAGGAGAAAGGAAAGAAAGGAAACAAGAAGGTTGGGATTGCATATGAGCGTTTAAGTCAGGAGGCAGTGACATGTGTTACAATGTGCATGAGTCGAACACCTCCCCTTTCCCATTATTTGCCTTTTTGTCTACTTCTCACGTCACTCACAGTCTGTGGTTACGTCTCTGTTGCTCATCTTACCACTTATTCTCCTCCTTCCTTTGATATTTGTAGCCTCCCTGTTCTTGGACCTTGTTTTCTTTGCATCTGCCTGTTCTTTCAGATTTTTATCTCCTGCCTCATTTATTCTTTCTCTTTCGGGCCTCTCCTGCTTCATCTCCCCGCTATTTGCTCTTGCATCACCTTCCTTTACCCCACTCTCTCCTTCTGCCGTTGTGTACCTTTCAGTCTACCTTTCTCTTCTCCTTGCTATCTCCCTCTCTCAGCATGTCTTTGCCTGGGCCCAGCTGTCAGCTGCCTGCTCCGCCTGTATACACAAATTCACCCTGCACACATCTGCACATCTGTGTGCGTGCCCATGACAGCGTGGAGGAGTCGCCTCACTAACCCTAAACATAAAGGAAGATTGGAGGCAGAGAACGATAGGAGAAAGGTAGAGTGGACAGAAAGATGGGGAGAGAGAGAGAGATAAGTTCGAGGAGCAAAAGGGAGGACTGCAAGAAAGAGAAAGAGAGAAAAGAGGCATGCAGAAAGATAGCAAAAGATGAGGTGGGGAAAGACAAAATTCATAGAATTGCTTTTCAGCCCACACACTTGGTTCTGAACTTCATCAAGTTTTCAGCCACTAATTCAGAGCAGTTCAAGGACTGCCAAAGTAGATTTTGCAACACAATCACTCCCTTACTAAAGCTGTAAATAACTTGTGATACATCCAAGGTCAAGGTCTACACCTCAATTAAGCAATGTGATAGAGTGAGAAGAATTTTAATTGTAACTGTAACCAGCTGTTTCTTCTAAAAATGTTCCTAAAAGTTCAACTAGATGAACGACTACTGGGAAATAATTAACAGTGCAGCTATTCATGATAGCACTCCTTAACTCTGCATGATGCATCAACACAAATTGCTTCCTCCATAAGTCATTACTGTGCATGTCTTGGTAGCTCATGTTCTCTCATATTCATAGCATCTGTAAATGTAAGCAGTCTGCAGCTCTCAGAAGCCACATCACAGCAGAGCTTTCACCTGTAGTCCAGCCCAGCTGTCTACATACTCACAGCAGCCAAATGAGCCAGCCCGTTTCCTTAGATGTCCGAACCAAAGCATGTTCTACTTGTCTCGGCATGTTTGCCAACCTGCTACGGTCCAGTCGGGTCATTTGCAGGCCAGATTTTGGTGTGGCAAAAGTCACAGACGGGTCACAAAGTGGGTTTGAACAGAAGGCTGGTAGCGTTACGATAAACACAGCTCTGGGTGTTGTCCCTCGGCCCATTTCTGGACATCTGCCTGTCTGTATGTCAAGCTGCTGCGCCAGCCGCACGCCCAGCGGTATGAGTAATCACCCAAGAAGGAAATGAGATGTTGAACAGAGAGAAATGCAGAGAAGAAAGGGATGGAAATGATGGTGTCATGCCCAACTCTTCCAACATTCAATATTCTACACTCATCTGTTTCTACTTTTTCCAGATGTATCCAGATGTTGCTGGTGATGTGCAATCCATTACAGGTGAGAGCCGGTATGCATGACAAAGAGGGATTGTGCAGCATAAAAGACAAGTTGTATATTTGTTTAACGTCCAGTTCTTCAAATGTGTTTGGAATTGTCTGCCAAACTTTGGATGCTTGTGGGTGTTCCAGCAGGTGCTTGGTGTGGATGGAGTCAACTTCAGCGTGCATGTGGAGAACCAGACACAGGTGCGAGACACCATGAGTCGGAGACACCATCGAGTCTACCAGCTCTACAGCCGCACTAGCGGCAAGCACGTCCAGGTGCTGGGACGCAAGATCAGTGCCAGAGGGGAAGATGGAGACAAATATGGTAAGACACAAATACACACCCACTGTGGAAACAACACCAAAGCTCCCATCTAAGATCCAATGCTTGCTTGCACGTACATATGCACTCACACCATCTAACGTCGACAAGTACAAAGACTTAAAGGTTGACTGAGTGCATGCATGAATGGAGACACAATGCAACTGTGCAGGCATGCTCACAAAAGCACAAACACAGGCCTCCCCAGGCTTTGGCAGGGGGGCAGTGGAGCTTGTCTTCGGAGTACAAAGACCTCATCGACTGGCCGCTGACTCAATGATTCACAAAAAAGCAAAAGACAGACGGAGAGAGAGAGAATGTCGGTGAAAAAAAGTGAGTTAGAGGAAGAAGCCTGACAGGTAGAGAGTCGGACCAAGTGTTAGAAACTCATCACCTTCATCGATCACTTCATTGATTTTTCATCCTTCCTGTTGTCTCCTTTGGATTTAAAACAGCAGGCTTCCTCTCCCTCCCTCCATCCATACTCTTAACGCTTTCTCTGTCCATCCCCCACGTCTTCTCCTTTCTTAGTCTGTAATGACAGCTAACCCATTCTTAAACCACCCAGAATCAATGAGGAGAAGAAACCCAAGCCGTAAAGCTTCCCATTTCTGTGTGTGGCCCAGCAGGGGCTCAGGAGGCACATCCTTTCCATTTACGAGGATGTCAGAACTGTACCACACCACCTCATACCAAAGATGGGACCACAAGTCCAGAGGCTTGTCTGGTTTTCATTCATTTTTCTTTGTTCTTCCCCTCTTTTGGACAAATACCATTTGAAAGATAAAACATTTGCCCCAAACTTACCAAAGACTGAAAGAACATATTACACTTCGGGTCAGAGAGTAGAGAGGGAAGAAATTAAGCAAGTCTGCATCGGTATAAGCATGAAGTGGAAGAGCAGTAGGGAGATGAGAGGAGAGTTGGGGGAAGAGAGATGAAGAGGGCAAGAGGGAGGGAGGTATTGATTTCTCCTGACCCCTTTGTTGACTAAGGTCATGTAGGAACCGTTTTAGGGATTTATTTTTAAACAGGCACAAGCGCTCTCCAAAGATGTGTAGTTAGTGAAGCGGTACTGCCTGGAAGGATGAACACACATTGTGCACCTGCACATTTACTCACACGAACACACAGGAGCACACGCACACACCTTAAAACAACAGTATCCCAGACGCTCCCACTCCCCTCAGCCCACCCTGCTCCCTCTTCTTTTGGCTGTTATCTTCTTTTTACAAGACCCATTTGCAGTCAGTGGCCTCACATCCATGTGTGTGATCGGCCTTATCTGACAACCATCTGTCCAGCCAGTGACATTTACATCTGTCTGCGATTTATCAGCTCACTTAATAGCAACTATGAATCCTAAAACAGTGACTCAGCCTGAACGCCTTATCTGTTTTAATAGAGCCGGTTTAAATTTAATGCTGGCTGGTAATCTGTGCTATTTTAGTGTGACACTACTTGGCAGCGGGATCTGTCCGTTTAAGATTGAACAAAGTTATTTGCAGTCGTAAAAGATCTCTGGCACCCTGAAAGAAGACAAAGTGTAGAACTGGGAGAGCCACATTTTTTCTGTTCAAATTTGTGTGGTACGAATCTGTAAGCATACCACATACAAATTTATTGTGTCGTATTTCTCCTCATTAGCTGTGGCTCTAATGTCTGTCTGTCCTTCTGTCTGTCCCTTCACAAGCCCAGCTTGTAGTGGAGGCAGATACCTTTGGTAGCCAGGTGAGAATTCGGGGCAAAGAAACCAACTTCTACTTGTGCATGAACCGCCGCGGCAAGCTGGTAGGAAAGGTGAGACTTCTTTTTAAGAGACATGTTGATCATAAGCATCTTACAAATTCCTGACCAGCCTTTCTTTGTCTGTGTGTGTCTACCTGTGGTTTCTCTCCTCTCTCAGAAGGCCAGTAACCGAAGCGCAGACTGCGTTTTTGTGGAAAAGGTTCTGGAAAACCACTACACAGCTCTGATGTCAGCACGCTACGCGGGCTGGTATGTTGGCTTCACTAAACGAGGGCGTCCTCGCCGAGGCCCCAACACACTCCCCAACCAGCAGGATGTACACTTCATGAAACGCTTCCCACCTGGGGAGCAGCCTGACCTCACCACTCCCTTCCGCTTCACCACTGTCAGTAAGCGAGGCAAGAGAGTGCGCGCTACTGGGCCCCGCTAGTAGTGGCTAACGCTAGCACCCACTGTCTTGTCATCATTGAGCCTTCCAATGGCTAACCCAGTCATCTCTTATGTCGCACATGACTGAACATCTCCCTTTGTTGGGCCAAATATTGACCAGAAACTTGATGAATCATTCATGGGGTTTAGCTTTACGCATCCTAAATTGCCACTACAAGCCCCTAGTTAGTGATCATTTCTATCAGTTTCTCTTTTGTTCCCTTACTGGACCAAGTGGACGATAACTCATCCAATGCTGGAAGCTCCTGGGAAATGGTCTGCTTCCCTTCAGAAGCCCAAATTAGTGACAGAGAACCTGAAGGCCAGCCAGAGTCCCAGGCTCTACAAAGGCCTTGATTCCAGAACCACAGAAACCACAAGGCCTTCATGTCTCCTGTTGTGGAGCAGCTGGACAATGTCAAGCATGGGATTACAACTGGACCATACAGAGAGAAAACATGTGGGAGAAACTGAACAAGAGAGTGGGTGCTTAGCCTACAGATAAAGGGAATGCAGGAGGGTAAATACATGAACATGATGAAGCGGACAGAGAGATAGTGATCTGCACAGATGCAATGGACAAAAAATGGACCGTACATGTGACGCACTTATCTGTCTCACTGCTAAATTGGTGGGAACGTGTGAGACCATCGATTGAATGGCAGGGTGCATGAATAGAAGGAAGAATGAGGGAACATTAGAGTGAATGATGATGAATAAATGCCTGTTTCTAAGAAGATAGCTAGGAAATGTATGTTGTGTGTATATGTGTGTGTGTATGTGTGTGTTTATGTTTGCATGAAGCTGGATCACGAGGGACTCTGGAAAGGGACCGTGCAGTCCCTGGATGAACCCATGACAACTCACTGCAGGGACTGAAGCTTTAGGAACTGGAATGTATGAAAACCAAGCTGCACCTAAGTCAGACAACCAATTGCCGTAAACCAAACCAATGGCAACCAAAGACAACTGGAGAGCTACTTCATGATTCCTCCTCATGCCCTGTCTCCCCTGAGGACACTACACCCCCAGCTTTTTGATGCAGAGGGTGATGAGTGCAGGGGCGAGCCCAGCTGGGAGGGTGCCTTCTCTAATAGCATTGCTATAGAAACGACCCAGGGGATGATGCTCCTGTGTGATACCGTGGATACAGAGTGCTGCTACCAGGACATTCAGTGGAACAAACCAAAGTTTCATGCATACACACAAGAGAAAAATATTAAAGGGAACAATTTATTGAAAGGTATATATATTATATATATAAAAGAAGACAGAAACCCTAAATAAGCAATCTTACTATGATGGTTACTATAATTATTACGATAAAATTATTTCATTTATTTATTTCAGCTCTGTGTGCAGCAGTCTTTCTCGACTCAGTAAACCTTACAGAAACATTTCCTGTCTCCCAGCTTCTTTTCACTGCTTCCTCGCCTGCTGTTTTTGTGCTAATCTTGAAAGAGATTCAAGATGCAGATACTGTGCTGTGGTCAGCTTTTACTACTCACTAGGTTGCAAGTTATTGATTCAGCAAAATCCTAAACTTTGGCTGGTTTCAGCCACTGAGCTACAAGCGTTTGGTTGCCCTGCTTGTTTTATTAAATGGTGAATTTCATATTTTGGAAAACAAAACAAGCAGTCCCCAAACAGCCCATTGAATTCAGGGAAATTCTAAAGACATTAAGTCTAGGTAATATAAGAAATCATGATAAGTTTATGTATCAAAACATTTATCCCTTTATTAGCTCTGGTTGAATGTGTTTACTGTGGTCTATGCTGACATTTAAAGAGTCTAACGAATAACCCTGGGTTTGCAGGATTTTTTTCCATCAACTTCCACTTATTTCTTTAGCATTTAATTAATTGAATGACTGACTTCAAACTGAAGTACCATCACCACATTTAACCACCCTTCATTTCTATATATATTATCTGGAAACAGGAGCAGATTGATTGAAACATACCTAAATGTAAATACAGTAAATGAGGCAAACAGTTTGTATGGCTGAAAAAAAAGCAATATATGAATATTTAATATCACTGCTTTGTTTCTTACCACAAACATGGCTTCCCCAGACTTCTTTAGGGACTTTCCAATGCTCTTCTTTGGGTATTGACTGGCGTTTGCCCTGGTCTGTCAGGATGATCGCACACTGCTTCTTGAATAATCCTAAGGCCTGGACTCCATTGTTGTCACTGATTTGCAGTAATGTGCTTGTCATCTGGCATACCTCCGTGTTTTCTCCATGTTCCCCTTATGAATGGTTTTAGGAGAGCCACCCTTTCATGGAAACCACTTTAGATTAGGCTTGAGCAAATATGAAATGGATAAACTGAAGGGCATCTCTCTGACTCTGTCAGATATTTGGTGTTTCATTTTATTTTTCCTTCTATTTCTATCTACATTGTTAGATACCGTTCACCTTTCCGCCTGCCAAATCCTCTTTTGTCTTCCTCTTGTCCAGTTTCCTCAGATCTTTTGCGGACACACTGAACACCAGGCTGCATGGTGGTGTGGTTTAGCACCGTCACCTCACAGGAAGAGGATTCTTGGTCCAAATGTCAGCTGGGCCCTTTGTGTAGAGTTTGCATGTTCCCACGGTGGATGTGTGTTCTCTGGTTACCCCAGTTTCCTCCCACAGCCCAAAACCATACGTACACAAAGAGCATTCTAAATTGACCCAAGAAATAAGTGAGTGTGCATGGTTGTTTGTTTCTGGGTTGGCCATGTGATGGAATGAGAACCGGTCCGCTGTGTTCCCTGCCTCTCACCCGATGTTACCTGGGATATGCTCCAGCCACCTCTGACTAAGAGCTGTTTGCAAATTGTCTTGTTGGTGCAAAAGAACCATTTTTCTGTCTGTCAAACTGTTATATTTGTCACATTTTCTTAATGCAGCTAAGGAAATGGGAGCAAATTATGCATCACTGAACAGGCTGTTATTAATATAATTACTTACAATTTATAATGGATGATCTTCCAAGTTATCTTATGTTACAGTACTGGTTTATTCCTTTGGTAACAGTAGGTGTTATTTTTTTATGCTTTAATGATTTATTTATGGTAAAGTGACCTAAACTAAAAATCCTGAAGAACAATATTCCTAAAGACAATCAAAGATTAAAAAGTCTGTTTCCATTTAAGCAAAAATATAAAGAATGATTGGTGGATAAATACTTTTGATCAATACTATAGAAATGTTATCGATTATTAGTAAATATTGTCTACCCCGAACAGATATTGTAGACTTAAGATTGACACAGATAAAAAATGATCATTACTAATGGATTACTATTGACTGCACCATTGCCTAGCTTGTACATAAATTTGCATCATACATGTATCAAGGTCCCCAAAGCCAACTATAGAATAATGTAATAGTTCAGGAATAATAATATTAATGTAACAATGGCATGAATTTCACTTTCTTTCTCCAACCAGGTGTGAGAGTAAATGTAATAAAACCAAAAAGTTCTTTGTATGAATGAGAAGTTACAGAATCAAAGTGCAAACAGTTGAAGGCCACAGCAGTACAAATTGTCAGGTTTTCATGATTCCTACCAAAACGCAACTGAGACATTGAATTCTGTCAAATACTATATACAAAGTTAACATTCCCCAGCTTTACACTGGAACACTTTCAAAGTGCTTTAAAGAAAAATCTGAAGCATCAGTCATTATGTAGACACCAACTCTCACCTTCAAACTGCAAAGTTTTGGCATCCAAATGCAGCAAGAAGTATCAGACCAAATAGCAAGGGCGAAACATGCAGACATGAGATTAAGTTTCATAGCTGCTACTCTTTCTCATCTCTCTTGCTCCGACACCCCATCCCTCCCCTTCCTTCCTAGCAGGAGGTCAATGAAGAGATGTCGCTGCCAAATGACCCAATCATGTCGGCAGACACAAACAGCTGACTCAGGGGGAAAAAAGGTTGTACCAGAAGATTCCAATTGCAAGGCAGCAGGAATCTCTGCTGGAGGGGGCGGGGGGTGGTAGATGGAGGAGACACTGAGGTGGGAGGGAATCCGGGTGTGGGATAAAGACAAGCGAGTAGGGGGTGGCGGCGCAGGGGTGAGCTGTTCATTTCTGGAACGTTGCTTCAGTTCCACTCGGGGAATGATGGAAATATTCTGCGTAGCCAAACCCAGAGTGGAAGGTGTATGGTAATCATGTCGGGGAAGGAATGCCAAATATGTGCGTGAGAACGGAGCTGTGACCTGAGAGCTGCAGGAATTATGGGCCAAAATCCCACAGACCCAGAGGAAGCACACACACCCATATCCAACACATACACATCATATATTAATGGTGCTCCACCAAGTACAAATCCATCCCACATAACGTATTCCCAGAATTTAAAACATTCTCCTATAGAGAACAAAACCCCAAAATGTAGAAAAACCATCTCCCTGAGCAGGACACCTCCTCTGCTTCTTCTGGAGAATACACAGAATAACTGGACAAGTGTATTTAATAACTCAACTATGCTACACCGAGGTTTGCAATAAAAATTTATAAAATCAAATACGCATACCCATCCTTCAGCAATAGTGTTCACAGGAGTTAATATGCGATCTTCTCCAACAGGTTGTTTAGACTCCAAACTTGGCAAATCAACAGAGAGCCAATGCCTCAAACAGATTACACTGCAAGAGAAAGCTGAGTTTATACTCCCACCTGGTGGTCATTCTCAGAACACTGGAAATCCAGATTCAACAAAACGGGTTTTCTAGGTTGTAAAGTTTTAGTAAAAAATAAACAGTTTGATCATTTGTCACACACACATTAAAAAACGGTCACAAATAAAGTTGATTTTATGAAGGATTGTTTGAAGACCAGCTCACTTGAACAGGATTGGGAGTAGCACAACTTTATGAAACCATGTACCCCATTTCCAAAAACAAAGTCCACTCAATGACTGTGTAATTTATCCAAAGAATGTGCAACACGCAAAGATGTTTGACACAAAGCTTGAATATTTTCTGATGCCGTGCTCAACTTTTATGACTTTGCATTCCATCAATTCTTTCGCAGTATCCTCTCCATCGGAAATTATTGAGTACAAGTCCATTTTAAGATTTCCCCCCTTGGGTAGAAGAGGGAAAGCACATGCCTAAGCTTTGTATTGTCTGGGATGGAGAAAGCTATGAATTCCCCCCAGTTTGTCTCAAGGATTCAAGAACCGACTCGAACAAAAGTATGCATTGCATCTGCATCACAGGGAGAGGTAAAAGTACACACATCCACTCATTCATTCACACAGACAAGAACAGATAAGACAAGTAGACACACATTCATGTTATAGTTGGCTCAACACTCCACCACTGTCAAGTACTTTATTCACAATAAGGTCATTTTCTTCTTTAAAAAATCATTTTTAATATACAACACAATTTGACAAGACAACTCCGTTTACAGCTAAATTTGAGCTCTTGAATTCCAGCTTCTCTCATAACCAAAGCAAGCACGTAGATGATGGGAGAGAAAGATGGAGTGAAAGGGACAGATGAACACAGGTTGAAGAAGAAAGAATGATGAATACGACAGTAAGAGGGAGGGAAAGAGAAAGAGCAAGGACTACACTTAGTAGTATGATTTTTGTACTAAGAACCAAAATACTCAAATAAAATTAGAAAATAACAGTAATAAAAAAAACAGTAAGAAAGTAAGAGTTAAAGAGAAAAAAA
>JBBDHI010000007.1:20092522-20103605 GCA_037177115.1 Craterocephalus stercusmuscarum
GTCATTTGTTTCGCCTTGTGTTTTTTTCACCGGAGGACCAAAGGGGTGGTGACCTCTGTTTTTTCACATGTTGGTTTTTTTCATCCATGGGTTGGAACTCCCCCCCCCCCCCCAAAAAAAAAAAAAAAATTGCATCTCTCTACAGATGGTTGTACTTTGTTGTAAAATATTATTACAGCCAAGCTGTAGAAAAATCAACAACATGAGTCTATAAGGTTTAGAAAGAAAACAAAATCAGAGCAAGACAACTTCAAGTGATTCAGCATTTAATTACTGCTCATCTGAAGTTTTTTATCTAGAAAAAAAAAGCTTCTAAACTAATTTCCCCCTGACCTATAAACTGAAGTATGTGCCTTTTTTAGTTTCAGATATTGTCTTTCACGTAGTCCATTGGGTTAGTTTGTTGCAGTTTGTTCACACTGATGCTCCTCTAATTCCCTACTGCGCTCCTGTCTCCAGTCTCTTTAGGTTCTGTAGTGTGGTCCACAATGAGTCTCTAAAGAACGCTCTTTTCTGTTTCACTTGGTGTGACCCAAATTGTTTTGGACACGCACAGCGCTGCTGTCTGTGATGGAAGTCCTTTTGTTGGGAAGTGAATCAGAAAGCTGGAACATAAAGGGACGAGACCTACAGAGACAAAATGCCCCATTAACAGTTTCTTTCAGCAGCGTGGAAGATTCAGGTCAGCTTAAACATGCCATTGAGACACACGATACAAATCAAACTTGTTCCACAGAGATTACATGGAGAGCACTTGTACTTTGAAATCACATAAGAGTTGAGTGGTTTGAAGAGCTCTTTATATGACAGGGATTGTTCGCCCCGCTGAAGACTGAATGAGATATCTTGGTTGAGCCTGTAAAAATAGAATAATTCAGCTTTACAAATACATTATACACATATTAAAAAGTGGATAGACTTACACATAGACTAAAAAGTGGTCATTCAGATTACAGAATCTGAAAATGATGTGATTAAGGTTTATGAAAAATATCCAACAAAACATGATGAAGGACCTGGAAGATTGCCCTGGCTTTTATAGCTTACCCATACCATGTTTGCACAGGCTTAGTCAGAAACAGTCTATGGAAGGGCACTAAGCCATTCTTAAGGACAGTAAGCAGGATCAAAGGCAGATGTTTGTTAAGTGACACATGAATTGGATTGAAAATCTGTGACGAAAAGAGTATTGAGTGGATGGAGCGAGGATTTCTCCTCAGACCCAAGATCTTAATGTTACTGAAGCTGTGTGGGACCATGTTCACAGAGAATAGAACAAAAGGCAGCAAATATCCAAAGAAGAGCTTTGAAAGGTCCTTCAGGAAGTCTGGCGACCTGTTGGCTAAAAGAAATGATGATATAGCTTGTCTTAAAGGGTTCAGAGAAGAATAAATGTGGTCACACTAATTGCCCTGCGCCATTGGTGTCTTCTGCTGTCCTTTTTTTCTTTCATCCTTTCTTCAGTTTTTGCCTTCCTTGGCGCCTCGCTTGCCCTCTTCATCCCCTCCATCCCCAGCTGTGCTGATAGCTCTGCCAAAAGACTGCATGGCTGCTGTGTATCAAACTTTTCAGCTCAGTTTGTCCAGCCACTTTTTGCCACTCTGACTAAAATTTTCCATGCGGTATTGAGCCCACTCCTGTTACTGACTTTGTGCCTTCCTTGTAGGACCAAACAAGGACTTCCTTGTTTGGACTTTACCTTTGATAAACTGTTGTTCATCATTTACCTGCCACCATCCTTTGCCTGTTCCCTCTACACAGTCATGACTCAGATATTGGCTTTCAAACTTGTTAGAATAGCCTTTCTTGCCTCCCTATATAAGCATTAAAAACTTACAAATTAATAAAAAAATATGAAATAAAGACAGAAAAAGCTAATAGAATAAGATAAAATGCAAGGAATTAATGGCAGCTTTGAGCAAAGGTGGCGTATAGAAAAATGCTAAACTTGATGTAAAACTGAATGTTTCAGCAGACCTTTAAGTTTCTGGGAGTTGGTTCCACATATGAGGAGCACAGAAAATTGCCTCTTTTTTTTAGTTTTGCACTGGGAACAGAAAGTAGGCTTGACCATGATGACCTGGGGGATCTGCTTGGCTATTCAAAAAATAAGAGATTCTGAATATGTTTTTGTTCCGAACTATTTTGTGCTTTGTAAACTAGTCAGTTCTTTGACAAACAGGAAGGCAGTGCACAGATCTGAGGACTGCTGTTATATGATCCACTTTCCTGGTCTCAGTGCAGGCACATACTGTCATTATATATATATATATATTCATTGTTCATAAAAAAAGATGAGAGAGAAATGTAAAGGCCAGTAATTCAATTTGATAGTCTTGTATTTGTTAGTAATCCATCAGCATTTTATGTTGAAGTGTCCCCACCAAATATAAGAATGTAGCAGACAAAGAGATAGAGAAGATGACACAGAGATACAATTTCAATAGAGTAAGGTGATGTTATAAAAAAGCCATAAAGAAAAAAACATGAACAGGAAATGACACAGCACCTAAATTTTACTGACTTATGAAGTTATGTCAGATATGTTCAGTAACTACAGATCAACTATTGCTATTCAAGCTGAATCCTCTCTGCCACCTCCAAGATTTGCTTCCTTCCCTTTGATTATTCATGATGAGAGGAGCAGAACGACAGGAAATAAAGTTAGGGAAAGAAATTAATCCAATATATGGACTGAGGCATGAGGATGTCTGCAGACAACTCTGTGGCTCAGGACTTCACTTGCACCCAGGAGGAAGCTGTAGTAAACAGTCGGGCAGGAAGGCTGTGTTATTCTCATCAAACACACACTATTGATCTGAGCCACAAGTTGGATATAAAACACCAGATCATGGCTGGGAATTGCCCTACTGCTCTTCTCCCCTCTCTTTTCTCTCCATCTCAATCACACTTCTCTGTCTTTCATGCAGTATTTGTTCATTCAGATCAATAGGGAGTGACAGCAAACAAAGCAAAGGAACTCCAGCGTGCTTCTCATTCACATAGACTGACTCATATTGGTTTTCGTCACTTTGTCATAATGTTGATGTGCCAGAGTAGTTTGAAGCAATTGGGATATCTTGGTTGGAGCCGCTCCCACCTCCCGTCACATTATTCTTCTCACTCAGACAAGGAAAAAAAAGAAAAGAAAAACAGAAACGTTCTCTGAGAGAGAGCAAGTTTAGGAGAACTTGAGTTTTAACAAATAAAATTTTGATATTTAGAAACTTTCTCAGCTCCTAAACGATTGTTGCATTCCAGTGTTTCAGAGGTGTTTTAAAAGAGTAGAGGGGTGGGACATTGAATGGTGCTAGAATGTATTGTTAGAATTATACGGTGGTGCCATAAAACTAACAAAAAAACAAAAAACAAACACATAAACATTTAATTAATGAAGAAGCATTATCATCATTATGCCAGCATAATGACATTTTCTTCAGCAGCTCTTGATTGAAGGCATAGTAAGACTAAATAAGTAGCTATTAGTGTTCAGTTTATGTGGGCACGAGAAGATGGGGGGAGGGGGGGGATTTCACAGCTCTGGGGAAGAAGCTGTATTTTAATCTGTGGGTGTGTGTTCTTATGTTCCTGTTCCTCTTTCCTGGTTGGGTGGGTGTGGGGGTCTGCAACTACACGACTGGCCCTCCTCCGGACATTCGTATACTGTCGTATATTGAGTCCAGGAGCAGGAGAGGACTCCCCACAGTCCTCTGTGCTGTTTGCACCGCCCGGACCAAGTCCTTCCCATCTTGTGCAGTGCAGCTCCTGCACCACACTGCTGCACTCTTACAGAGGAGGCAGTCTATGGTGGCTCTGTAGAAGTTGGTCAGAAGCTGAAGGGAGACTGTTCCTTTTTTGCTTCGTCACAAAGAAGAGCCTTTGTTGGACCTTCTTCACCAGGTGTTAAGTGAGGCCAGATGTAATGTGGATGGCCAGGAACTTGATGTTATCTGCTCACTCCACCGCTTCCCCATGGATGAGGAGGTGGAGCAAATGGACAACAAGTTCCAGGGCATCCACATTACATCTGACCTCACTTAACACATGACGTGCTCCTCCTCCAGTGGGACAGTCAGTGAAGGTGACATCAGTACACAGGGATACCACAAGCAAATGCATATAGCCTATGACACTACTGTATAAAAAATGGGCATGGGCATAAAAAAACGAATTATAGTGGCATTCCTTGTTGTCAGTCTACAGGCAAAATTTAAAGAATTACTAGAAAATGAAGCAGATATTATGCGTTAGACTCAATGTTAGGCTTCAGCTCCACTCTTGTTTTCAGGTTTGTTCATTTCAGCGTTATACACAGATAGATGGCACAAGCTCAGTGTTGAAGGAAAACCTCACTATAGTTTACCTCATCGTGGCTACATACAGGTATTAGTCTGTTCTCAGCAATCAAACTTTTTGACTTGGTGCATAATTTCTGCATTCTGCACGAGATGACCATCCATCAGTCTAGCCATCCTTTTTCTCTACCCAATACTGTTGACATCCTGATAACTGAAATGTTCAAATGTTTGGTTTATATTCATTAATTATCAAAAAAGTATAGTTCCAAGTCCAACTCATATTTCAAAACTCATCTTTCAAAAATATGCAAAGAACTGTATGTCTTCATGTTCAATCATCACTAAGAGCATGATAACTTTGAACAGCAACATCTTACACTGGTACATCACATCTGAGTCATCACAGGACAAGGAGAGGAAAAGATGTGCTGAGATGGTATTTATCTTCAGCAAACAGATGCGTCCATTAGGCAGCCATAGACACGCCATTAGTCGCGGAGATGTTCAGTGACATGCTATTACTCAGCGCTGCACAAACCTAATGCACGGCAAAAAGCAAGATGGGCTACATCAGAATGTAATTTAACAGTATAAATCTCATTTCATGTGAGAGAGGGTAAGTCATTGTTTGGGCTAGTTAGAAAAAATCCAATTATGCAATACTTCTGAGAAGAATAATAAAACTGAGATTGGTTATGTAAATTCTGTCAGTGAGATAATGTTGACAAGTTTTGCCAGATTCAGATCATGCACATAGAAAAACATGCATCTTCAGAAAAACATGTACGACAATGCTCCTTCCAGGCTTCCAGCTTCAAACACTATAAATCAAATTAATCATTAGTTAAACTTCACATCTTTTATTTCCAAATAATACTTACAACTAAAAAGACAGAAGAAAAGCACTCTGTTCAAAGATTTTCTTTAATCTGCATGTCCTCAAGGGCAAAATGTGAGGACGAAAGCAGAGAGGCACATCAAACTCAAGTAAACTGCTTGTCAGGACTGTTCTGACTTTATAAAGGCTATTTTTCAAGAAAGCCAACATGAAGAGAAAACATGGTAAATGTTTATCCTGATTTAAAACATTGAAAGCTGCTGTGGATGAGTATAATGAAGGGACAGCAGTTAGTGGAAGGGGAAAGTGAAAACTCAGGACATCATGTGAAACCAAATAATGAAAATAAGGGTTTTTGTGAGGAGAATAGAATTATTGGTGTGAGGTTGAAGCCTTGTTTATCAAACACATTTAGTAAATTTATGTTTATAGATGAGGGCGCCATAAGCAAGGAAGACTAAAACCCAAGAGAATCTGTTTGCTCACACCACACCTCCCACTCAGTGTAGTTTCCACCACCAGGGGGCAGAAAGAAACCACAGACAATACTGCATAATGTAGCTTTAAGAGCACAATCCATTCAAACAAGCAACACATCACAGCCTTCATCAGCTCTGCTTTAAACAGAAGATATATATTTCATTTTAAAGAGTTCAAAAGATTCACATGTTCTTCATTTCTGTATATGAACTCAGTCTTTAGTCATTGTGAGGATTACAGTGTTTCTGTATAACATCCAGCATAGTTTCTTATAATATCACTTGTGGAAAGACTGCTTGTATGTTCTAGTCATCGCAGTTACTGAAATCTCAAAGTACACCACCTTCAGTTGATAAACTGCCACATACACAAAATAAAAAGTCTGTTAATCAAATGAAAATTAAACATGCACAGCAGCTGCAAGCTTTATCTCAAAGTGGAGCCACACATTTAAAATTTTTAGATGTTGATGAAAAATATGAAGAGGTAGTGAAAAAGACTCTAAAATTACCATGTATCATACTTTTTTGAGGTCTGAAAAAAGTACAGAAGGACTTCCATCAAGGATCAAGGATTGAATGTACAGTAAGCAACTTCTTTTACATCCCCTGACTGTTGTAAAAGGTCTCTGAGGTCAAAACATATTTTCATGAATATCACGTCATCTCACAGTACAGAGTAATACTAAAGCTCTGTAATGCAAAATGGAAGCCATGTGTGAATATGGACCAGAAGCGCTGTCATGTCCAGACTCCTCTGGAAGGGATGGTTTCAGAGTGGGACAGTTTTCTAAGGTTAGACGTGTCCAAGTTTGACATTCTTATAGTCACAGATTCTGTCTCATCCAGGCTGAAGTGCATACGGTGTGGAAAGCTTGCATGTTTTGGAATTATTACACTGAAAAGTATATAAAGTTTTTTAAAGTCATATCTGCTCCCATCCCATCATATGACATCTTCTATAGAGGGCCGTATAGGCCAGAAATCATTCTAATACATTTTCATTCGATACGTGTATTTTTAATCTTATACACATGTTCTTACCATCGTATACATATTGTTTTTACACATACATATATATGCATATATTTTGCTCAAATTCATTGTATGTAGTTAATGCAATAACATCTGGGTGTATAAGAGAAGTAGTGTGTGTGAGAAAAACTAGTGGAAATGACAAAGGGGTTAGGTAAAAAAGAAGGCAGTGATTGGCCAAGAAGCAGGAACAGGACTATGTCTAAGTCAATATGGATGAAAGAAATGAGACAGAAGGGGTGGGGGGCGGGGTATATATGGTCAGTGTGCTCAGTGACATTGTTTTTGCATTTTCAACCTTCAGTCACTAATTAGAGTTCAGACTATGAACCAGTCATGTGTACAGATTGAACATATAGTCAGAAACTCTGTAAGAAGAGAGTGTCCCTGTCTTCATTAAGTCTCTAATGTGTTGTTGAGGCACAGCAGGGGTCTGAAGCAAACATTAACTAGTTCCTGATGTAGAACACTCTGTGCTCATGTGTACATGTCAGGATTCTCATTAAGTCTCAAATGTGCCTCAGACATGATAGATCTTCATTACAGCATTGCCAATAATAATAATAAAGCCCCAGTTCCCTTTATTTCAAAGTTCAAATCAACAATTTCAATTTTCTTCATAATGAATTTATTAAATAATGAACATACCAGTACAGCATCTCTCAATATGGATTGGGATTTTCTGTGGAGGAGTTTAAAGGACTGTGAGGACTGCTTCACATCCACACTCCACCATTTCTTGGAGTGCTTATACCCACGTTGCCTCCCGGTGTGTTATTTATCATAAACACCATCCATCGACACCTAGAACTTCATAGCACCACAGTCAGACTTTAGTTGGCTGACTTCTCATCAGTGTTTACCAAACTGTGGCACTACATTCTGGCCCAGAAGCCACTTCCACTTGGAAGACCAGCTCATCCTGTCTGTGGATAATCAGTTTCTTCACTAACCGGTTGCAGAAAGTCCTGGTTAATAAAACTATCTCTGGCCTTCTTCACACCACAACGGCTCCTCACAGAACTATCTCACCACTGCTCTTCATCCTTTACACAGACAACTGCAGAGCCGCTCATAGCCACACTGCCACCTTGTGAAGCTTGTGGATGACACATTTCTCCTCACACTGCATCTCAACTGCTTGCTAACAGCCCGCTGACTTTGTTGACAGGACAGTTGCCGATAATGCAAATACTTTAAGGGGACTGCTGCAAGGCGAAACTCTGAAGCTTCTATCCAGCATTCAGAAGGGAAGTCGAGTTGTTACTTCAAAAATCCATGACGCAAGACAGAGAAAGGCTCATGATACTGAAAATAAAATAAATCAATGTATGAACCAACTAGTGGATCAAGACGTTAATAAAAACAATGAAACACATGAAGTGTGTACCATGAAGTTGAGCACCTGCTTAATGAAGGGGTGTCTACATCCCCCTCACATTTTCACGAACACGTGTACATTCACATAGATAAAGTCACGATATCAAAGTAGGAATATCAAGAACGCTGACAGGAGAAATGACAGCGTGATTTAAACACTATAAAGGAAGAAGAGGAAATGGAGTGGGATAGATGAGACAAGGATGACAGGAGAGGTCAGAAGAACATAGAAGCAGAGGACAAGAGCAAAGGATGTGAAAGACGTGGCTTTGATGAGTGATCACAAAGAGTGAAGAGTTTAATCCATTTTCAACAAGAGTGAGCATCACTGACTTAGTAATGATACAATCAGTATTACACTCATGCATTGCAACCATTTCTCATTTTGTATAAACAAGCTTGATAATTTTTTTAACAAATCACTCACTCAAAAAGAGCAGACCTCCAACAAGCAACCAATCAAACATTATAACATCTAACTGTCAGTAGAAGATGGCTGGTGTTTTATAATATTTTGGACCAACACTGAACACGTATCCTTTAGCACAGCTGCATCAATGGCAGAATGACCCTTCTGGTAGTTATATGGGGTCTTTGAATGTTGGCCGTTCTAGTGTTAGAAACAAATTCCTGGATCCAGACAGAGACCCAGATCACCCTCAAAGTCCAATAAGTTGTTCCTTATACCATTTTGGTGATTTCCTGAAAATTTAAGCACAATATGGTTATTAGTTTTTGAGTTATGTTGTTAACACACAAACAGACAATCAGACGGACAGACAGATAGACGCCAATGAAAACTTAACCTCCATGCTTTGGAGTAGATTATGGGTAGATTGTGCAGTACAATGCTGCAAACACACTTCATTTACGAAAAAACCCCAAATGGTGGCACATAGCCTACTGTCAGAAATGGTAGCAGGAAAAGCTGCACAGAGGAGCACTTTCTTGCATTTGCTGCACTTTTCTGTCTTTGCAGCTCATTTCTGTATTTCCTGTGCTTTTTATTTTTTTGCATTTTATTATTGTGTTTGCATTACCTTTGCAGCACTTGCAACTTTTCCTGCTAGCATTTCAGTTCATATATGCAGCATGTTTTGTATATAAAATCAGTGATTTATGGGTGTGTGTAAAGACACATTCAGCAGTGAGACAGACAAAGAAAAATGCCAAACAGAATTAATGGAAAACAATAACAATATGATCACTGAAACCTGGTTGTCTTTTTTAAATTTTATTTTAAAGTCATACATGTGGTTATAAATCATCAAACTGTGAAAATCTAATAATATAAAAGCAGCTTTATGTACAATTTACTCCTATAGCTTATACTTGGACAGTGAGCCTGTAGTCTGGTCTAATGAACACATCAGGACGCATATCCTCGTAGATGTGCATGCACTGAAGACATGAAACTTCAGGGTTGTTAAAAGTACATTTGTGGGATTGTTACCAGCTCAGAAGAAATTCCAAGGAGGATTTTGGTGAATGCCACAATCTATGCGAAAGAATTCGTAAGTAGAAAGAATGAATTTATTTGTGAGAATGGCAGGAGTAAGAGGCCCAAAGCCCTCCTGTATGAGGTGTAATTGAATCTGGTCTTATATACCTCTGCACTTATCTTGCCATGTCTGTCGGTAATGATATTGTTGTGTCTCATTAGCGGTCTTAGATCACCAAATCACAATAAATCGATCACTGTCAGAGAAGGCAGTATGCTTTGGGTGATACGCTGCTCTCTTTTGACAAATATCTTTCTTTTTGTTCAAACTTGGAAGGTTTTGGGAAGGTTATTTGCATTATTTTTTGTTACACTGGTAACATTCATGAAGGAAATAATGAAGGAAAAGTCAGAGCTTTCTTGAAGGTACATAGAATTGACAACAAAGATAAACAGAACAGCAGATGGGAAAAATGCAATGAATACACATCAGTGATTCAGCTCCATAAAAATACCACCCATACAATAACTGTTATTTTTCAGATTATTATTGCTGTTACAGGGAGTTTTCAGATTGACTGTGTATTTTTGTGACATTAACCAACTCACCAAGCAGAGCCCTTTCAATGTGTTATGACTCAATCTGCCAATCATACATTTTCCATATATTCACATCTTTCAAGCCAGTAACCAAACTTTCAAGTTGACATCATGGTCAAATCACAATGTAGAGGAATTTAAATTATACAAATTCTAAGTAGAGTATAAGGATATACCCTTTAAAAGCATCTCTAACTGAGACCTCATCGTCATCCTCTCATGAAGCTCATCTTTTTATTTTAGTTGCAATAACGCATCCAGGAGTGTTATTGGGAAAGTGAAACATAAAAATTGTTATTCAAAAATGGCTATTTCAAAACCCCTGATGTAAATGTAACTTTTTTGAAGAGACAGAGTAAGAAAAACATTATTCCTCCCCAGGTTATATACTGGGCCGAACCCTGCAGTGTCTAGGTTATAAAGACTATCAATGTCAAAGAATCAAGCAGCCCTCTCAGGGAGCAGGCGGTTTTTAGTTTTGTAATTCATGCAGAGCTAGACGTGATGGCACCATGTGATCTTTTTTCTTTTTTCTAACACTGATTATATGTACCCTTAATTTAGTGTCAGACATTCACAAGAGGCCACTAAGTTAGAATAGAATAGAATAGAATAGAATAGAATAGAATAGAATAGAATAGAATAGAATAGAATAGTCCTTTATTGTCATTATAACATGTACAAAGAAATTACAAAGTACCAGACAGGTAGTGCATTTTTTCTTAGGATAAATATGCTACATTACCATAATAAAAATGTTGTGTATTCAGTACCTCTATACAGCGCTAGACGGCGCTGTGGAGCAGTATTCTGACTGGTATGTGTGTTGATGTGTAGAAGAAGAGAAGAGACGTAAAAAGCGGTGAAATACTGAGGCCGTGTCTCATTCAGCGCACTTGCACCCTGTAGTGCACTACTTTTGAGTGTAAGGCTGTGTCCCAATACACCCCCTAGCCCTACTTTTTAGCCCTACCCCTAAATTTTGCGCGGTCCCGTGAAGGGTAGTGATGTC
>JBBDHI010000007.1:20174820-20193097 GCA_037177115.1 Craterocephalus stercusmuscarum
AAGATGACCTACTGTAACAATGGGAATTCAAGATAGATTCTGCATTAATTAACACGTTAGTTCATCATGAGTTATGCATTAGTAAAGTATTTGATTGGTGCCATTAGTGTAAAGAGTTATCCTTTCATAGTATCGCTGTTCAGGTTCTTTGATTAACTGAGCTCAGCCTCAGTCTTTCATTCAATTCAAGGTGATTGCTGGTTGAGATGACAAGACTTGACTTTGCTATTCATAAACTAAATGTTCTATTTTCTGTTAATTTTTTTTAAGTCACAGCGAAAATTAGCTGGATCCAGTTTTGATAAGAGATTAGATTTTTTCTAAACAGTTGTAGCGGAAAATACTTACAGTACTCTATACTACATCTGCTTTTATACTGGAATTGTCATTAATCGGGCACAACCATCAACTGCTACTATTATGGCATGAGTGGCACAAACAAAACCACTGACTATGGGGCAGCTTTTGATTTTCATACTTTAATGGCCAAAGAATATTCTCACAGAGGTAATGACGGGAAACATGAGCCAGGGGTTATTTTGTTAGTTGCCATTGCCTCTGGATGCCGCTTCTACACATTTCCTCTTTAATTTCTGCTTTTCTTCCCTCATTTAGTTTTTGAGATAAGGTTTCACATTTCTAAACAATCTAGCAGTGTGACCCTGACAACAAAAACTTTAAGATAAAAAAGTTGAAACATTCCTTGTGTTTTTTTTCATTTATATTTATGTCCAGAAACATTACAACTGCAGACACTCAAACAAATTCAAGGCAAAAAGTTTGTATTAACAATCATTCTGCTGCTCCCATCAGATTACATTTCTCCACCAGAAGCCCTCCATCCATCTGCCCAAATCCTATTTTCATGACAAATAATAGGACAGACACACTAACTCAGTCTTGCAGCCCGTAGCTGCCAAAAAGTGGGCGACAGGAGGTTTGGGGCAGCATTAAAAATTATGAGGTGTAGAGAGTAAAGGATTTTTGTTCTCAGAAAGTTAAGTCAACTCAAATAATCCTATAACAAGAGTTAACAGAAACTTTAGGAGCATTTCTGGAGCATGGCTTTAAGGTAAAACATATCACTGCTTAAAAAAAATTTTCAGATTAATTAATTTCACCATTTTTATGTTTGTTCATACATTGCCTGAAGGAAATATATAAACATAAACAAATAACTGCATCAAAATGCAGAAAAAGCCTGATGTTCCGAAAACCTTTGTCATGTGTTGTACAGATGGGGAAAATGGTTCCAGACAGGGACAGAAAGAAGCTTTTAAACTTATAACTTTGAAGAGTTAAACTGCTGCTGTTTTAGTAACAAGACAGACCAAAGTTTGCTTGAGGGAACTGAAAGTCCTATGTTTTCCAAACTGTCAGCTAACTCTACTATAACTCAGTTATCCACATACGGGGAATGGGACCCAGATGTGAAGTCAGCGTGTACTGTCACAACACCACTGTCCTTAAACATCAAAGTAAGCGGCAGTGGATGCTGAAGCAATCATCTGACAATCAGTGCTATTGCTCAGAGCAACGACTCACCCGAGAATAAACTCTCTCTCTCATCACTACTGGCTGATGTGTTCTTCACAATATCAGTCGATCCATTCTCTGACTATGAGGCAGCGACTGCATTGTTGTGATTATGTCAAAATATTTAAAAGGAATGCTCCATTTCTTAAGATTTCCTCATGACAAGCACAAAAAAGGATTAAATGATCATTTTAATGACTAAAATTCTTGACTTGCTGTGTATTTAATCTAACAAGCCTCCATGGCTGGAAATATGAGGGACAGAGCGTGTGATGCAGGATTAAGGCTGCATAAATCTATTTTCTTACAACATAGCAGATGCAAATCTTTATTGTTTGATACTGCATTTATCTGTAAGTATACACAACAGCAAGGAGAGAACAGAAAGTAGCATACAAGTAAACTGAAAGGGCAAACTCAGCAACACACAGACAAGCTCATGCACAATACAGCTGCAAATAGTTCAGGCGATCCTGAGGTTTTACTGGAGGAATGTGAAAATTTCCACAAAAAGTCTGGAGTTAATTTTACAGGCTTGGCTCAAATTTCCAACATATCTTAAACATTTCAGGACTCCAGCTGGACCCAGACCTGGTTAGATTTTATGTCTCACAAGTCTGTACACCAAAACAGCACAATTTGTTGTTTTAACAAACTGAGGGGCAGCTGTGGGTGAGACCTGACACTGCAATGTTAAAAGTCATTTCAGCAGCCAGCGAAGTAATTGAAAAATAACAGTGACTTTGGACTTTTAGATCTGGCTCTGAGCCCAACAGTGTTACAATCCCACCGGTAACTGCACAGTTATGCTCTGGTGATGCTGAAAAACTTCATCATCGGCTGGCTGCAGTCGCCCCGGATCAGCCCGACACGTTTCACATGAGAAGCACCATTAAGGTTTCCCAGCTCCATCCAGGAGCTCATTTATAGTTCTCCCACTGCAGAAAATACCTGTACTCCTAACAGATGCAGCATTTTTGGGGATACTTGACAGACAGAATTGTGCTACTTCACTGAGTACCTTTTATAGGCTTCACTTTTTCAGCACTCTGAAAAGAAAGAAAAATCTAATCAGAACAGTCCCCACATGAGGAGACATCTGAACTTAGTTTGACACTATGCGACCCATTCACAAGGATTACATCTTTAATCATTTTCTAATTCCAACATATTTCCTTCCTCTCGCGTCTGATAGTGCTGCAAATGTTAACTTAATGAAATTATGCCAAGGAACAGCCCTGTATCCTGCTCGGAACATATTAAATTATCTGTTTGAGAAGGGAGAAAAAGAATGAGAAAAAAACACGCAGGAGATGGATGTCCTCTTCAAGTCGATGGCACATCTCTCTCTGTCTCTCTCTAGGGGATTAATATGGTTTTAATGAAACCCTGCTCCTACAACAATTTATGTCACGGAGGAAAATGAAGGAAGACTGATGGAGAGATTCAACGGCAAGTACTTTTATTTACGAACACGAGAAAAGTAGAGCAGAAGAGTGGATATCATCAGTTCAGTTACAAAATCTCTCTAAACTCTGTTCAGGAGTAGCTTTGGGTCTCTGTGCATTAATGTGGGTTTGATGAACAGTTTTAACGCTGCCTGAACAGAAAATTGAAAGCAGTGCAAGCAAAAGATGGCAGTTGCTAAGGGGTTCAATCTGGTGCTGCTCCACTTAACTGGAGGATGAACGGGAAAAAGACAAGCAGAGAGGATGATTTAGGAGAGCCAAGGAGTAATGCAGCATACTGTAGTCTTTTCTGTGATGAGAGGATTGTCATAATTCTAGGGTCTTGCAGGCTGATAGCCGTACAGTGAAGTCAGCATAGACGATAAGAACATGACTCATGAGATAAAACGAGACAGGGAGGAAAGGGAGAATAAAGATGTCAGAAAATCATGGAAGGGAGATTTGAAACAAGATGAAAGGAAAAACAAGAAATGAACAGTAGAGGAAGTTTAAGGCAGATCATGAAAGAATAAAACAGCCCAAACCTTTACTAACTAAGAACTTTCACGTTGCATTAGAGAGTAGCAAAAGTAACACAAAGGAAGCGTTTCAAAGGAGAAAATATGATTTCTGAAGAAGATACTGGAATGGATAAAAAAAAATCCCCTTAATGTCACTAGTATTTACAGAGATTAGCTTAACAGTACTTAAAACTGGTACTCTGAATACTTTCAATCATTAAGTTTTATGGGCTATTTTACATCCAGTAATGTATTTCAGAAATAAAGTGGAGTGCTTAGTCCCAATTAGCTCAATGACATTTTTTCATTTGTGAACATAATTAAATTTTGAACTGGAGCACTGGTCTTCACATTAAGCTCCCTCACAGAACCCCCCCGCTGCCTTCTGATTGTCCTGCATGGCAGTTAAAGTCACATCAGCTACTGAAGCAACCAGGGAGGATTTCCCACTTATACTTTAACCTCTTTTAATCTGTAAAGCTACATTGAGAGAAGAGGAAAATACAACAGCACAGAGACACCAAAAAGTCAGAAAATTGGACTTGACTGGTCTCCCCTTTGGCATTTGTCCATTGTGCCTCAGGCACTGTGTCTGGCTGAGGCTTATTAGCATTTCACCACCTCAGTGTGCACTGCAGAGGGACAAGATGATGCATATTAATGCTTTTTCACCCAGGAGGTCCATATACCAAGAAAATACAATCTGTCTTTGCACATTTAACAAAGTGTCAGTCTACTGCTACTTTGATTAAAACGGATGCATGCTTTGTTGTGCTTAGTTTCTGCTGTTCCATATTAGGCAGACCTGCAGCTCAGAATAATGCCAGCACTTATTGACTCATTTTCAGAAAGTTGCAATTTACTCTGTAAATGCCGGAGCAAGGCAGAAAAGAGAAAGACCAGTGAAGGAGATCAAGATAATGCACTTTTTTTGGTAGCTTATATCATCATTAATGTCTCAGGTTTGTACTTATTGTTTAATAACAAAATATTTAATCAAGGTAAATTAACTGGGACAAAATAGTTTTAGTTAATATTCATTCATAGAAATAGATATAAACTGTGTTTACGATTCAGACTTTGCTATTCAGGTCAGGACTGTAAAAATGCTAATTTATGAATATTTTAAAGCTCATTCTTACCTTATGTATAAAGATGTTCATGTTAGCCACACAGTTGAGGAAATGTCAATACCACAAGCTGCATGGGTCAGGGGGGCATCACCGACACTGAGGAGAGTTACAGTAAGATGAAGAGAAATATCAAGTTATACAACATTTATTTTTATTGTAACCTTAGTAAATTCAATTTCATGGTTATGCATGAATAGGCCTTGCACTTTCTATAAAAAAGGTTTAGTCAAGTATATAATTCCTGTTTTTGCAATTTTCTAAGAAAAACCAAAAGTTATGCAAGGGACTCAGTTGGTGAATTATAGATCACATTCTGTTGGTGATTCCACCACAGATCCCTCCATCATTGTTCTGTAAATAGGACTCAGTTCAATTAAATGAAATTAAACAGTTGAATGAGTAAAGCCTCAGTAAGAGAGAGGATCAAGTTATAGCTCATGTAATTTGTCAGATAAATGTCAAAGCTAATAGAGAACAGAATTAATTCAAATAAATCCAGCACATTAATTATTTAAAAGTACCTATTGAAAGGCAACAGGGTTTCTAAAAAAAAGCTTTGTTTGAAAGGCAATGCTGATAAAACTAATCAAAGAAAATTACACTTAGCTGTACTGAAGGAACATCAGAATGCCAATGCTTTTCTGTCTGACTTATTTGAGAAGAAAAAAAAGCATGTACTATCAGGAGATACAAACCAGAGGAGTGCTTATGCCCCAGAAGGAATAAAGAAATAATAATACATAGAGGAATAAAGTTACACGAGTAAAAGCAAGTTTTCAAAGCTAGCTTTCCACGAAGTGCTCGCTTTGAGTCTTTGGCCTCTCTGAGTGACAACCTCTGCTCTCTGAGTACTCCTTCCATAAACTAAAACCAGTCAGGATTATGTTAATTAATGATTCCAATGTGACCACAGGTGTCAGCATGCATGGTTTGTATTTATCTTTGCCAGTCAGTGTATGTCAGAATGTGTCTAAGCCTCTGATCCAGCAGTCAACCTAGTGGAAATACATGTAACAGAAATTACTTTTAGCCAAAACATAAGAGCCATTCATCAAAATGACTTTAAACTTGACAGCGTAATTTAAACCTGATGTCATGAAAGATTGTGAAATGGTTACACTGGTCTGCAGCCCAAAACCTGGCAGTTTCACAGCAAGAGATCCAACCATTATTCAGTCTCTTCACTTCTTCACTCTGTTCCCACACTAAACAAGAGGTCTTATGACACTAGCATTGTGCATGCTTAGGCTGTAACTATAAATACATGGTTATGCCTCCCATACTTTGATATTCATGATTCCTGCCATGTCAGCTGCCCAAACAACATCCATACAGGATATACTGTAATATCACAATTTACATGCATGAAACTACTGTGCACTGGACATTTTCTAATCATTCGGATTATTGCACTAAGTGAGGTGTTAGAATTGGCATGAAGAAGAACATTTCATCCATTAAAAAAAAAACAGGTCACTTTTGAAAGCCTCTATTATTTTCCTATCTGAAGCTCCACAATCAGGACAATAAGTGACACCTAGAAACACTGACAGTTATAACAGAAGTAAATTAAATGTTGGAAGAGAGCAGAGTATAGTCTCACTGTATGACTCAGTGTATGTCTCATCCTCTCCCGTGGCTTTTTCTTTGCTGTTGTTCAGTTTAATTGTCAGAGGATGTTGAGTTTCTATTCCACGAAAAAATAAAAGTGTCAGGGAGAGACAGATTATTATTCTATTTACAGGTTTAGGAATAACAACTCTGCCTGCTAGCACAGGGGGAGAAGGCCAAAGAGTTTCATCTTTAAATCAGAAGCATTCAGAGCTCAGACCTTCGCCAAGTCTGGAGTCTGGAAGATACTGGAAATTTGGGATCCATCCAACACCAGTTAAATCCAGAGAAAGTATTGGCAATACCGATATTAATAGAGATATCAATACAGATACTTTATTTATTATTATCATTGATCATAATGAAATACCGTATAAAGATTTTTGTCAAATAAAATAGTTTCTAATCAAACTGAAGAGCAGAACAGAAAAATTCTAATCTTATAGTTTTTGTTTGTAAACAACATAAAATAACAACAATGTAAGAAAATGTGAAAATAACTCTGTTACTCCTCTTGTATCGCACTCTATCGTTTAAGACAAAAAAAAGTCATCAGAAAAGTTTTTTTCCACTTCATCAGTATCCTTAGTTTTGCTTTTTCACTTCCACATGGTTATATATTTTTCTGGGTTAATTCTGTTCCTTATCGGCAAATTCCACATACTCCGCTCTGCTCCGTTCCGCACATTGCAACGTCCACTGTAGTCCGCGTTCATGTTCCTGTTTGGTGGGATCTGAGCTGTGGAACTTGATCCAACCTGCGCTGACAGATCAGAAAAATTGACTTGCTTTCCAACTTGGCCAGAGAGGTCGGAGCAGAGCAGAGCGGAGCGGAGTATGTGGAATGCTGCTCATTAAACAACATGGCTACATACAGTAATTGCTGCGCCGTGCGGAACAGAGCAGAGCAGAGCAGAGTATGTTGAATTTGCCGGTTAAGGTATTACCCTCCAACTTTTAGATGCATCCCATATTTTTTGATTCAGATGTGTTGGAGAAAGTATAGCATCTGAAAGTTGCAGGATAGCAGCTCTGGAGGACTGGACTTGGGCATCCCAGAGGTCTGTACTACGTAGCTGCATTTTCTTTTTTCAAGGTAACTTTTGGGGTTAGCCACCATGGCAAGTTTTACTGACAGCTAACCTGCTCCGTAGCAGACTATGCTCTGGATAAGAGCTCAATTAATTTACATGCACATCTGTGTGACAGATTGAATGAATTCTAATCATTAAATTACTACATTTTGTGGGTGGATCTGAGAGTTTAAGGCAGCAGAGAAATGTATGGATTGATGCTGAAACAGATTCATCCTCCGTGCAGTGTATTGAACTGTTTCTGTCAGCAACTTGATCTGGGAAATGGATGAAACACAGTTAAATTTTCCCCTGGGGGAAAGTATAACATTGGGATGCAATCCTTCAAATCTTGCTGTCTATTATAAAATTAAAAACATGTCATTTATCCAGTTATTTAAAAAGCTGACAAAAAAATTATGTTTGTTAATGTGTTTTAATCAACTGAAAAGCAGAAAAAAATCACAAACGATGATTTTATTCAAATGTGTTGGTACAGATGTAAATGTCCTCCTGTGTGTTTCTTGGATTTGTTTGTACCTAAGAACAAATCCAAGATACGCCACAATTTTAGTAAAATGTTCAATATTTGGGTTTAAGAACCAATTTGCTAATGAATGAGGTCCATAAAGGCATTACCTCCTAACCAATAAGTTCTCTTGGAAAATGGCCGCCCACTCCTAGAACATCCTGTTGGCCTTGGTGAGCAGATCATGGAGCGCTTTAGAAAGAAAAAGGTTTTAGGAATGGATGCAATCCTTTTGATGAATAAATAAAGCCTTGTCACTCATCCCTTCAATTATGTTTTTGTTCTTGTTCTTAACTTGTTCCCAAGTCTGTTTAGTCTCACCAGGGTTGCATCTGAAATAACAAGGTTAATAATAATGGTCACACATGGCAGAACTGCAGAACCTTGAATTTATGGAGTGTACAACTACCCGCGCCATTACAGAGTAAATATTCCAACACGACATGGGTATGCTGAGCCTCTAAAGAACTCATTAGAAACTAGAAACACAGAGAGCGCAGACCTCTGCCAAGCCTATTCTGTTTATTTATTTATTTGTCTGCCCCTCTATGATGAAGTAGCTGCTCTGCAGGGTTTCGCTGTGATTGGTCAGACGCTGCAGAAACCTCCCCTTTTATGTCAGCATGCACTGATCAAAATGGGAAAAACCTGAACTATTCAAGTGATAAGCAGCTCCGTACCACATATCTGGATGGCGAAAGTCTGGGTAAAGCAACCCAGGTTACAGACAGATATCCAGTAATTACGCTCAGTACAGCCATCTGGTTTAGCTCACTCAGATTCTTATAGGTGTTTTTAAAATTAGTCATAATCCAGGTGTTCATTATCTCTACTGTGTTTAAAAAAGCCCCTTTTAGGGCATGGCTCACTATTCCACAAGACCTTCTCCCGGCCTAATTTAAACCTTGTCTGGGACAAAACCCTATTATATAATAATCCACTCAAGAAAATGAAGTAAACTAAGCTGTTGTGGCACAACGGAGAAAGTCTCTATAAACTCTGTTCAGACACAAACACACCCTACAGACAACTTTCTCAAGCCCTGCTTTGTTTGTTTATTTTCAGAAGATATTTAGCCTGAGGGTTTTGCAGCAACAGCAACTCATCCCAAGGATGAGTTTCCACAAACTAGAACTCACCTCAGCCATTTAACCGTAACAGAAGAGAACAGGGATCTAAATGTGTGGCTTAGTTTGCTCGCCTTTAAACAGACCTGTTGTTTGTGTTCCAGCAGGAAGTGAAGAGATAAAACAGATAAAGGAGGGCTTCTCTTGCTTGTTTTGGGTTTTTTACCTGTTTGGCTTTTATTAACAAAAGCTTACCTTATGTACCCTTTGTCCTGCAGTTTGCTTCAAATCCTTTGGTCTGTCTACAAAAGCCTGCCTCTCTCTCTTCAAAGAAATAAAAAGTTTGGGTGTAAACCACAAAACAACCTTTAGTAGCTGACTGACAGCAACACTGTGACATTTGAAGATCATCAAAGTGTGCTGCTGCAACATATATACAGGATCTGCTCTAAGCATACTTCTGAGATACTACATTTGTTATGGTTTTGCCAATTCGTTGTCTTTTCATTAACAAGCTGGAATGTAAGTTAAATACATAATGAGTGGGGGAAATTATTGTCAAGAGGAAGGTAAAACCAGGTTTTTGTCAGGATTAAATGTGGTAGGTTGTTTCCTGTTTTACACAAATAGGTATTATTCATGTTATAACCCGCTGGTATAAAAGGCTGCCCTATAATGTAGTAAAGCCTAATTTGTCGTCCATTAATAGACCTATAAGTAGTCTTATTTTATCATGAAAATTAGGTAAATATGGCACAAAATGCAGATTATACATTATACTGAAACCACTTGGCATTTTGAAATATTAAATAAATGACGAGACAGATTTTTTAAACTTTAATATAATTTGCAATATTCTCTCTTTTTTTGCTTGTAGTCATCTTTCAAACATTTCTAGGTCATCCCTTTGCCTTCTTTTCTCTGGAGCGCAGACCAATACAAGATAGAAAGAATAGAGGGTTGGGACAACAGGTTGTCCCACGGGGGATAAAATTAGCCTTATTAGATGTCCGTTATCAACAAACTAACCCGAAGTGACTGATCCCAGTGTGCATTAACATTAAACAATGGTGGTTTGCTACATTTTAGTTACATATTGTCTTTACTTTAAGGATAAATAAATCTATTTAAAATTTAAACCAGCTCACCATGAATATACTTGAAGAGTGACCTGAACAAAACATCTGATTAATTAACCGCTGATACTTCTTGCTACACAGCAGAGAGCTTCATCTTTAATAAATAAGGATGAAGCATTTTCTGGTGGATTTTTAATTCACTGCTGTAACAACTGCAAAAAAAGCAATTTATTTGGACAGCATTTCATGTACAAGACCATTCAAAGTGCTTCCCATAAAAACTAACTTTGAAATGAAACAAATGAAATGAAAGGCAAAAAAGCTATAGTAAAATAAGATTAAGTGTACAATAAAAAAGTTACAGTGTGAGGAATTAAAATTTTTATCCCTGATTTAAAACTGCTGACACACATGTGAGGAGCATAAAAACTGAACACTGCCTCTCCCTGTTTATTTCTGACTCTGGGAACTGAAAGTAGACCTGACCCTGATGACCTGAGGGATCTGGTTGGTTCATAACGAACCAGAAGTACTTGAATGTATTTTGGTTCTAAACCATTCAGTGCTTTGAAAACTAACATGAGGATTTTTAAGACAGTTCTTTGACAAACAGGAAGCCAGTGTCTGAGGACTGGTGTTGTATGATCCTGGTCCTGGTCTCAGTGAGGACTGGAGAAGCAGCGTTCTGGACTAACTCCAGCTGTCTGATGGACTTTTGGGAGATCTGTGAGGACAGCATTACAGTAGTCTAGTTTAACTAAATATAACAATTGAGTCCATGAATTCTCACAAGATTTCTGACTTTGTTGTGGCTTTTGATTTAGCCGAGTTCCGGCTTTTAATCTTTCTTCCTTGACTCCAAAAAACTATTATTTCAGTTTCGTGTTCATCTGAAAGAAGTTCTGCAACTACAAGCAATATTTTTTTTTTTTTGGCAATAATAATATTAATGAGTATTTACTCGGTTGTTTATGCATTTAAGCATTTAACAATGAACACTGTAATTTCACAGATTAATTTCTTTACGTACAGAAAGCGTGTTACATACCCCCCCGGCATACATTCACATCAACACACGCTTGTCTGCCCAGTTGTAAAATTGTACAGTATAAAAACCAGCTTTAGAGCCATACAGCACTCAAGAACAGAATTTGTCACCCACATATAATATCTATAATATCTACAAATACACAGTAAAAGACATGGCACATTGCTGTGCTTGTAAAGATTTTCAAGACTTTGGCTCCAGGAAAGACATATGTCGAGGTTAAATGAAAGCCAGTGTGAATATTGGATGAGCAACCTTTTCCTCCTTTTAATCTTTAATGTGTTACACTTAGTCCTCTGCATGATTCTCTCAAGGTTTAATACTGACATTGTGATTCAGGGGCATTTCCAGCCTTTAAGGACACCCTGGCCTGAGCAGAGCACAGACTGGATGTTAATTAAAAAATGATTTATGGATATTTTTTTCAAATTAAAAAAAGGTGTTTTAGTAGAATATTGACACTTGTTCACAAAGTAATACAAAGTAAAGTAAGTAGTACATTATAATTTGATGTTCAGATACATGCATGATAAACAGGGCTATGTTGCATCTTTGATAATGTATAACCTTTTATCTGTTGGATCTAATAATATTTTTGTTTTGGAAAGTTACTTTTGAAATAAAAAAGAAAAACATCATGGAGTTCACTTTATCTTTTGTCTCCTGCAACTGTTGCTTTACCATCTTTCTTCACTTATTCTGTCTCGTCTCTCTTATTCCACTCCAGAGCAAAAAAAAGAAAAGAAAACAAATGTAACAGTTCAAAAGTGCAAAGAAATGCAAAATGCCCAACAACAAATGAAAGCGTTCAGACTTCTTCGCTATCTGTAGCTGTGGTTCTAAAATAGGAAGGGAGTACTATGGACTACTACAGAATGTACTTGATATAGATATCAGAGAATGAGCTTTAGTCATTAATTACATTAATAAACATAAAAGTACTAAATAAGCCACACCGTTGAATAATTTAGCACTTGCAGAATATAGACTTCCACCAAGCCAGGATATTTGATCTATTTATTTATTTGTTTTTTTCTTTTTGGTTGTCTATTTTTGCCAATGATTATGGGCATTTTTTGAGTGAGGAGCTCTAATGGCAAAATTATCCCTATCCCCTTATGATAAAGAATTCTTTTAAAAAATACTGGAGCCTGACCTCCAAACTGCAATCACTTGTTCCTTCTTCCATTTCTGAGGTTTCCTGAAAATGTAATTAAATTCTGTTCATAGCTTTTTGAGTTATGTTGCTAACAGACATGCAGACCAACGCTGCCGAACATGATCCCCACTTCAGAGGATATAACAACCAAATGCAATGGTTCAACAAACAACAGAACACCACCAAATTTTAAACCTGAGAAAGGTCATTGCTTTCAGAAAAGCACATGCTCACTGGGAATTTATATATACAGTAGGGTTCATGAGTATGTTTACTACTGTGTTTTATCATCTTTCCTTTTAACAAGATTCTGCCAGCTTTTGGGTCCTGAGAAAACCAAGAGCAAGCTGTTTTTAAAGGTAAATGTTTTCTATTTTTGTTTACTAGAGATTTTTGCTGTTCAACAGTGATGTATATGCAGTTTGGTGATGTGCCAAAACTCTTCAGTGTAAAACTGGTCTGAAATGCAGAAAAAATCTGTGCAACTGTACATTTCTTCTTCTTTTTAAAGAACAGATTTAAGCTTTTAAATTGCATAGAGAATGTGGTTTGGTGTTGTCATCAACTAATCAATAGCATGTTTTAGGTAACTTCAAAAGAGAGTACTTCACATTCAGCCCTTTATTTTTCTTTTCACATTTTACTTTGTGCTTAGTTTATCAGGAAACTTGGTCATGTCTCACACTGTTTGTTGAATTTTCCTGCTCTGTGTATTTCTGGGGCCAAACAGACTCTAGAATTGGACTGTTTTCAGACTGATTTTCTTACATGCAGCGCTTACAGTATATAAGCAGACAGCAGAATTTTTCATTTTTCAGCTTCCTCGCTGGTTTCTGATGTGTACATAGCATAAATTCACTCATCACTCATAGTCATGGACACATGCACACACACATACTATATATAGACACTGTGTGCAGGTAACGCCAGCTGTGACCAGCATTTATCTCATTTGTATCTCACCTAATCCACTGAATCATAATAACCATAGAGAAACAGAGGCATTGCAGAGAAATAAATGAGGAGAACTGCTGATCCATTTAAATAAGGTGAAGGCAGAAAAGGGCAGCTGCTGCTTTCCAGCAAACATGTTTTGTCACTGGCACAGCATCTAGATATATTAATATAATATATGTATATATATATAATATTTGTTTTATGAATACTCCCTTATACTCATACTAAAATATGTTTTAGCATAACAAATTTGTTCATAAATTCCCTCCTGTTTGGTCTTGCTTCAATTTATTCATTTATTTAAGTACAAGGTTACAAGTGTCACACCGGTCTACTGAGGTATTTTCAGTTTAATATTTTTGCAAGTATATTGGTCAATGAAGACATATGGACTATTGGAATATCTGCCAACTGTACTTGTTTAATAACTTACAGAAAACTCAGCAAGCATTATGAACATATGGGGTATTTGGAATTTCAAATGTGAAACATCAGCATTTCCAACTTGTTTAGTTAGAAAATTACTTTTAACAGAGCAGACATAATTATGAAGTATTCACTTCGACGAAAAAGTACAAATTTTCATAATGGAGAAAGAAAAGGAAGAGAGGATACAGTTTGAAATATGGGATGTGTTTAAGACACAACAGATGTTTTATCTCTACCTACTTCAGATTTTGGCATCACAGCTGCATGGCTGGGGGCCAGATTCCTTATTGGGTGCAATAAGTAAACATTCCTTATTGGGGGTGGGCACTAATAACTTTCTGGGTAATACAGTATATAGAGCCTTAAATATGCCCTTTTTGGCTCATAAAGATTGTGTATACAGTATTAGTCTCATAGCATTACACTTAAAACAGTTGCAAAACACACCACAAGTAATTAGAACGAATGCATGTACCTGAATTTCAGAGAAGTTTGGACATTCTTTAAATTTGAGTAACTCTCCTCATATACAGTGCATAATATCTAAAGATTCAGAGACACTGGAGATGTCTTTTTGTATGAAGGACAAAGCTGAAGAGCTTTATTGGGTTCCTGTGGTCTTCAAACAACACAGCATCACTATTCAGCACAATTGTGTCACTGACATTGACGGGCCCTGCTGGAAACATGTATCAGGCAAGAATGGGGTCGGATTCCAACACCAGAACTCAAGGAGCTTAAACCTCGATGTCTGGACATGTTCCAGCAGTTCTGAAAAGGAGGAGATGCAACACCCTGGCAAACATGACCCCGTACCAACTATTGTTATGCCTGTAACAAACATTATATTTGACATGAGCTGATTTTATGCAGAAAATGGCCATGTTTCTTAGTTTAGACAATTGTTATTTTATGCACGTACTGTTGTGTGTAAAACATTGCCTCGAGTGAGTGTACGGTCATTCAGTTTTCTTTTTTTTCCATAAATGAACATTCCCACTTTTTTGGAATTTCAGTTGTTGAGACCGTTTGATCAATGGTGCTGACGTATTAGGCACAATAACCTTTGTGACTAAATGATATAAAACACTTTCATCTGGACCCCAGTCTGATACTTGAGTCAACGGGTAAGTCATCTTATCCTAATACACACAACTCATAGTATCACTTTTTTAAAGAGAACAGTGACAAGAAACAGTAAAAATGTCATGGTGCAAATGTTTACCCAAAATGCAGGGAAAAGATGCAGCAGGGGGCAGGCAGATCAGGGAAGGTTTAATGAAAACTAAACAAGACACACACTTACTGCCAAACAACACCAGGAGGAATGACAGATGATCTACAAAGAGAAACTGAAGCCTAGGAATGTAGATACCCCGAGGACAACAAGAAACAGGTGAAGGGAGTTAGGTAATTAAACAAAGGTGAGTTAGAGAGCAGGAAACAAACAGGACACCTGCAATGGGAGATAATTACAAAATAAAACAGGGAAGACAAAAGTGAAAATGAATGGGATGAAAACCCCAACAAAACCCATAAACTATGGCCAAAAGCCATGTTAGGTGTTAGTATTGCATGAAACTGTAAATACTTTTATGCTACATTACTGAGAATGATCATGTTTTATTATCTCCTACATATTACTGTATGTTCCAAGCCATAGCTTTCATGTTGGGATGCACTTTCAGACAATAATGTTTGGTTTGGAGCTAAATCTGCAAATAGCTCCATGTTACTGAAGGGGGTAGCTTTGATCCTTCTGTGTGCATTAGCTATGGCTGTATCTGTTTCAGATGGGATGCTGTAGGCTTCCTTATCTCTTTTTCCACACTGACATCTTACATATTTCTGACAAAATTTGGGTGATGGTTGCACTAAATACTACTCTGCAAGCCAAAAACACGAATTATATTGGATGACTTTGATGAGCCTTTACCAGTTGAGTCCAGATGCAACTTGAAGTCTTTATCTGACCATCAGACAGCCATTCATACCTACATCCACACCTATGGCCTGTTTTGAACCACAACATGCACATCTTTGCACTATTGGAAGAAATTAATGTATCCCCTTGTCATCGACACATAATATAATAAGAATTAGGATGCAAGCATCTCATGAACTTATAGCACTGTGTTCAAGGTAAGGTCTTAAATTAGGAATTTCAACACTTAGAAGTACAAGACCTGCTTGTCGCCACGGTTATACTGTACTTTCAGTAACACTTGTTGCTATTTCTACCAGAGTTCACTCAAATATTATGTGAAGTTCAAAGGCACCAATTTAAAAATTTCAATGCAGTATATAAAGGGCAAAGCATAATCGGGTCATCGATACAAATAAATCCCTGCATGCTGCAGAACACAAGGTAGGGACCTGTGCACCTTTCAAGGCTCTCTTCTCACAAATACAAATCATCCGATGACATCCCATCAGATGGTGAAGTGCCAGCAGAACCCTGGGGGGAAGCAGAACGGCCAAACACTCAGCGTATTTCATGTCTGTCTGTAGGCACGGACATTAACAACCAAAAGTGATTTAATTTCCCAATTCATCCACCGCCTTTATTTATGAGCCAGAAAGGCTTTTTAGCAGGCACTGATGGAGCTCTCTTCCTCTTCTTTCTTTCTACCCTGAGGACTTGGTGGTGACATAAAAACTGAGATGGAAGGAAAGGGGGTGGATGGGGAAAAGTGGATAACAAAATAGTGTTGCAGAGGTGTGACAGGGTCACAGTTTGTTACTGAGCCACACAGGATAATAAATTTTATTTTGGAGAAGCCCTGTATTTCTCTTCTTCTGAGCCTGCTTTCGATTTCTTTCATTCGCTTTCTGTCCATTCTCTAATGCCATTCTCTCATCATGAAGTGGTCTTACTTATCTCAAAGATTTCCTCTCCACAAGTAATCTGTCTCTCTGCAAGACTTTTGCTCTAGCATTATACTCTTTTAACACACACACACACACATATGGAAACATCCATCCATCCATTTTCTGAACCGCTTAATCCAATTGGGTCGCGGGTGGGCTGGAGCCTATCCCAGCTGTTTTCAGGCGACATATGGAAACACACCCTGAGTATATCTTATCTCTCTGCTTGAAGGCCACTATGATCTTCACTTCACACTTTTAGGTCTCTGTATTACCTGTAGAACACACACACACACACACGCACTTACACACGCACTTACAGGCATCTATTTCTTGCATCTATATGTGCTCCACTACCTTTTCTGTTTGGCTTGTTTGGTATCAAGAACATTCTGGAAGATTATTCTTGCTCTTGTTGATTCATTTTTTTTGTTGACATTTCTTTTCACTCCAAATGTGGATCAAAAGAAGGGACTACATGTTGCATCACATTCTACAGATGCGCATGCATCCCAGTAGATGTGTAAAACACGTATAAAATTCTTCTTCTGAACTGATGAAACCTCAAGAAGTGATCAATCTTTTTCATTTGTTTTCAATCATTCAAGCCATGGTTTCCTAATCATCGCCTATATGAACCATATAGGTTAATTACACATATTTCTAATACCTTTTAAATTAAAAAAAAAATTTATTGTTCCAAGTCAATATAAAGTTAGACTAAATTGTAACTACAGGTTGTGGTTATGAGGACTTACGGTGAAAAATTCTTCTTCTCACTGAAACAAAGACTTTTCACTGCTCATTGTAGAAAATATAAATCCTTGCCTGTTGACCCAGGATCATGTGAGGGGGAACGGTGGTGGACTGAAGACCCTGCAGGGTCTGACACAAGTTCAGTATCATTCTGGTGAAACCACCTGCAGGGGAAAAAGCCCTGTTTGTGAGATGCAGCCAGAATGACCCCAGAGCAATCTGACACCTTATCTTTCTCCATGTGTGCACACACACACATGCACACACACATACTCACAAATACAACTGGTTTCCTGGTTTTATAAGGAGTTATAGGGGTTAAAAACTGATTCACCTGATAGAAATAAAAACATTTCATACATTATTTTGTGAAGACTGCATTGAACAGATGGAGTGATGGATAAAAAAAGGAAAACACTGATTAAGTAAGACATTTGGATCTCTTAACGTGTTGTTTTATATTGTTTCTTTTTTAAATAACAAGACTTCTGTAATTCACCTAAGAAGATTAAGATTAAGGCCAGGAGGGAAAATAATAGAGGTTGAGTGGAAAACTGAAGCCCCTGTCAATGTGAAGAGCGATGCATTTATGTAGGCCTCTATGCCGTCTAGTGTCAGACAATTTAGACAGAGACCAATAAAACAAGTGCGATAAACTGAAAAGATGGTCAGTGCTGCATTGCAGGGGAGCAGTAGAAGGTTGACAGGGGATTTCAGTTAAGGTGTTGCCGATATTGCCGAACTAGGAGATAAAAGTTGCTGTCTTATTTTACTGACACTGCAGACACACAAAGGAAATATGCCTGCAGTTTTGCAGTGGAGCTCATCATTACATCAGACATTTTCCAAGAAAGCCAAATCATTTGAGCAGCTTAATAACTTGTCTCTTACTGTAGCTGAACTCCTTTACTCTGAAACTGCTGTAAAATGAATAGCTTCTAATTGAAGAAGAACATTAAAGTAATCTTTTAAACAAACACACAGTGATGCATTTGGAAGATAGGCTGAGGTCACAGGAGAAAAATTAAATGGAAAATGGGAGAGATAACAAACCTCTTTT
>JBBDHI010000007.1:20305239-20330154 GCA_037177115.1 Craterocephalus stercusmuscarum
GTTCATGCTCAAAAAGTCCAGGATGAGTTCAGGGAGTTAATCATCTCTGGGTGTTAATGTCACAGCCTACTGACAGATTGACAAACTCTCCTTGTATTTGGCTGCTCTCCTTCCTCCCTAAGCTCTGATACCTCTGGCTTGCTTCCATGTGGGATGGTGTATTGCAGTATGTGTCCAAGAGAGAGAATGGTACAGTGATTTATTTCTTTGATTAAGAGAAATTATGGCATTGTCACTTGGTAACTTTGGCTCTTGTGTCTTTAATCTGATGATTAAAGCTATTTTGTAAGAAAATACTGTGAGTTTTGTAGCTAGAAAGACTGCAGGTATAACAATCAATCTTTGCTTCTTATTGAGAGTCAGCTGAGAAACTATTACCTTGGAATGGGCAGACAGGGTTGATGTGGAATATGAAATTGCTGTAAGCTTGACAGCTATCAAATTACGCAGCCAATGAGAGGCCATGGTCAGCGGCAAATCAAGCAGACAGCTACTGTCATTGTTTCCAAATGTGTTAACAACGTGTGTCAAAACAATTGTTGCTGGCAGACTGCATTTCAAATTCTGCATGGAGTTTCCTTTTTCCCTTTTACTTGCAAATATATTCCTAGTACAGTACCTGGTCTTCATGCGTGCAGGTAATTAAAACTTTCATGCCTTGAACCTTGGCTAAAAGTCGGTGAATACAACATCTTGTTGTATACTATACATAGTCTTGGACTATAATGACCCCTCATCTACAGGTCTTTGTGCTTTATAAACAAAAAAAGGCATTGAATGTAATGAAGTAGTGCTTTTTGTGAATTTTTCAAAGTTTAGTTTGATTAGCTCAGAATCCACCAAATAAAAAATGGAACCGACATTTTGTATGTATACACAATCCTTCTGTTGATCAAGACCATGCAAACAGGAAGCAAAGGGAAGCAAGAGCTGGTGAGGACACCTGTTACACCACATGGAAAAATAATCTTGCCACAACAAACATTTGTTGGGGCAGCTGAAATTACAGAGCTGTCAAATAGAAAATGAAATGGGAGAACAAATTGGAAATGCAAATTGAAAAGTGGCTCCTTGAGAACACTTTGTTTTATTTGTTTGGTAATAAAACAAGTGAAATATGTTACAATCATATTGAATGTGGGATAAATAACCAGGTATCTTTAAGAAACATGATATCAAGCATCCAAACCCTTGAAAGATTCATAAATTTTGCTATTTTTTCTATTTCAGTGAGATGACGAATGAAGATTTATCTTTTAGTTGGATGTAGTTGGCTGCTCTCATGCAGAAAGCTGGAAATATAACATTAAAACAGCTTTTGCCTTTTTTTCCCCTGATGCTCAGTGATCATGGCAGCCTCTTGTCCAAATTATAATCTCAGCATCTTATATAAAAATATGCAGTTAGTAAGCCACTGATGTGACACTCCTATGTACCCACACGCAAACAATCTTCACTCATTTCCTCTTTTATTGGGACATACACTCAGATGTACTTATCAAATTAAGTGCCAATGCTTCCATTCTGACTTCCTCAATGTGAAGTGATAGTCTTGCTGAGCTAATTATATGTTTTGATTAATCTCAAAGGCTTATACTTTTTCTGTAAAAAGAATAACAAAAAGGGCTTTTTTTTAAAAAACTAAAAGAACCTAGCCTTCATCCCCTCAGTCACTACACAGCATGTTTTGTGTAAAAATATAATAAAAGGGAAACTGGGAGATTTGGCATCTTGACAGCCATTTAAATTTGTTTAAATAATGCTGATAAACTGGCAAAAATGGGGTTGATTTCTGAGGAAGACAGCAAGGTAAAGGAAAAACAAGGCTCAGATGTAGTCCAACTCATCCAGGTTTACGCGCACATATGCGCACGTTCCTCCACTTAAGATTAATGAATGCCATACGGTGCAAAAACATTTAATTATCTCTGACACTGAAAGGTGAGCCAAGAGGTCAGATCTGTGAGTAAGAAATTCATGCTCTTAGTCAAACTTGTGGTCTTTCATGGCGACCTCCTTTGGAAGTGACTAAAGGTTATACTGACACAAACTCCTAGTCTGGCAGCAGCACATGGTTAGTGAAGTGCCTTGGGGATCTCACAGACGGAAAGAGACCACTTGACATTGTTCAAGTATATGGAATAGAGAGGGTAAAAAAGAACTCTATGTTAATAAAAAGGAAACTCTCAAACACCCCAAACACCTTCTAGTCACTTGCTTCTGACACTGCCAAGCCTAAAGTATTGTGTATTCGATAACACACATAATTAAACAAAATAATTTACTTATTACACAATTGAAAACCAGAAAGTCAGGAATCTCATCGTGCACCTACAGATGGCAATTCTAATCTCCCAGTGTTGATTCTACATGTCTAAACAATGATGGTGGACTGAGGGATTGCTGCAAAGGTTAACCATCATCATAATGGATCTTTTTTTTTCTTGATTTCACACCTGCAGTCTTTTCTTTTGTAAAGATACTTGTTTGTATTTTTTCTAATGTCTGGGTGTGAATAAACTGAAACTGAAACTGATAACATTAACACTGTGATTCTTCATCATGAGGTACCAAAAGAGTGGAGTCATCACTACCTAAAAACAAGCAACAGCACCACATATAAATCTACTTTAAACTCTGTAATGCTTAAAGCCATGAATCTAGAAGAACACTGTTACGTAGCTGAGACTTCTATTGCTATCCAGCTGATACGCCACCTACCGAGTCAAGGTTGGCTGTCAAAACATAACAGAGAGTATTTACCAAACCAAACTGCATTAAACCAGGCTGTATCAACCCAGACTGGTGGAAATGGGGTTTACTGTTTAAGCAAAACATGTCATTACATTGCAGCAGTCAAAGCAGGGATGAAAAATGTGGTCCATGAACAAGTGACATATTCCTTTGTAGAACAGCAGAGTGGAGATGGGAGGAAGTAATGAGACACACATATCTGAAGTTTCAGCCCGATTTGAGTCAGCTTTTGTCTAATATCCTTTTATTTTACATGATTTTTGTGGTTGCCTTTATCTTTGCTTTCTGTTTGGTTAGGTAACTTACACAACTCAGTTTTACTCATTAAAATTAAGAAAAAGATTATAGCCTTTTTTACATCAAATAAGAAAAGTCGGTCAGAAAAATGACAACACATACAGGGGTAGGTCAGAAAAAAGGAAACTATAAATCCAATATTTCTCCCCACATTTGGACAGAGAGGAATCCCAACACTCCATAAATCTTATATATAGGCACTGCATCTATCAAACATTTGATGTAACGGCCAAAAAATTTCTTTTACATCCATCTGTACTATAGCATCTGTCAAAATGTGTGACCTTTCTGACATCCAAAGACGGCAGATTGTTGGAGCATGAACGGCTGGAGCTTTGTAAGCCAAAACTACTCTGCTGTTCAAAGTTTCCAAGGAAATTGTCTGAATACATTTTAGAATACCAAAACCAAGGAAAAACGAACCCAAGAAAAGAAACTTAATGACAGAGATGAGAGAACATAATACACATTGAGTTGAGAAATCCCAGAGCAAAGCATTTGTATTGAACAGCATGTAGACCTGTTAAGGACCAGTCAGTCTGTTTTACCTGAATGTGGTCCTCGTCTATGCTTCCTAATCAACTTTCTTTCATGTGTTTCTATTTTATGCAGACTCTCTGTTCTCCATAGTGATGCTTAAAATTAAAACAAGCTCAACGTAGAGCAGGTTCATTATGTTTAGAGCGTGACATTTACCAACTTCTTCTCTAAATGATTGTCCTGGTGTAGGCTTGTCCTTAAATGCATCTCTGCTCCCTTCCTTTGAAGCCGTCTTCAAAGACTGTTTGATTATTTGCCTACATGGTGTCCTTTTAAAATTGCTTGGCTGCCAGCAACAGTTTCACAAAGCATACTCTTCCAGGGATTCTCATTGAAAGTATAAGCGAACGTGCTGCTGTGTGTACAATGGATGTGTGGCACTGATGAATATTCAGCTTGTAAGCAATAGTCAATAGCCTCTCCCTCCAGATATTTTTCTCCCTTAAGCCACTGTGGGTTTTTTTTTCTGACATTCAAACTGGAGCAGCCTGTTCATCTTCTCCATTCCTAGGTTATAGCCACAATAATATGATTTGCAGATGTTTTCAATAATTAATTTTCTGGATGGTGAATCTGTTCCATCATTGCATCCTCCCAGAGGGTCTCTCTATGCCTTTCATCCTTCCATCGTTCCTCTCTGTCAGCCCTCACTCTGCCTCTCTCAGGCCAAACAGTAAGACCCTAAGGAGTTTTCACAAAGCAGAGAGTGAAGCTGATTTTAATCTCCTCCTGATCTGTTTGTCTTTTAGCAACCTTTTTATCCATGTCTGGGCTTCCTCGGTAGCACCCTCAAGGTAAAAGTGAAGGAACGCCTTTTTAATTAGTTTATCAAAGCCCAAAAGTGGAGTTCATTTTTTCTAATAACATCCAAAGTTGCCCTTTGGGAACAGTTGTTGAAGCTCTTGCTTATTTAATTTCAAACTTGTTTATTTGCCATCAGGAAGAGTAGCAGGGACATGCAAACAATGGAGGCCAGCATAGCAGACTGGTTAATAGGGCACGTGCACCCATACACACAGGTTACTAACACACCCCTTTGACCCATGTCCAGCTCAGCAGCTATTAATTTGAGGGCACTGTCTGCTCTCTGACAGGGCTTGTTGGCAATTTGGCCTCCACTGCTGGACTCAGACTATCATTATTATCCAATCGCTGTGCTTCATCCTGGCACATGTCCAGCATTAGAGGACACGGAAAGAGTGTTTTATCTTCTGTCCTCTAATACCCTATTTTCTAGCCAAATTTCCTCTTTTTGTGAGGAGAATAAGGGTTACAAATGGAAAGGAAAGTTTAGGGGTATAATTAAGTGGCTAATTTACCATCTACTATTATTATAAATAAATAGATAAAGAAATACTGTACAGCCATAAGTATAGTGTGCTTTTGGTCCAGAGATTATTTTTAAATGGCTGTGCTTTGCTGCTGAGGACAGTGAACTGTCTTGTTTGGAAATGACCCAAAAAAGCAAAGCATACAGGAACACACAGGCTCCAATGCACTTGATAGCTATTCAACACCAAAGCCATTACCTTTTGCAAAATTAAATGAAAGTTTCTCTTCTGTGTCCCATTTTATAAAAATGCATGATTGAATTACTGCAATAATTCTTAATGACTTCCTGTCTTTGCTATTGCATTTTTGACTATAATTGTCGGCTGTAGAAAGCGGGACAGGAATGATAGATGAGGAAAACTCATATTCTCGGTTACCCACCTGAAGTATCACTTAGCTTGAAACCACATTCTCAAAATCCCAAAAAAAGTTAGAAACACTGTAAACATAGAGTTTCTGGATTCCTCTTATGTAAATGCAGATACATATTGAGCTTCAAGAGGATGACTTGAATCTTTGTGTTTATATTCCCATAACTGTACTTTCTCTTTGCTTTTTAAGCATGAGCTGCGTTGATGCTGGGTTTTACAGCAGACGCAGCGTTCAAAACAAGCTGTGTGTGTGGTGTTCATGTCGGGAGTCTGAAAGTCTCATTGAAACCAGAGGACAGTTACCTACGATTACAGTTACCTACGATTATTGTGTGAAACAGTACATCTGAGTGAGCAAATATACAACGCAATGCAAATAAAGCTGTTATAACACAAATATGATGAAATGATAACCATCACCAAATAAATACTGTAAGAGGGATTTCATTAGAGGACGTTTGTGTTCATTTGTAAATGATGTGCTGGGACCTCGTGCCCTCGCTCAACTCAGCTACAGCTCTGCCAACTCTTCCATCTGTCTCACCTCTACAGGATTGGCATCTCTGCTCCCTGAGGGTCATCAGTCATCTTTACATATGTCCAAGGACAAATAATTCTCAGTGTGTGAGGAAAAGTGTTGCCCTTCTTTAAAAAAAAGTAACTTGTATTACAAACATCACAAACACTTACTCTGTCAATTCGGCACATTGTTCTCGTCTTCTTCAGTAAGAGTCATGTGAATGGTGGGAATGATGGAAATGGAACACAAAGCACAGACAAAATGAACCAACGCAGTGATGTCCACACATCTCGCAGATGCTCAATGCTCGATTGTCAAGCTCAGTTTTGAAACTGAGCTGGTTTTATTGTGACATTGTTTGTACTGCTTATAATAGAATGAATGAATTTGCTCTTCATTAACAACACAATCATACCACTTAATGTTTGTAAGTCGAACGCAACAAATCAGGCTTGACTGAAAAGTCTATTACCGACTAAGCTTTTAATGATCCTTAAAATGTACTGATCAAATAGTGATCAGTGAAAGGAAAGGAGATATTAGCCTGTGTCTCTAAAATCACTGAAGTCAGCTTGACAAGTGAGCATGTGCTAAGCAGCAGCAAGTGCTCAAGTAAGGAAGGAGCTCATCATCATAGTTCTTTACTCTTAGGGCAATACGTGTGTGCGTGATGCTCATGTCATTGACATTCACTCTGTTGAATATGATCGGTTTCAGAGGCAGTTTTTTTTTTTCTACATTGTAATTTCCATAAAACCATCGTTTCACAAATATATTTGAGTTGTCACTTTGGAGTAAATGTATCTCCATTAAGACAAGTTATAAATCTTATGCATATTGACAGATTCACAAAGTGAGAGTAAAGTCAAATTTCGGCTTAAAAATGATGAGGGGACTGACAGCCGATGACAGACTCGTACTGAGGCGATGGAAAGAGAGGTGGCAAGCTTGTGCTGCAGTGCTCCTGCATTACAATTGATTGGCTGCTTTAACCACCAGCACTGCTCACTCAAGCTTTAAATAGATGGATAAAACTCTCCTTTACCCAGCACTCTCATTCACTTCTCCTGCCTCCTCCATGCCCTCTTCATCTTGTCGTTTTTGCCTCTCCATTTTTCTCCTTCATTTAGCTCCCATCTCTTCTTTTCTGATTCATCTGTTTTCTTCTTTTGTAACTCATCTTTTATTGGCTTTATTATCATTCTTCTTTATTAATCAACTATATATAGTTATGTGCTTTACATGCTTTCCTGTTTGCGAGGTTATCTTCATAAAATGGCTGCATGCAGTTAAGTGTCTGCACTTACGAGTGTGTCTGAGTTCCAATTTGTCTGAGTGGAGGTCATGCCGTGATCCCCAAAAGTCCTCCAATCCTCCGTTAAACAGATAAAATCCTTGTGTTTTTCCCTGATCTGTCTGCTCTCACTTTCCCCTCATTGTCTTTATCTTTCATTTCCTCACACCAGCAATGCCATTTATCAGCTAAGTGAAATAAGATGGCTTTCCTCCTGTGCTGATGGACGGAGGTGAGGGGCAGGTCCAAATTAGCAGCCAGTAAGCGCATCCTCTGTCTGCGAGTGGAGACCACCGAAATGGAAGCTTCTGAGTGTGATTTTGTGTGCGTACGGGCAAAGTGTGTTGCTTAGTGATGACAAATGCGTACAGTGAACTATGAATCTCCTCCCTTTAGGCTATCTGAGCTTCACCATCTTCACTGTTCAGTAAGTTTCCTCACAGATAAAGACGGATCTACCATATTCTCTGACAGCTCCAGATACAGGATATGTACAGTTTATGTGTCCTGGCAGATGAGAGCTAAGATTTCAACATAAGACCAAAGGATGGTGTACAAAAATGCCCTTGCATCTAAATCTCGCACTGATTTTGTCTTGATAAACTGGTGAGCAAACGGCAGTGCAGTGTGATCATTTTGGAAAAGAGATGATGTTGACATCAGACACCAGCTGCGACTCAAATACAACCCATTAGGCATCTAATGGACACAGGACTCTCTCTTTTTATGATGTTAGCAGCCACATGGTAATGACTTGTACATATCATGGGTCTTTGATCTATAAACTCTGTTCTCAGTCTCAATTAACTCAGCATATGAAATCATTTGGGCCCATTCAGGATCTGCTTTGTGTACAGTACACTCAAATTCCACTCTAATTTTAGTAGCATTGTCTATTTAGTTGCCTCTGATTATTGAGAAGGCTTTCATCTGTTTTTAATGCATGTTTGCTAGAGACATTGTGAGATGACCTGTCTACAGTCCACTGCCTGCTGTGGGCTTGTCTCTATTGTTTATATATTGTCTGTCACTTGCTCTTTTTTTTGTTTTCTTCAGTGAAATAATAGTGAGTTTGTGCTGTTAGCCTGGTGTGAAATGTGCAATTCTCAGAGTCAATGAGCTGCTTTTATCCTGGACAACAGCCAGCTGTGTCTGCCTGCCATAGCAATAATGTCACACCGGGGATTGATTTTCTGGTAGATGGGATCGTCGTTCTAAGAGAACAGTCCTCATTAAGCAGCTTACAACATAGAAAGCCCATCGTTTACTTCATACCTTTTACCAATTTTCTTCTCCATCTTTCTCTGCAACTCATTATTTTCCTGCCTGCTTCAGTTAGTCGAAAGTGAGAGTCTGCCAACTGTAAAAGCGGGAGAACAGTTTGATGTTTCACTGCATCAGCTTTCAACTTCAGCACTGCATCGTGCTGATTTTCCTGCTCCGCGTGTTTCTGCTAACTTACTTTTCTCAGTTCAGAGATTAACTTTGTCTGTGTTTTGCTGCAGGACCAGATGCCACCAAGGATCCTTGTCTGAGGGTTCGCTGCCCTCCTCACAAGGTCTGTGTCAGCCATGATTACCAGACTGCCATCTGCACCAATCACAAGCAGCCAGCCCACAGGTAAGAGCCAGAGTTGTGACATCATGTTTTTACTTAACTGTTAAACTCTGTATTTCACTTTTAATGTTACAAGGCAATATGTCAAAGTAGAAATTGTTGTTTAGAAACATGTAATCCTTTTAATTTGTATAATTAGAAGTCAGTTGGAGCCAGATTTGCCATTGTGTCCTGTCTGGACTGCAGATTAACTAATGTTGCACTTAGTCTTTCATAAAGCAAAGCAAGGTTATTTAGTTATTTGTATCACACATTTAATACAGGAAAATTAAAGGTGTTTTACATAGAAACATTATAAAAGGGTGCAAAAAGCAATAAGAAGAATTTTAAAAGAAATGCAGTGAAATAATAAGCAAGAAAAGAAACCCTTATGTCACTTGTTTTCATAAAAGGCAGCAAATAGGAATGTTTCTAACCCTGATTTAAAACTGCTGACAGTTTCAGCAGACCTGCAGCTTTCTGGGAGTTTGTTCCACATGTGAGGAGCAAAAAAATTGAACGCTGCCTCTCCGTGTTTAGTTCTGACTCTTGGAACTGAAAGTAGATCTGACCCTGAAGACCTGAGAGATCTGGTTCCTGAATATATTTTGGCCCTAAACCATTCAGTGCTTTGTAAACTAACAGCAGGATTTGAAGTTGATTCTTTGACAGACAGAAAGCCAGTGTAAGATCGGAGGACTGGTGTTATATGATCCACTTTCCTGGTGTTTGTGAGGCCTGGAGAAGCAGCATTCTGGACTAACTCCAGCAGTTGTCCAGTCTACTAAAGATAAATGATGGACAAGTTTTTCTAAATCCTGTGGAGACATGAGTCCTTAAATCCTCAATATATTCAGTATATATATGTCTTTACAACATCCTAATTTGAGTACTGAAGTTCATGTCTGAGTCCATGACTATACCCAGGTTTCTGGCTGTAAGTGGTTTCTACTGTACTGAAACTTAGAAATCTTTCTTCTTTGGCTCCAAAATCGATGATTTCTGTTTTGTCTTCCTTTAATCGAAGGAAGGGTTCTGATACCTCCAGTTTCTAATCTGATCAATAAATCTGATTAGCAATTGGATCGGACTATACAGTAGTCTGTGTGTGATGATTTTGTAGATCTGTTTGTCATCAGCATAGCTATGGTGACATATTTTGTTGTTTTTTATCATTTGATTGAGTAGGAGCATGCAGATGTACCACAGAGCCATGCTGCTGTGACGCATGCAGGGTGTGTTTTAGTATTTTTACTAAAATAAGCAAGGCCCTCCCTGAACTGGGTATCATCAAATGCTGCTTCAAAGGCTGTCGAGCCATAATGATGCTTTTACAAGAACTGGGCACCATTATTATCCCAGATTCTGGTTTAGATGACACGTGTCCTCTTTAGCTCAGAAAATATTTATTCATTAGCCCACACACTAGTTTTTCCCTTCAACTCAGTTCCCAAACTGCAAGTCAGGACCCCCATGGGGGTCGCGAGATTAGTTCATTAAATTAAAAGCATTGATGCAGAGATAAATCTGAAATTAGCTTCATTTTTTAACACATTAATGCAGAAATCCACATTAATCCTCCCGAGTTATTGACTCAAACACCAATGTGTCTTATCTTGATGGTCATGGCTCAAACAGTTTAGTAACCCCTGGTCTAGACTATAGTTGTTTTACAGATTGTTTTCCATGCATGTTTGAACATTAGCTTGTATTTAAAGATACAATAACAAACTGTCTTGACTAGCAATGTTGTTCAGAGGATGTCCTGAGTCCATAAAGTAATGTCCTCAAGAAAATCATGCCAGTTTTTTTTTTCTTTTCAGTTTTCAGTTTTTTCCTTGCTGCAGCCTTTTGTGGCCCATGTTTTTGAAAATTGCTGCTTGTATTAAGCTCATAACTATCATACATTTGAAAAAATAGTTTTAAGATGCTGCATATTTTTCTTTTTAACACCCCATCCAGTTTCATATCATTATGTTGCTAAACTAATGCCTCATTAAACACAAGTCATTCAGCGTGTTTTTTAGCTGACCTCTGAAAATTAGCACTTCCAAATTCAAGCATCTCCTCTACAGTCTTAAAGTGTTAACACAGTGTTGTTGTTTTGTTTGTTCTCACATTACATATAAGAAGAAAATCGAGGATGGTTTCAGTAATTTTCTATTTTTGGAAATATTTATATCTGATTAGTTGGAATGAAAACTTTTTATTTTAATAGTTTGTAAAGCTGAGCTACAAAATCCAAATTACCTTTAAGACAGGCTAGACATATTTCACCCAGGAAAAGCGTAACATTTGAGCAATCACATATTGAGCTGAACTGACAGGCGGGCACATGCATAACCCATGCCAATTAATTTTAATCACAATATCAGTTTTCCCGGTCAACACCCAATTTGTGTTTTCAGCCACCACCAAATCTTTTTTTTATATTTCAGTTCAAAAAGCATTTCTCCAAATAGACATCTTAACTTTTTTTTCTCACTACTGTTCTTGCTTTGCGTTTATGTTGCATCAAAATGTCGTAAAGTATATAAAATAGTTGTTTCAACTCAGCTTTATTTGTTTACCGCCGATTTACGACAATGTCCTCGCAGAGGACACTTCACAGCCGTTCTGTTGTGATGCCTCAGTTTTCATAAAATCCAGTTCTTAGATTAGCGGTAGTACTTTGCATCATATGCATTGTCCTCCCGGAAGGCAAATCCAAAAGAGTGTTCTTTACTGATATTTGTAAATGGATACAGGTGTATAGCTGGTGTGTACACTGTTGCAGCATGCTCTGTTTATCTACAGCTTCAAGGTGGTATTGCATTCGCATTTTACTTAAATCCATAAGCAAATTCATTTGGTGCATTGCTAAGCAGCTGTCAACACAGAAATCTCAGAGTCTCTTCTTTTTATTGAAGTGCATTCTTGCATTGTATAATAATGTTAAGCTGCAGGCTAGACAATCTACATTAGCAGCAAGGTTTAATTTTGAAAACCATTATGGAAGTTCACAGTGTTATTTGTGTATATCTCTGTCCTGCTGTGCGGGAGTAAAAGTACTGTTAAATCAGAAACTTTCCACATGAGAGCTCCATGGAAACACACTGCAGGGTGCTCAAGTGCATGTGAGACAGGGGATGATTTCTTTCATGTGTATGTTTGAGGGAAGCGTATGTATTGATCTTCTACCGTCTCTTTTTCTGCCAAGATGTACCTCAAAAAGAATAATTTGCCACATATGCAGTGCTTTATTTTGCAAATCCCATCAGTCAAATTTGTGGTCGGATTTTACTACATCGGAAGATAAAGATAGAAAAAAAATGTGCTTGTTGTACCAAAGACCAAAATGTCATGACAGAGAGAAAAAAGAACAGCCACAGACAATAAAGAAACAACTCTTTGTAGTTTGTGACTCCAGCTGATCATGCAAAGCCAACGAATAGGCAGGCCCATCAGTTGGTGGCGCTGTGTTGTTTCTGTGGCAACAAGGTAAAGGAAATTAGAAACATGACAGAACATCTATGCATATGTATTTTTTGAATACAGTCTTGGCACTGTACACTGTCAAAGAAAAACATCACATTCTGTGTATATATAGCATAGCTACAGGTAAATGGTAACTAGAACGGTGCAGAAAGATGCTGCTATCAGTCTAGATTTAATGTTTTCTGTATTCTAGAAATCATAGAGCATTATTGTCTTTGTAGAATTATCTTTACACATTAAAATGTGTATGGACTCTGAGTTATTACCAAAGTCAAAGTCTCTGTTAGGCTGTGAATGAGAGCAAGAAGGTACTGTATATGATGAGTGAACTAAGTTGTTGTTCTATTACTCATTGTTACACATTTTTGCTTATTTTCAGTGAAAACCCCACTGGTGAGACAAAAGAATCTGTTTCTGTCAGCATTCTAGTGCAGAAATAAAAAATGTCCTTACTTTGATACAAAGATAAGCATGCAGCTATGACATTTTTTTTTACCATTTAAGCACATCAGCCTAACGCTGAGAAATACTGGATGATGTAGTAACCATCAGCAGCCCTGATTTCTAAGCTCTGCACAGACACCACGAAAAACCCATAGTGGTCACCCTACAGTATGAGAAGTGGCCAATTAGCCTCTTTGGTCTTTCTCTGTTGTTTTCTTACCTGCCTTATCTTCAATGTGTGCATTTGATTAGGTGATTGATTCGCTCTGCAATTTATTTCTACAGTGATGAATTTGGCAAACATGTACTAACATTAGATTTACACATATTTACATAATGTTTTGTATGTGGAACCATAATTGAAACACCCGTCCTTTGTTGTCTTCACATTCCTTGCTCTGTGAAGAGTCTGTTTGGCTCCAATTTAGTCTCTGCTTGATGGATCAGGAGGCAGCAGGGTGTTCAGTGAGAGCACTTAGATGAAAATTGCTGTGAGATTTGGATCAAACATAATTACGGCGGTTATTGAAGAGGCCTCCTTGGACCAATCAGGACCTGCTTCATCTGACCCTGATAACCAGGAACACTTTCTGTTCAGCAAAGTACAGATTCTGCGAGTTTGGATATTTTTAGTACCTGTTAAGTCATTCCAGTGATTTTTCCCTGCACACATAAATGTATTGTGCAGTATACTGCACATGCTATAAAGATTTTGCCTTCCAGCGTCTGTGATATTTTGTGTTTTTGTGTACATGCAGGTGACATCGTCTTCGCTGTTATGAGAAGGATTCAGATTCATAACCTCCTAAATCATTTCTTTTTCTCTCTACCAGTGTGAAAGCCAGGAAAGGAAGTGTTGGCCAAAAGCACAGGGTTGAAGCAGGGGCTCATGGGAAATGTAGGCTTTGCTCAGCACATCAGTCAACTCCTGTATGTGCCTCTGATGGACACACCTACTCCTCCAAGGTGAGTTATCTATTTTTTTTTCACTCTCCTCATATTGAAGTGTGTTACTTTTATATAATTTCCATTGTTTCACTATTAAAATCATAAAATCAGGAGCAACACAAAGCAGATAATTTAGGATGTGAAAGTTTTTTGTTGTTTTTATAAAAGTTAAATTATTTTTTTCTGGGTTTGTTGCATCTGTTTAACTGTTTTTCTCCTGCCTTGTGTTTCTGCTCCTTCACTTCTTTCCAAACCCCCCACCTTTCCTCCTGTTTCATTTCAGTGTTTTTTCCTCTGTGTTAAATTGAGCTGAACTTCTTGTAGTCTGTGGGGCAAATGACTGAGAACAGAGGAATCCCTCTGAGGTTTTATTTTAGCTAAAAAGAAATTATCCTAAGCAAAGCTCTCAAGGCCCCCCATCATCCCATCTGAATCTCTTTCCTGGCCCCCGGCACTTTCTCGTCATCTCCACCGGAGAAACATAAAATTGCGCACAAATTCACAATTTCATCATCGAAGAGAAAAGTCAAGGTTTAACCTTTGTGATTAGTCATGAAAGCAATGAGCAAAGGGGGATTAAACAGAACTGTGATAATAGATAGCAGGGTATATATAGAGGAGAAGCCAAACATTGGACATAGCACTCTGTGGATTATTATTGACATCTACTTTCATAACATTATATCGTCCTTTTGTCCATTTATTTGGCTGGCAGGGGTGAAATAATACAAATGGACAATAGTGGAACTCGGCCGAGTCATATTTAGGTGATTCAAAGTCACACTGGTACTGAAATAAGGTAAGATGAGCTGCTATCACTTGTTCAGACATAGACATTGCTAAGTGTTTGATGGATGTGAACTGCTTTGGTCTTTTCTTTGCTGGAAAACTTCTTTCACATGTAAGATCTGCCGCTCCGTTCAGCAGTTTGTGTGTATAGAATTTGGCCTGTACTTGTTGGATGGTACTGTATTTGCTGAGTGAAACTCAAGCAAGTTACAAGAAGCACAAGCTCAGGATGGAGTCAACTTTGTTTGCTTCTGGTTACAAGAAGGCAACTGTGAGAAGTTCGGTTTATGAATATGAAAGCATGAAATCAGATTCTGTGAGCTCTAATGTCTTACCCGTATATGTTTAACTACAACAGAAAGGGATTTTTTGGAGACATGCAGCGAGTGTTAGTTTGTTTCTGTGGAAAATAAGGTTGTTGCTTTAGGGTCTACTTTGTTTTGTAAAACATTGATTATAATTAATCTAATATTATACTAGCTTTACACTTCTTTGGGGATTTGATAGAAATCTAAAAGCAGCAGTCACAAGACCACTGGTGGTGTTAAAGAAGAGCATTCACGATGGATTTATAAATGTCCGATCATAAGGATAAGGATCCAATTCTAAGATCATTGCTGATCATTTCCGTGTTCGTCTGATGAATGAAGGCCAGCGAGAGCCAGAATCCTCCGGTGTTTTTTTTTCCCCGATTGCTAGTTTTCTTTTTTTATAGCAGCACACCAGAGTTTCCATTTCTGGCTGACTAGAGAAAAGCGATGCAGGGTCATATTCCCTCAGGGACTCCTCACTCCCCAACAGCTGATTTTGCCACCGAATTTATAAAGTTAGACTTGCACTATTCCAGCCATGTATCTGGGAGGCACAGTGAGTTTTAGAGGGCATATTTGCTCTCAGTCTCTCTCTTGTTGGCAGCCTATGCCACCAGAAAAGAAGACTCCACCAGCAGCTGAATGCAAAATGTCCATATTTCCAGGTTGTGTCGGCCATTATACCGAGAAGACACATTGCTTCTGCGGCCACATGGCTCACAAAAATGACGCTGGAGCAGAATTTTATATTGGAAAGTGAGTGCTGAGAGAGGTGGCTGTGCCTGTCATGCTCAGTTAGTGAGAGTTGGCAGTCCTCATCATTATTTTTTTTATTTAACTGCTGTTTGTTCTCGTCAACATCAGCTACCATCCTGAGTTATGCACAGCTGAAGAAGTCAGGAGGAAAAGTTGTGAAATTTGCCACATTTACATGCCATATTTTAATTACTCTTTAATTCAGAATTAAAGTTAATTCTGCTTTAAACAGATGAAAAATGACCATGTAAACACTTAATTCTGAATGGAAATGTTAATTCCAAGTAAAACTTAATCCCAAATTAAAGCTAGAGTTGGTAATGTTGGAGAGCTTGCAAGATTTGAAAGAGGCACTTCAAAAATGCTTCTTATTATGGTGTTTTCCCATGTTGTTGAAAAGAAACGAAGCAGGAAGGTTTTTTTTTTTTTTTTTTACTTCTGGTAGGGTATGTACATACGGCACATTAATTCTGCGCCCCCCCCAACCAATCAGAACCCTTCCCAAATACCGGATTTAAAGCGTAATTAAGTGTTTTTTATGTAAACCTTTTATTTGGAATTAATATTTCCTTGTAAACCCGAAGAAGAATATTGTCATTCTGATTTAATTTATTTGGAATTATTAAAATATAGCTATTTTCTTGGCAAATTCCAATTAATTTTTTCAAAGCATGCCCTGCAGAAAGTCATTTTCTTTCTCTCCAAGACTTTCGAGGCTGTTCAATCAGTTTTATTGTTAGTTTGTAGTATTGATTAAAGCGAGTCGAACCATCGGTCAGACCAGACCAGCTGCAGGATCAGTTGCTCTCCATACAACGAACTAAAGAAATGCGGATATTCTTTGGCTGAGAAAACAGAAACAAAAAAGTAAATGCCCGATGTAAAAGTAACACTGTAAAAATCAACAAATAGCCTTTGCTTGAAATGTTAGAGCCCACGTTTCACTGTGCATATTTAACTATCTCAAATGAAAAATGACCAACGTGAAGGAACCGTGAGAATATTGCTGAGATAACTGCATCAGAAAGCTCGAGAGATTTGATGTATTAAATTATCTCTTCAAGGTTTTTTGGGGCCTGGGGCCATGATCATGGTTTTAAAAACGCTCAAAATGGGAAATAATCAGTATTCTTTGAATTAAGACTATGAATAAATCTCTTATTATCCAGTGAGTTGATAGTTTCAAATACTGTAAAACCGGGTGTTGGTAATTTGACATTCATTGCTAAATTACCAAGATGGTGCCTGCTAACATGAGGATTAAAAACAGTCTCTATCGTATTACAGTGGTTACTCCCATCTTTTATATCCATGAACCCGTTCTCATACGTAGAACTCCTCAGACTTTGTTTCTGCTACCCAACACACTCCAACCCTGAAGTACGACACAAACTGAGAGTGACTCAACTCGTTGTGCATGAGGAAATCGAGACGTAGGGCATTTAAATGACCTACCTGACCGAGACTGAAAACAAGCTGAAGAGAAATAGAGATGAAGGAGAAACAAGAACGGGAACAAAAGGAGAAAGGGAAACCTCTCTGTGGTAATTTAGTGGGAGAGGTTCGGTTAGCTGGTGGAGTGATGGGTCCCCGTGGCCCAACTTAAACTCTGCTCACCAGTGAGCTGCTGGTCTCAAGCTTATTCATGTTTTATTATTACATTACATGCCCCCTACATCATAACCACACGCAGTCTCACACACACTCAATATCCTATTAAGAGGACAGTGCTCTTATCTCCCGAGAGTCTTCGGCCCACTAAGTTAAATCCATTACTTCCCTCTTCCTAAATCATCTTTTCTCCTCTCCCCTTCCTCCTGCCCTCTCCTCTCCTCTCCTCTCTCCTCCTATTTTTAGTCGACCAAGTCAGGTGTTAAAATACTGTTTCATCAAAAGCACATTAACCCCTGGAGAAAGACAAACATAAAGATTCATGGGGCTTCTCTGTGGGCTGACAGTGACTAGAGGAGGTCATCTATTTCCTTGACTTTCTCTCTCTTTCTCCGTCTCCCTCCCCAGACGGCTAATTCAATATGTTGTGAACAGAGGAGAGCGCTGCTCCTTTGTCAACAAATTTCATTAAGCAACATTAGCAGCGCTATCAAAGAGGTGGCGAGGAGGAAATGATGGATTTGAATTGGAATGTGGGAAATGAGAGTGCTTGCAGGATGAGGCTTAGCCTGCGTAAGGCAGGATATGCTCAAGGATGTTTATGCGCAGTCATGGTCGCACGCTGACTAAACGAGTCGTCATCGTCGTGCAAACTGAATTTACATAACTCATTTCGGTTTCCATTATTCCTCCTGGAAGGGTCTTGTAATTGGATTTTTTTTTTCTTCAACTAGTCCAAACAATTTCTTACCCCTCACTTACCTGAAATAAGATTTATAATGTTAAATTTCATTCAGAAGTAGCCCGTCAAATGTTTCTCTCCACGAGGTTTGCTCTGCAGTGATTAATAGAATGTCACTGGGCATCTTTGCCTGGTGCGTCTACATGACTATTTAACAGACAAACGGGTTACTGCAGACCAGGCCCATATCATGAAATGTCCCCTTTAATCATCTCTGCTGAGAAAGTTCAATCTCAGGGTTTTGTTGCTTCCTGTAAATGAGCCTTTCAAACATTTGATTATTTTTTAAACAAAAATAAGTTGGACGTTGGAGCATCAGTGTACAAAATAATGAATGTGAAAGGAATTGTAATAAGTGGAGAAACACTTGATTAAATTATTCTTCAGCAGAAAACTTTCAACAGGCTCAATGAATAACATTTCTCAAGATGAGGGCACCGCTATCATTTTTGGCATTTCACTTAGACTTACAGGGGTATGCTGGGATTACTCTTGAAAGGGTTTTTTACAGTAAAGAGAGACACACCAGTTTATTCGAGCCCTAATTGGTGTTTTCTTGATATTTTTATAAGGGATAATAAATAGAAGAAGAGGATTTTTAGAGATTTTGGCATAATAAATGCACTCTTATGTTAAGATCACATCAGTTTAAGTTATTAGTCCAGGCTTGGTCATTTGTATTAATATTAAATCCCAAGTCAAAAGCTTATGCCTAATACTGTAAGGTGTCAGGGTGTAAAGAATATTTCCTGTTAAAAAGCCACTTTGGTACTTTGTCAGTCACTTTTCTCAGCCCACCTATCGACCACTAATATGGCGTCCATCTTGCATCCTGCCTGTACCGTGAGCTCTCTCCAGGCAATAAAAGTGAGTCCTGCGTTGATTCTTGTTTTAGCTCTTTCTCTTTCTTACTTTTTATCTTCTCTTCCTCCGATAACGTCCTTTTACAGTTTTTTTCTGAGTCAGCCACAGTGTGCGTTCAAAAACTGCTGGTGTTTACATCTGCTTGCTAGTGTATGATGTGGTACGTAAAGAAAAATGCAGCTGCAAAGCCACATGTTGTATGTTGCCGTTTCCCGGCTTCATGAGTCACGAACACATATTTTTACGGTCACAAAGTTATTTCAAGGGTTTTGCATAATTCCACATATTCCAAGCTACAACCAAATAAAGCATTTGAAAATGTGATGAAAGCTTCTATGACTTCCACTGTGAATATGTCACTCGCCTTTATGAAAACTGCTTCAATGGAAGAAATGACTTCTGTATTGCAGCTGGAAAGTAAAACAGCAACAAAATGAAGCCTGACTAAAATTGGAAAGATGCTTTCTTCTGTAAATGAAAGAAGTAAATGCCTGAAATATTCTTGGATTCATTTTGCCTTTACAGCACGGCTTTTCAATGATGTTCAGCCAGTTCTGACAAACAATTTTGTGTGTTTAGTGTTACTGCAGAGAGGTATAGAAAGAAGGATTTCTTTTTGAGAAAAAGAAAGAAAAACTTCAAAAGGTTTGCTTTTGGGTAAAAATAGGCTCTTTTATGTTAGATTTAAAGTATTTTAAATGGATTTTGAGCTGGCAAAAAATGAAAAAAAAAACTACTGGAATGTGTTTTAGTTTGTGTTTTTCTGTTCTGTTGCAGTGTAAGTTGGAGTTCCAGAGCTGTTTATCAGGAAAATCGATCTCCGTTAAATGTGATGGACTGTGCCCCTGCTTGCCTGGTCATGAGCTCATTAAACCAACAACCAGTGCAGAGAAAGCTGGTTAGTACTGGATCCTTTATTTACCAAGTTTATTTGTTATCCTTTGTGTGTTTTATTTTTTGTTGTAAAAACCATGCACCCACTCTGTCCTTTCTTTGGATCAAGGTGTCTTCAACAGTGATGGAAAATTCACAAATGAATGTTTAATGGTTTAAACTCCAATATCTACCTGCTACAAGTACTGCAGCCGATGGCTCAGTAGTCGGATTTTCTCTTTTACTGAGCCAAAGGAGTTTATTTGATTAAATCTTTATTGGTGTACCATGTAAATTCATTGATGGGAAAGGGGAAATTGGAAATCACACACAGCAGGATTTCTTGGGAAGATTGTCTACATTGAAGTCACTTTTATATGGAGAAACACACCACTATAAGACACATAAAACTTCTTTTACTCATAATCCCTCAAACTCTCTGGTAATTCTTACCTTTTCCATTTATTTGCCGTCATCTCTTCCCCTTACTCATGTTATTCTCTTCCAAAGCCATCACCCCCACCCATCCGGTGACAGCTGCAGGGATCGTGATGGAGTGTGTGTGTGTGTCTTATTGTTTGTCATGAAAATAGGATTTCAGCAGATGGATGGGGGGATTCTGGTGGAGAAATGCAATCTAAAGGAAAGCAGCACATGAAAGGATGGATTGTTATTGTTACTTACAGATTTTCTCTGTTTCAAACAGAGAAGTGGAGGGAAGGTTTCACTGTGTGTCCGTTGTGAATCTATCTTTCTATCTGTCTGCGTTCTGCTCTAATCACTGTCTGGTTGGGAAGTGTTCGTAAGGATGCCAAGGTTCATCAGCAGTGCTTAATCCAAATGGAAAGTGTCTGCTAATTAATGGGAGCTCTCTCTTCACCTTACACACTCGCACATTAATTTAAGCCTGGGTGCAGTCTGAGAGTGGTGTTTTATCTTGTGGCTTCCTTACCAAATCACACACACATAAACACACAAACATGCATTTACTTGTATAAGCTATAATTATTGGCTTGCTGAAAGCTTTTTCAGGAAGCAAAAACTTCTCATAAGTTTGCACAAAGAGAGAAAAAATATTTCTCCATCTTTAACAAATGTATTTATTTATCTTAACTATTTTACATGTTCCTATTACACAGCTCTTTTTTTGTGGTTACTATTTTTTAACGAATATCTGTTTTCAGTCTAACTTGTTCCAAGACAATCCATTCAAAAGCAGGTCCAAAGGTTTTAACATTCAAAGCTGACAGGGATGAATCATGTGTTTGTCAGTTCTTCTTCCTGATAACATCTCTCAGATCAGCACGGCGAAATGTTAAACAGATGACGGATGGGACTGAATGAGAAAGAAAACTGTGGATGTGTCATAGTGTGTTTGCATGGTGCCAGTCAAAGTCAGGACACCACAAAATAACAACACAACAAAAATGATGTAATAAAGATACAGCATGTTGATAAAACAATAAAAGACAACATTGTAAAATGAAAGCAGTATTTTAAAGCTTGATTAGCTTGTCCAAAGATAAGGTCTTTTCAGGCTGTTTACTCATTGTACTGCAAAAAATGCTATATTAAAATATTTAAACATTTATTAAAACATTTAAATAAAGGTCTTCTCAGGCTGTTTATTCACTACAGTGCCAAAAATTTACAACTAACATACTACAACCACAAGTTAGTGAACTTATTATCCTTTTCTTCACAATATTTGAGAACAGATCAAGTAAACGACAGGACAAACTTGTTGTGATGAGCAGTTTTTTAGATTAATCTATAAAAAAAAACATTTAAAATTAAAATGACTGTAGTGCAGTCCTTGATGAGCCAATGCCAGCTTTGCACGGTTCATTTTGAGTCTGGTCAAGGAGCGAAGGTGAACATCTGCCGCTGGGAGCCGGGACTGCTGCTGCACAAGGACCGAGCCTCTTGTCCTTTGGGAAGGGGGAGGGACCTGAAGCAGCAGTTGCTAACTGAGAAGTAAATGATGCAAATAATTTCACATTAATATATAAAAGTCTCCAATAACACCAGAAAAAGTCGTTAGATTAGTCGCTTCTTTTTTAAAGAGTCACAGGAAGGGTTTGAAAAACCACTAAATATAGCAACAAAATTGCAAAATTGGCTACAACAATTGATCCACCAGGTAGCTGCTCAAGGTGAACGGGCAAACAGCTGCTGCGCCTGATGGAAATGGTCCTTGGTGTCTGCTGGTACTTTCCATGAATCAGCAGACACCAAGGTGGCATTTAGTATCGATATCTTTGCTTATTGATACATAACACAATAATACATTTAAGGGTACATTCATACCAGTATGGTCCACCAAACTCGGTACGATTGGGAACTCAGTTCAGCTCGGTGTAGCATTCTTCTGGACCGAGATTCACGCTGCAAAACTCACATTAATCAGACTTCTTGAGTAACATGTTCCACTCTCCGCCAGAAGCATCGCTGCACCATGAATTAATGAGGAAACTGGGACACCGAAGAAAACTCATTCATCTAAGTATGGAGCTCCATCAGATCCTCCTTATCCAAATATTTCCCGAATTCTCCCATGTCTGACTGCAACCCATTTCTCCCAACCAGAGAGATATTGGCCGGAGATAATATGACAATATTTCAAAGAAAGAAAGGAAACTGGGACATTTTACATTTGTGATTAACACTATTGATAAAAATTTGGTTACACTTTCCCATTGAATATAATGGGAAAGTAGAGGAGCTGGATTTGAAAAACAAAGTTAAGAATCAAAATGTTTAATGAACTGTATGTGTAGAAACTCGGCTTTGTAGAGAACAGCTGACTTGTCACAGTATAATAAGCGAAACAGGCAGAGCTAAGCTAATTAAAGTGGCATTTGTATTTTTACAGCAGTGGTAAATGGCTTTATCAAGGCCAAAGAGCTCACTGAGCCCTTTTCACTTCATCTAAATCATTAGAACTCTCATTTCATACACTTGATGTGTTCATTTCATAGGAGAATTAAGCCAGACTGTTCCAGAGATTATAATTGCAAGATCTATTGATATGATTGGCATTGCATCAGAGAGAGAAAAAACGTGAATTATAGATTCCCCTTCATTAAATCCTCACTAAATGATACACGTCATGGTAAGCTGCTGTCAATTCGGCCAAAACATGTTGCTGCACGTTAGTGAGGTCTAATTGAAACACCTGTTCTGATTAGCGCTGGGCTCAACATCGCACCCTCAGTCACTCACTTCTCTTAATTCAACAGTCTCCCATGAATTTAGATTATTTCACACTCGTTAGTCGTGGTCCTCATGTTTCTTATAGGTTTGCTGTTTCATAACTTTTTCATGATAGTAAAATACAAAGCACAGCAGGATTGTTGCAGGAAATAGTCCACAAGCTTGTAGATCTTTGTTTTTTTTCCAGATTTTTTTCTCCACCTTGATGAAAAGGGCAAAGACAACCTCATTTTTAAACCAGCCTGTTTCTGCCTGAGTCTGTTACTGAGAAGTTCCACAGGAGCAGCGGAGACAGGACAGTATATCACATTAGTTTACTACCAAGGATAGAAGTGTATTGGAAATAAATGAAACTGATTATACACAGTAGAATGCTACTCACACTCAGTCTTGCTCACACACATTTTTCAACAGGACCTGTAATAGTTACATGAAAAGAGTTGTTTATGGTGGATCATGCTGGTAATGCTGGGGCATCACTTTGACTGTTGTTGGTTTGAGGAACTGTGGGCTTACGGTATCTTCTGTCCTTTTGGGCCAGTGTATCTAAAGAGACAATAAATTAAACATTCTAACTCCTTTATTTAGCATTTTGAGTAGTAATCTAATTTCAATGAATTTAATTTTGACAGATTGTTGAAATGTTGTTACTCCAGATTTGGACTTTGGCCGTTATTTCACACACAGCCTGAAGTACAATAGTTACTTCTTACAATTAATGATTGCTTTATCATACATTTGCATGCCTGAGTAATCATTTCCAGTCATATAAAAAGATGAACACAAACAAAAAGAATTGTTCCCACCTTCTTGAGGCCTGATTGTCAGTATTGTTAACTTGATGTGTGTGCATTTGGTTTTTCTTTGAAGAATTCTGAGTCACTCATGCTCCTGAAAATATCAGCTGAACTTAGGACAGCCTAGCACTCATACACCATACACCATAAATACAGTGTCACCGATTTGTTGCATCTAATGTTTCTGTGCCACACTGTTCGTCTCACTTTGGTTACTAACTTTAGTTGTATATGCTTGTATATGAACTTAAGGATAAACATAGTTTTGTCACATATTATAATCACTGTACCCTTTCTTCTTCTGCATTAGTAAACTTTGTTTTTCACAGTGGTGCAGGAGTGTTTGTCACATATCCCCTGCACTTTTTTCTCTTCACTCCTCCACCTGTATTTGTTTTTCATTTGTTTTCTGTCTCCTGCCCTTCTTCTTGCAAGATGTCTGTTCCACCTTCACTTTTTGTCCTTGTCTGTTTTGTGCCCTTTTCTGTAACTTTCAGTAGAGCGTATAAAGGTTGCATCCTTTCAAGCAGAACTTAACCCTTCCATAGTTTGTCCACCAGACCCAGATGCATAACTTATTCAATCTGAACTGGGCCAAAACAGCGAGGTAAGTGCACATTAACAGATAATTGGAGATTGTTACAAATGTGCGGCAGCTGTTTGTCTGGTTGTTAGAAAAGGTTAACATGTTGACACAGAGGCATTGAGATGTAATTTGATCCGTCATCTCCCTCGAGGCAGCGCTGCTGTGGTGCTGAACATCAACACTTTCTCTTAGAAAACACTAACTGGAGTTGGCATGAAGCGGTCCAGCAGGTTATCATGTGTAAAGTCCTACGTCAGTGTGGAACGAAATAAAAGTGCTTGATTTAACTGTGCAACAAAGGCATGGACAAAACAAAGAGAGCTGTTCAATCTGCTAACTAAATTAGATTTTTCCTGGCATTTCCAACAGAGAGCTCACAGGAAGACAGAATGTGCTCTCCTCTTCTCTGCCTCCACACTTCCTATCCTCTCCTAACACATGCCAATTGTTCAGAGATTTTCTCCAGAGGGAGGATTGCCGAGGAACGCCAGTGAAGCTTCTTTAGTGCATCTTATTGAGACTGTTTTTTACATTCCTTGATTAAAAAAAAGAGATATGGATTAGTCCATCAAGTTGGTGTTTTCTTTGTTTAACCAGCTGAGTAAGAGGGGAAAGAAATAGATGAACTTGAACGGTTCAGTTAAGCAGTAATTTGTGTTACAGTGAAATCCTGCACTTGAAAAATGTTATAATTTCAACACTGATGGTTAGATGCAGGCGAAACCTCCACTGATGGTAGCTTAATGAACCAAACATTAAAGTGGACATATCATGCTTTTAAATCCTTCCTTTTCACA
>JBBDHI010000007.1:20335279-20346610 GCA_037177115.1 Craterocephalus stercusmuscarum
TTTTTTTTGGCTTTTTGCATTATGTATGTAGACATTGATATTACAATACTCCAAACAGGAAACTTCTGTTCTAAGTGGAGTGTAAGAGCAACTTTAACAACCCTTCTTTTGCACTGCACTGCAAGTTGGGAGGGTTTGGATTGACGGGCCCAACGAAAGGTGGAGAATGACTCTTGCCCTTCAGGCACATTCATCAAGTCCTAAAAAGAAACAAAATGAGGAAAAACATGTCAATCACATAAAGGAGAGAAAGAGGGATGAAGATTGACAGACAGAGACACAGAGGGAGGCGGGAGGAGGCAGAGGCCAGCTCAAAGAGCAGGTAGACTTTGTCAGCCCAACAATACCGAAGCAGTGACGCTTTCCCTGTGTCCTGGTTTGCATTTTTCACATGAATGAATCATTAAATACATTGTTCGGCCGGTGATCCATGTGGGTATGAAATATGGGGAGAATAGGGAGAACTATCAATTTGCAAAACACTTTCTGCAGCTTTCTTGTTTTAGCTCAGTAGAGTCTGATTATGGAGCTTAAAAACACACATGCAGATTTATTTCAAGAACATGCAACATTAAAGTGACTTCTTCCTGCAAGAAATCCTTTTACTTGACATTTAATTACGATTTCAAGTTGATATTTGCACTTTAATGTTTAGTGTCAGTAGATAGAGCGTAAATGGTGGATGACAGGAATGACAGCAGACAAGGAAACTCCAATAGGAATGCTATAAATTTGTCCATGTATATGTCAGATAGAGTTCCTATGGCAACTGTCAGGAGATTGAAGCAGGCAAATGTATGTAATCACACGCTGTTTGCAAAGGGATGAAAGTGGGATGAGCAAAAACATTCAGAGAAAACAAAGTAACAGAACACAACTGAAAGGAAATGGAAGTTTGATAAGGAGCAAGATCTTTTTTCTCTCACTGATGTAAGCAGCAGATTGGCAGTTTCCTCTCTTCTCATTATTTTGTTTGTGTGTGTTGTCGTGTGTTTGTGTGCAGCTTGCACCGATGCAGACCTCCACAGTCTGGCTGCCAGGCTGAAGGACTGGTTTGGAATTCTCCACCTCGATGCCAACAGAGATCTCAAATCCTCTGACAGCTTTGACTCCACCAACGGACGTGAGCACTACCCCCGTGTGTGTGTGTGTGTGTGTGTGTGTGTGTAGGTAGCCCATCCCTGCTGAACACACATGCTTCCCAGTCCTCATGAGTGGTGGCATTGATGTTGAGAGTGACCGTTCTCTGTTCGCTGTAATGTCAACACGTCTGAACACATATCAGCTCTGCCAATGACAACACACACACACACACTTGTACTCAAAACCCAGTGCACTACTGGACAATGAAAAAATGAAACTGACTCAGACAAATACTTCCTCTCTAAAGCTTTTGTTTCCCCCTGATTTTGCTTCTCCCTCTATTTTCTCTGGCAGATTTTGACACCAGCATCTTACCTATTTGTAAGGATTCACTGGGCTGGATGTTCAACAAGCTCGACATGAACTTTGACCTCCTGCTGGACCAATCAGAGCTGAGTGCCATTTACTTGGACAAGTATGAGCTGTGCATGAAGCCCCTCTTCAACTCCTGCGACTCCTTCAAGGATGGCAAGCTGTCTAACAACGAGTGGTGCTACTGTTTCCAGAAGCCTGAAGGTGAGGACGAGAGGAGGGATTCAGGGTTATGAAATAGAGGCAGGATAAGAAATGAAGAGAGGAAAGATTTAAGTGATGCTGACAAGGGTTTCTTGCAGTAATTTTTTGTGTATTGTGTCTATGAAAGCCTAATGATGCTTCAAATTGGAACAAAAAGGCCAAATTAAGGCCATCTCTCTTGTTTCTTTGTGTCTTTGTCCTCTTTAAATAATTTCTGTTCAGTTAGCAACAGCTTCTGCTCGGTTAATAATAGTTTATGCATGAAGCCCAGTGTGCAGCAATCCTCCTCTTGTGTGAACTCACCTCAGTCTTCAGCTGACAGACGAGGGTAACTGAGACTTGTGGACATCACACATTAATAACGGAGTGGAAAGATATTGTACCATAAAACCACAGACCGGTCATTAACTGGGAAGGAATGCAGCAGTAGAGAAGATCAGACTGTAAGCGTTCGGACTCTGACGCAGACTGCATGACATTAAAATCTAAATGTGAAGTTGGTCACTCTGTATTACAGTATGTGTTAAGTCTGTGTTGCAGCTTTTAGGCATTTTGTGCAGCTGTTGAACTGAAAGTGGCACCACTGAACTGTAGCAGATTTGCTTCCTGTCTCTTCTCCGAGCTCTCTAGTCTCTTGCTCCATCAGTGTCTGTTTTTTTTTCCCCCTTGTTTTGTCCAGTAATGTCTTTTTGGGTTTCTTTGCTGAATCAGCCATGGTGCGCATGGGATGCTAGCAACTGGATATTGTAAAACAAGGCACAGCTAACATGCCATGCTCCGGGCTGAAACAGAAAATTGTGAAGTGTGGTTTTTCAGCCCTGGGGCGCTGCAGGGAAGTAACAGCCCCAGCATAATGGCTGCCAATGTGCCGTCAAAACAGACAGAATGACAGAGGTTGGAAACTTATGTAGTATTACCTTAAGTACTTAGGAGAAGTCCTTGAATGGATGTAAAGAAATGTAAAGGATAAGATTTAAGAGTGTTTTATGCAACTAGTTTTATATTTCAAAATTATCAACTTTGTCTTTAAAAGAATCTCACATTAAGATGATTGGTGAAGCTGGCCATAGATTTTTAATTAAAGCTATAAAGTTTAGAATAGAAGCAAGAGTTATGCAAGTATCCAACGTATTCATTTTCCCAACATGACTGATAGTTTTATGTGACCCATAACCTTTTTAACATTGGGAAAAATGTATGGGACATTGTTGCATTGACCCAGATGCATTCACCTTCAGATCCAATTCTAATTATATAATAAAACTGTTTATGGGTTTGTTTTACTATCAGTGCATCCACACAGTGCTGCCATGAACAAGTTATTAAGCTGTTAACAGCTAATGCTACACACAGTAAATATACCCTTGCTCAGAATGCACCTCAGGTAGTTTAGAACTTAAACCCAGTGATCACCTTAAAGGCCAAAAAAAAAAAAAAAAAATTGTTAAAAGCTTCTATAAGAGGCTTGGTGCTGAGGTACTGATGTCAAGAATGCATGATGGGGAAAACAAGTGTGTGGCGCTTGAAGGTAAGTATAGATTGAGGAAGAAAAAGACTGAAACCCCCCGTGAAGGCTTGCAGAGATGCTGTTTGAGAGGACGGCTGCAGGAACGTAAAGAGATGGAGGCTAATTTCAGACATTTCTGTGCTGTGAGAGGATGCTGCCAAGCCTGAGTAACTAAAGACTAATCCGGACAAACAGCCAGAAGTAGACTCTCCACCATTGCTGCGAAATAGAACAGATGAGAAACGGATTAATTTCTGGGAGGACTTGTGGATGTCTTTTCTGTTTGAACAGCAGTGGAAGACTTAAATTGCGCTGAAGGAAAGAACGTGTGTATGAAGAACAGGGAGCATAAGATTGCTCATGTCCCTGTCTGTCTTTGTGATACAGAGGGGCCAGTGGTTGACGATGTTTGTCCGCTGATGGCAACACTGGATTTTATTCCCAACAACAAAAACACAAAATAATTTTGGTGGAGAGTTTTTAATCTGACACAAATAACTATGTTTGTTCCTCAGCGAGGTCATTGAACTCAACATTCTGTATTTCTGCCTGATGAACGTTATTGTAAAAGAAGGTTGTTCAGAGTTCACAATTATTTACCAACTTTTGATAATTTATCAGATTAGAATTCCAATGTGGTGTCAGTTATTAAAAGCAGTTTCTGTCAAATGATCCCATGGATGCACTGATGTGTCACTATGAAAAACAGAATAACTTTGAGGTGTCCTCTGAGTAATGTATAGCCCTGTCCATCGTCAAGTCCAGATATCCATGCTTCTGTCCGTGTTGCTTGGTTGGTATGAGCTCATCAGGACTTCCCACCTCAGTGATTGTGGCATCAAAAGATGGTACAATACTCAAAACAGCCACCGGATTAGTAAAGTGTGGCAAGACTGATGGAAAAAAAGCATTAAATCAATTTTGCATCCTTTCTTGTTGCAGGACTGCCTTGTCAAACTGAGAAGAGCAAGATCCAGAATCAGAGTCGAAGAAAGAGCCTCATAGGTCAGTGTGGAGAAGTGACAGCTGTCCGTCACGCTCCCTCTAATGCCCTTGGATGATAACACAAATACTGTAATGAGAAATGAAGTTCTCTTCCACATTTTAAAATGGGGAAAGGCAACGATAGACTTTAAAACCTCTGCATTAAGCACATCCAGGCATTTTGTCGACATGTCACCTGTTCCCAGCGGGCAGATTGTGTAGTGTTCCAGCTCAAAGGAAAAGAAGCTTGAAAAATGAGTTGCGACTGGGTCAAATGAAGGTAACAGAAAATAGGAGTGTGTGTGAGTGTGGATGCTTGTTTGTGTGTTATTGAGAGTGACTGCTTCCCCTTAAGCAGGATGTATGGTTGTTGTCCTGCAACCTTCACAGATGTAATTGATTGTTGATCTCCCTCTGTGAATACAGAAGAACTTAGGTTGCGGCTTCAGGGCACGTTCATGCAACCCTGCCTAGCAGAGATCAAATTATTTGTTCCATTTTTATCAACTTGATGTTTTTAACCTTTTATAACCCCGTCCCTTTAACCCTCTTGTCCTTTCCCCTCCTTCTTTCTTCCGTCTCCTACTTTTCTGCTCCTGTCCTTTCTTTCTCCTCAATTTGTCTGCAGGTTCTTATATTCCTCGCTGCACTGAGGAGGGCTACTACAAACCAACCCAGTGTCACGGCAGCACAGGCCAGTGTTGGTGTGTGGATAAATACGGCAACGAGATTGCTGGCTCTAGAAAGCAAGGCAACCCCAACTGTGGTAAGATCACGCCGTACCATAACTTATCATAAAATATCATAAAACAACCACAGCTGAGACAAAATGTTGCACACAAGCAAATCATGGTACAAATAAAGAAGAAGAACTAAAACCCAACATAATTTAACCAATTAAAACAAATAAGATCAAATAAAAAATACTAACACTCGCTGAGGTTGAAAGGCAAAGATTAAAATGGGTTTTAATGTGAATTTTACTGTAAAAGCAAACTGGTTAGGATGTGCAGGATATTCCAAAGTTGGAGAGGAACAGTGAAGAGCCCTGTCTTCTGAGCTTGCTCCTGGACTTTGGTACCAGCTGGTCAGCTGACTTTAAAGATGATTTAAACGTTTAAAGATGATAGCAAGAAGTTTAAAATCAACTATAAAATGGACAGGCAGCTAATGGAGTGAAGTCAGGACTGGGGTGATACATCACCTGGCCAAAAAATGGTGTGGACGAGCCTCCTATTGGATAATTACTGCTTGGGTGATTATTTTTTAGTTATTTCAGCCCAAATGATACAATGAGTAGCTTCTCATTTCTTAACCATGAGATGAGACACGTGCCTTGGTCATGGAAAAGGTTAGTCTGTGTAGGAAGTGTCAAATCACCAGTATGCATCAAGCAGATCAACATCTTAGGTGATGACTTAGGAACTGTCCAGCGCATTATTAAAATAGGAAGGATGGTTGGGGATCAGTTCTTGATTTTTAGTGGAACCACAGAGTTCAGGATGGATTAGCAAGAAGACTCAAAGCAGGTGCTGAGCTCCTCTGTATCAGAACAGGAACAGTCAGGAGGTACAGAAAGCTGAGTACAAGCAGCAGAGAAGTGGGGCAGAGGAGGGCTTAAAAATCTGACTGCGCCGAACAGGAATGCAAGATTTATCTGTTGTTCTTTTAAACCAACATCAAATAAAACGGACATATGATCTGAAAGTCCAGAGTCTCTGTTAAGTTGCACGCTGGCAGGCCGTATGAAAGAACCAGATCCAGTATGGTAGTGCTTGTACGTGAGGCCAGGTACAGACTGTGTCGGGTTAAAGGAGTCTATGAACCTTAAAAAGTCCTTTACCAGCGGCTTGTCAGGACAGAATGCATGACACACGACAAGACGCAATAACACGTGCACACCTGTAGCGGAACAACAAAATTTCTGCCATCAGCTCCCATTTTTCTCCCAGTATCTCATTGTTATTGTTTCAGTTCAAGATGGCAAATGAACTTCTGTTTTTCTCTCATGTTTTAATCTTCCACACATTAGAGAGACAGTGGAGCTTCTATCTAAAATCTAACATACCATAGAAACACAGAGAGCTGGTTTAGTCGATTTTCTTTTTTTGTTCCCTATCTGTCCTCATCTTACTATACACAACAGATTACATATCAGTTAAATTGTTTTAAATGTTCGATCCCATCTGCTTCAGATATCCGGCTCATGTAAACCTGATAAGAAAACCACTTTCATCTTGGGAATCAAGCAGAAATGTTTGCCACGCTCATCAGCAGACAGCCATGTCAGGAAAAAAGAAATATCAAATTTGTCAATATGAATTTGTCGTAGCGACTGAGTCATACCTTGTGGAAGAGAGTCTTCAAAACCTGCCAGCAAATGTTTCATTTAAACTGAAATAATGAATAATTTAGTGGTTTGACATATCAGAGTCACGCTTTACAAGGGAGCAGCAGGTATTCAGAGGAAATGACAAAAAAGAAAGTCAAAAACACTTTGCTGAAAATCAATGGCTGAGGGATTTTACGGTGTGGGGGGGGCAATAATTAGCAAGAAAGAATCCAGGTAGACACACTGATTATACTGATTACCAATCAAATAGTCAACTCACACACACAGATTACAGCTCACTGGAATGTCAGTCTGTTTTTAAGCCAGTAATTGAAGCTTCCAATATTGATAGGGTGTCTGTTCAGCCACACACACACGCGCAAACACACACTTTCTTAAAGTGGTCCTTTGTTTCTGGTCTAACAAGCTCATCTAACTGCCTGAATGGCCTCAGGCTGGAGTAGCTTGGAGTTTTCTTATTTCCCCCTGCGTACAACAAGAAATGTAACTCGCCACTGAATACCTACAACACAACACAACAACACTACGATGGGCCACTTTGTTTTTCTCTTGCCATTGTAAATGGTCTCTTTCATCTCCTCTGCCTAATTACTAAACCTGATTATTTGGTTTTATTTTTTTATGCTATCTCTGCCATAATTATTATTTCTTTGGTTATTTATTTTTTTAAAGGCTAGGCCAACCTCTTTATTTCTTATTTTTGTTGTTGTTTTAAAAAGTATCTCACTAATCTGAAGTTATGGATCAATAACATCAGTAGAGAGAGCCAGACTTCCCTCTCAATGACCACTTCCTCAGCCTCTTCCAGGAAAATCCTGAGGTGTTCATATGCCAGCCAAGATGCATTAACCCTTTAGCATGTCTTGGGTTTTCCCCAGGGCTACCTTCCTGTGGGAAAACAGTAGAACCCCAATCTACCCCAAGCAGACGTAGCAATAATTATGCCCACATCTACAGTACCAAAAATATCTCATTGGGGGCAAATCCGGAGTGGAATAGAGTTAAACCTTTCTCAAGGAATCTGCTTCCAGAGTCCCGTGTGTGGAGGCGAGTCCAACTATACCCAATGAGAACTTCTCAACCTTGAGCACCAGTTCAGGCTCCTTTCCTGCCAGAGAGGTGACGTTCTCTCTCTAGAGCTAGCTTCCACAGCCAAAGATCAGACCATTAAGGTCCCTGCTTTCCCGCTCGCAATGCACCCAACCCTTATGGCCCATGGACGGAGAGCCTATGTCACCTCTTCGGGCTCAACCCATAAAGGCCCCATGGGCACAGGCACCAAGTGCTCCCCTCCAAGCTTCAGAAGGAGCCCTTGGTAAGAGCCCAGTAATATTTCTCCTCATAGAGGTTTTTGTTTCTTTCCTTCTTTTAAACCATGCTTTGTCAGATATCTCACCTAGCGACTTGTTTGCATGAGGTGACCTTACGAGAGGAATTAAGCCCCCCAACAACATAGCTCCTTGATCACTGGGACATGCAAACCCCTCCTCCATGTTGTTTTTTCCTTGTAAAATATACCCTCTCCAAATACAATCTGACAGGCCCATTAGCTTAACTGGAGAAATTCAGGCTTAGCAATGGCTCCCACCAGCAAGTTTCTGGCTCAGGCATTACCTGTGTATTGTCTGGGTAATATTTCACACAAGCAAGATTAAGGACAGTCTAATGTGACTGCTTGGGAATGCAATAGAAAAAGCAACATAATTCTGCTGTATTGTAAAACAAATCCCAGAAAGTCTGTTGAAACAAGTCAGAAAAGTCTCTCCTCACCCTGCCAAAATGTTGAGTGCTTCCACCTTCATTTGGTGAGTGCGGCAGTGTACAGGGTTAAGTAAAGTAGTGCTTAGGAATTTAGCAATTTATCAATTTAGCAAATAAAAATCTATGGCACCTTGTTGACAGGACAAATGGTGTATTTGGCCAGTAAACATCAGAAGCTTTGGAGTTGGCAGGCTGTAACAACAAAGCTAAGATATGGGGTGGAAACAGGTTTAAAAGAAAATCATATTTTAACTGGCAATGATCAGAGTAGTTCTGTCCACATGGTTTCATGGGGTTCAACACAGCATCTCTGGGATTCCTCCATATCTTAAGCGAAGCGTAAAATGACCTAATGGCGTTTCTTGCATATCAAGTCATGACAAGTCCATTTACAGTCAAGCAGAAGACAGTTCAAGGTTTACGCACCCGCTGTGGAACATGACTGCGGGACTCATGTTATTACGTGTCTGCTTTGCATTTCTATTAACCTGAGCTAATCTGTTCAGGCTTTGATGTTAAAGGGCCATAAATAGATGCTTATCCACTCTCTTTATTGTGTAATCATGTATACTAGATCGAACAAATTATTATGTCGGCTATAATTATCAGTTAGACTTGATAAATACATATCTGCAGCTATAAAGATGTCATGTAGTGTAAATATTGTCTTAATATACAATAAAAGGATGCAGTAAATTAAACAGCGCTTAGTTGGAGAAACTTAATTAAATGACTGTTTGAGTAACGTGGCAATAAATTCGATGTGTCACCAGCTAAAGCGCAGTCGGAGTAAATAAGTGACTGATTAAGCAGCAATCAATGTAATAAATATCACAAAATATTTTCATTTTAATCACTCTGTTCAAACAGCATGTTCTTTTCTTTATTATTAGCCCCCTCCTCCCCCTTTGTCATTGTCGCCAGTTTGGCTGACTTCGATGCTGTGCGCTACTGCTTATCAACTCTTTGTGTTGAAATGTGCCAAGCATCAATCAAATTTCCTCGCCCACTGCTGAAAGCTGTCATCAGCGGAGAAGATTACCAAACATGCAGCGCTTTGACTTTGAGAACTTGCATTTTATACCATTTTATATAAGCCATTTTCTCAAACTTTACCCCAAACATGACCTTCCAGGAGGTGCTGAGAGATTACAATTATTACCAAACGAGTGGGCCAAGAGACCCTTTGCTGTGTTTCAGAGACAAATGTTTTCGTCCATCATCTGTTTAACTTTTTGTTTTGACTGTTTGGTGTTTTTCCGGATCATCCGTCGCCCTGCAAAAAGCGTGATCTCAAACTCCTGGCTGGAGTTAAGCAGCTTAAGCAGGCGTGTTGTTTCAAGCCCGGGATAAGCGCAGATGTTTTGGTCGCCTGTGTTGTGCTCTGTATGTTTCCGCTTTTTCACTTCAGCAACCCTCATGGGCCGATGGTGTTTCAGAGACAATTACACAAGAATGTTGTGTATGGGTTTGGGTGCTTGTTGTTGCGAGTTTATGTGGACATATGTTTCGGACACATGGCGATGTTTTGCTTCATCCTTTATTTACCCCCATTATGTCCACTCTGCCTTCTGTGCTTATAAAAATTTAAGATCATTGAACTATTTTATGTTATGTGGTGACTGACAGAAGATTTGTTTTCATTCAGCTGATTTCTGGAGCAGTGAGACTCGTTTTAGTGTTCATTGGAACTGAATATTATGAAAATGTTCACCCAGTTCTCCCATTTTTGAGCTTAGAAGCATAAATTTATATATATATATATGGAGTAATGGCAACTCAAACGCTCTAAAGAACATAACCCTGTTTTTTCATTTGTTTAAAAAAATGTCATTTTGTGATAAATTTGTCGCAATTTTGGCCCAAACTAGAAGTATTCACCCCTCTCCTGCATCTCAATGAACTGTCCAAGATGTGGGAAGTTGTAAACTCTTCAGATCTTAACTTTGCTTTGATGTACACAAAAAAGTTGTAATCAAAAGCTTTTGTAGTGAATTAAATTAAGAAAGAAATTAATAAGCTGATGATGTTATTCCAATGGTTTTCGCCTTATGCTTTAAAAAATGTGGATGAAAATCTGACGTTAAATTGCAATCCTTTAAATTATTTTGGGTTTGTGGCCAAAATCAGACAATGTAATTACATTTTTCAATTGTCCTTGAATGAAGCAAATTAAATACCACACTGTAAAGAAAATGAGAAAAATTTAAACGTTCCTCTTGATGTCAGATTGTGAACTTAAATAGCACAATGAACTGGCAGCAAAGGCCAGGAACACTGTGTTTACCTTGAAACTATGTGCTTAGGACTTGGCTTTTTTTTTTTTTTTTTGCATGTCTTTGCCAGAACCTGCCCTGGAATCGCTGTGACCTGATACCATAGGTTACACGTGGTTTCCAAGCATCACATTTTGCTTTCAGTTATTGTGTCAAACACAACCAGGTAAATAAATAAACACAAAAGATTATCAGTGGAGGTGACATACAAAACACGTATAAACATGCGGTTGGCAAGTAATAACTGATTAGCGCTTTCGTTCTGTGTGGCTTTGCTTGTGTATGTCAATAAAGATGCTGATATGTGGGTTTGTAGACATGAAGAGTTTTTCTTACAAATTTCCCTGTTGTACCAAATAATGAGCTGGTTGTAAATCAGAGGGTACTAAAGCTGAGGGGGGAAACCATGTTCTATACCTTTTACTGTAGAGCTCTATCCAAATTAGATGTAAAAATAAAAAAAGTAATGAATTATAAGTACAAAAAAATCTAATTGGTTTGAATAATTGCATCAATAGATTACATTAAACAAAAACAAATACTAAAATAATGGGTGTAAGTAATTGCTTAAATTAAAATAATTTTTAACTACAGTGAGATTCAAACATGTATTTCTTCATCCAAAGTTTCTCACGAGAGCCTCAGTTGCACTTCAGATTAGATTCCAGGTAAATTTCTTTTTTAACTTTTCTACAGTCTTACAAGATATGAGATCTGTTTTAAAAATGTAATGTAAACAACTTTCAATTCCCCACACATACAGACAAGAATTACTTGTAGAGGCAAATCTT
>JBBDHI010000007.1:20346710-20363328 GCA_037177115.1 Craterocephalus stercusmuscarum
TGTCTGTCTGTCTGTCTGTCTGTCTGTCTATCTATCTATCTATCTATCTATCTATCTATCTATCTATCTATCTATATCTGCCTGTCTGTGTAGCACTGGCAATTATGTTATTTTGTTTGATTTTTTTCTTTACCTGCTACATACAAAATAAAATATAAAATAAAATAGGTAAAAGGAATCAGAGTACATTTATACTGAGTTGTCTATGTTTAGATCAATACTGAATTCCTTCACTCCGGTAACACATGCAGCAGAAGCTGCTATGAGTCCTGTTCACACTGTGACTACATTGGACGCAGCATTCATCGGCCATTAGCCAAAAACCAGTGAAGCAAGTTAGTTGACAAGTATCTCCATGGCTCTTCACTTCAGGAATAATGCATAGGAAGCTTGGTTCTTGCCTCTGCTGCTAATTATTGCGGATGAAAACAGAATTTACAAGTCAGTCACAGTTAATTTGAGATCGACTCATACCTGTAATAACAAGAATTTACTAGAGTTTGACGATATGACCTCAAATCATTATTGCATTTAATTGAACATGGTGCCTTGATTGCATTTAATTTGCAGGGTTTTTTATGTATTGTTTTATCTTTAGCCCTCATTGCTAACTAACGATTTTGTTCAAAATACTTCCACAACAGAAAGCAGACACTGACTTTAAAATAAGTGAAAGGAAGCACACACAGTTTAACTATATCTGGTTGTTTTAATGGATATTTTTAAATATATTAAAGAGAAGTCATTGAAACAAGAAGCACTTACACCACATTCAAGCCACAGGGTCAGAAAAAAAATCTTGTATTGCCCAAAAGGCCACATGGTGTCCCCTATATTTCAGACCCTCTGAATCACCAGATCCAGAATATCAACATGATCCAAGTAAACAATGTCGGATTATAACATCTACATGATGTCATCTTGTTGTTGTTTTTTGTTTGTTTGCTTGTTTTACTATGATTCTTGGGTTATCGGTTGAGTTAGAAGATGTGTATGATCCCAGTCTACCCATTGTAAAGAATGAAAAAAAAAAAAAAGTGAGATCCAGACAGTTATCCGAATCAAGCCCAAAATGTCATCACTTGTTCCTTTCCTCCATTTCTGACATTTTTTCTGAAAGTTTCGGATAAGGCCGTCCAGGCTTTTTGAAATGGACAGGCAGACTGCACCAGCAAAAACATAATTGTCCTCCACCGGAGCTGCATCGACATCAGAATGACCCGCCCTGCGTTCATCATTCAGCGCTCAATGTGCGATACGATATATCAAAAACAGCTGACATCCAGCTCTCTGATTTTTTTTTTTAATTTTGATTTTGTTAAAATGACCCCCTCCGGTAGTTCTTGTTGGAATGTTTGCGCTTGTAATGCTAAAAAAAAAAACACATTCAAGGCCTTTTTCTGAATCACAGACCAAATCAGCTTAGAAAATCTGGACAGCAAGAAAACCGACATGAAGTCCAATTTTTGCAAATCAGATCTAAAATGTGGATGCATAAACTGCCCAAGTGAGATTTTAAAGTGTCTGTTGCAGCCTAACTTAACCTGAAATGTGAGCAGATCCAGACCAACAGCAAGAATCAGTGGGAGTACTCATGCTAACCCAGAAACTACATTCCCTTTTCATCTTGTTATTCTTGACTCTGGGAGACATCCGTAAACTTCTAATCTGTTTATTTGTCTTTTTGGTAATGTGCCTACAGACGAGGATCAGGAGACATCAGGGGATTTTGGCAGCGGTGGTGCAGTAATTCTCCTCGATGACCAGGAGGAGGAGCCAACGCAGAGCGGGCGCAGCGGGCGGCAGAAGAAGAGACGGGGCAGGATCCACCCCAGAGGAACCATCGAGGACGATGAGGATGAGGAAGAGGACAAGGATGATGAAATCGGCTACATTTGGTAGCTCCGCTCCATTTCACTTTGCCATCAGCTGACCACGGGAAACTCCGATAACTCGGCACAGATCTGAAGCCATTCCAATGTCTCTTCCTCCAGTTACCTTTGGCAGCAATCCCTCTTTTGGCTCCTTAACCTGCTCCTGTTAGCCCCGCTCCTCATCCAGATCTCTCTTCGGTCCACCTCACACAAACTCTTCCTTTTCACGCGCTCGGCTTGTCCTCAGACAGAAAACAGAGAGCCCGTTCGGTTTCAACAAAAACTGCCCCTGTAAAATCCCGTCGTACTCTGACCACCTCCTGCCCTCTCCAAAACCTGCAATCTTAAACCCTTTCAAACATGGACACTTCTCTGTTATCTCCATCCTCTTTTTTTCCTATCGCTGAATGTCCACATCAGTGTCTGTGAGCCCAGATAAATTAGCTGATGTATTGGATGTAAATATGTTTTCCTGAGGGAGGCTTGATTGTGGATTCCCTTCCCCATCAGTCCAGCTGATTAGCCGTTCATTCTTATGTTCTATGTTCCACCGTTGGGCTCTTTCCGATGTTTAACCATGTTTCTCCAAACTGCTGCCACAGTTTCAGGCTCTGAGATGCTCCCTCTCTGTTGTTTCATGGAGGATTGTAAATTATCTAATTGTTGATCTTGAATGTTCCAGAAAGCCCAGGAAGCAATGAGATTAATGCTGTATTGTCGTCGTTGTTGCATGTTTCTCATCGTGTATCTGTAAAAGAGAGATTTACCTGGCTAGGTCCAGCTCTATGCATCTCAAATCAGAAAGTGATGCCTATTTGGCTGCTACAATACTTTGTTGCTATGTTGATGCTGTCTAGTGTCCTTTTGGTTCTTCTCCCAATCTCAGGAGGTAGCGAGTTGCATTGCAGAGAGATAGCGGGGTAGAAAAGATAACTGCAAGACCTGCAGCGCAAATCTTTGCTTTTGCTATTTGGTCAGTAGGCCCTGCTGAGGCCTTTTGACTGTGCATGGACACTAGAGGAGAAAGCGGCTCCTGAGCTGGGAGGACATACGACGTCAAGCAGAGACAAGACTCTGCTCTGCCTCCCGACATTGGATATGTTCAGTGAATTGAAATTGAAATCTTCGCCATGTCAACTACGTGACCTTTACTTTGTAACTTTGAAAATTTAAGTAAAGTGGCACTGAGTGTCTTTTGAACCTTACAGGTCTGTGTCCACTTGTGTCTTGTTCTCTCCATTCCCACCTTCTGCTTCATATATATAATCTAATTTTACCAAGTCCTAGAGAAATGAACGAAAACACATCTTTTGCCTGAGTTTGGAGCCACAGACACATTCGAACAACTTCTATCTGTTTTGTTATACTTTTTCTGAAACCTGAATTTCTTTGCAGTGGAACATTCAATTCCCTCCATCCTTTCTGACCTTTACCAACCTTGAGACAGCAGCGTCCCCTCTTAGAAGCAGACATAAATGGTATAGCTAAAAGAATACTCTTATCTCTTTGCTTTGAGAGGAGAATCACAAAGCCCGCAGCGACTAAAAAGAACATGAAAGCTTAATGAATGTTTTCGTAATATCGCTGGCTAATGGGACAGCTGACCCCTCTGGCTCGGAACAGCCGGCTCAGCACTTTGAAAAGACATTGTACCAACAATCAGAGGCTTAAAGGACAACTGAATCTTGTGGTTGGAAAAAGCCTATTCAGCAGTCTGTAACGTCCCATCAGAGAGAACTACTAGCTTAACTGTCTGCATCAATTCTCCATGTGAAGGGTGTTTTATCATTTTCAAGACAATGGCAAGTGGATCGAGCATCATTAGGTTTCTTGGTTTAAGTGTTAAGAAACTGCTTCATTTATTTATTTCCCATCAGCTGCTATTGCCTTTTTTCGGTCTGCATATTACTACTTTACAGTATATGAATTCTACTTTCTCCTTTTGCTGTAATTTTTCTGGAAGCCACAGCTAGAAGTCACATTCATAGTGCAGGCAAAGAATATGCAGGAAATGTTCAAATAGTCCCAAATCCTATTATCATCGTTTTTGACCACATGGTAGTTCATTTAGTAACTTTAGTCACACGTCTCCAACAGAGCTCACTTTCTGTGTGTTGCACAGACACACACACACACACACACACAGTCTATTTTCTCGCTCTCACTTTCCTGGAGTGGGTTTCATCCTCATCACAGTGAGGGGAATGCGTGGTTATGTTTTATCCTCGGGGCACTTCAACGCTCTGTTTCATTCCTCTATTACCTGCTTCTTTATTTCCCACAGATGGCCTCCCTGCTGGGCGGATCCTCCCATCGATCCGAGGTCTCCATGGAGACTGGTGATGCATACAAGCAGGGCTCTGTATAATTGGATGTGATTTTTGCCATAAAAGGCAATTTGTTTTTCCTACTCTTGGTTATTATGGGGCTTTGAGAGCGATGACTGTTACTGTCATTTTTATATTTTTATATTTCCTGCTTCTTACCGTTTTTGAGACAGTGGGCTTGAGGCAAGATGATGGGATATTAGCACCTGTTAACAGTTTGTTAAGACGATCTTAATTAAATTTCTAATTCTTTGCAGGAAATTAACATTTTTTTCTAAAAATGACCCATTATTCCTTTAATCAACACAACCATAGTTTCCTAAAGAGACACCAAACAATTCAGACTCTTCCCAGATTACAGGTGAATATACAGTACTTGTTGCATGATGACTGCGGAAGGTTTATGTGTTTTTTTGGTTTGTGTGCTTCTATCTGTGGTAATTTATACTTTAAGTCTCATGAATTACAATATCTGTTACAAATGCACCATCCTACTCAATACCTTCCACTGATCAATAACTCTCCTCTGGCTCACATCATTAGCTTTAATGCAAAGCTGCAGAGGGTATCTTTTATTTCTTGAACAAATTGAAAGCCTAAATTCAGCCTCAAACTAGAATTCAGTTTAAAAAGAAAGAAAGTAAAGCTCCAAATGGAGTCTGACCACAGGTATATTTCATGGATCTACCATGTGTCCAGGCCATGAACTAAGATGGTGAAATGTCCAAGTGGCTCTCCAGAGTTCTCATGGTTCAGAGCACCGCTCATTTTACTGGATTTTTTCATTCTAGCTGTGTGATCACAAACCGATTTAGACCTGCTGCCCCACGGGAGTGCAATTAACTACCTGACAGGCTGCAAATCCACCAGTGCTCCAGAGCAAGAGGACCAGATTTTAGGATCACTGGTCTAAAGCCTGCCTATGTAATTGGCAGAGACATTGTAATAAGTAGGGATCATCTCTCCCTAATCTGTCACAGCCCACCACTTCCACTCACTCTTTCTTTCATGCTTGGCTACCACTGAACCAGCCGGCTTGCGGACTCCCTGAACAGATCGGACCCTTTCATGCCCCCAAGCAGCGGTATCTTGGATCATTCACTTCCACGTGTTGCACAACAACACGATTCCAAATTTTCAAATTACGACCGGAGAGCCTCCTCTGATAACCCTCGTTTGCAGGGTGCAGCGTCCTGCTCATCATTAATCATCTCTGGCAGTAGCGATAAATCAAGATGAAACATTCAGGTGAGAAGTCACACTCAGAATATGTATTTTATTTACTTATTCATGTTTGTCCAAATCAGATTGCTCCCTCTAGATATTAAGAAATTAGCTCCAACTTGTCCACCAGGAATTATGATACAGTTTCATTTTGAAACACATCCATCATTTTGCATGTGACGCAAGTATTTATGACTGCAGTGTAACACTGGTGCCCTCTGGTGGTGTGGTAGCTGCGAGTAGACAACGACTTCACGCTGCACCTGCTTACCTGAGATTTTTTTCGGAGACTGAAGGCTCTGACCATATAACTGCAGAGCCCGGAAACAAATCTGACATTATTCAATAATAATATAAAGGCCAAAAGGCACAGTCTTGATACCTTCTTGATATCTTGAACTTTAACCATAACATTTCAATCATCATTACTGCTAATATTAATGGAATCTCTCTTTTGTTAATATTTACAGTTGTGTACGTTTTCATTTACATGGTGTAATCTGCATCAAAAGACAAAACAAAGACCTGTGTTCAGTATGGGAAGTCCGGGAAGGAAAATCCTCCTTGTCTTGAACTTCCATAAAAAGCTTTGGATTATGGCTGTGGAATTAAGGCACTGGCTTTAAATATCTAGATGACGTTTGCTGCTCTTCAGGGCAATTTCATGCTTCTCCATTTCTGGGAAATAAAAAGTTGTTCAGGTTTTTTCACTGGTGGCAGCGTCACTGCATGATTACAGTCTCCACATTAGGCAGGCTGATCTCCAAGCTGGCAGCTGCCTCCTCTCACCAGCGGTTACTCTGAGTTGCAGCTTCCACATCCATGATTCGTGGAAGTCTGCCACTCGCACCCCCTTCCAGGTAGCCCGGCTTAACAGCAGGTGTGTCTGACGGCCTCCTTTTGCTCTTGTTCAGATCTGATTCAGGGGACATGATACCTGATGAGATGAGGCAAACTCCACCTACCAGACATTCAGCTATAAGAAAGCCGATTCTCACCTGAGATCGCTAATAACATCTTGCGTCTTGCTCCGAAGGTGGAGACTCCAACTTCTTTCAGATCTTCATCGGACAGAGTGAGGAACGTCTGGTAGTCGATCTGAGTGAGTAAACACAGTCATATCATGATGTTTATTCTTAATGTTTTGCTTTTTTTTGGCTGGATTACAAGAAAAAGTGCAGCCAAACCGTCTAGTTTATCAAAACTACCTATTGATTGTGAATGAAACAAGGAATGTTGTTTTCACCGCACCTCTCAGCGTGCATTTACCTCCTGTTGTTCAAACACGTCGATGTATTTAATGAGGCCAAGTTGGCCGAGCAGCTCGGACAGGTCATCTGTCGCCACCGGGGAGGGGCTCCGCTGGCTGCAGGTCGATGCCCTTCTGGATGAGCACACGCCATCGAAATAGCAGCTGCTCACAAAACTCTCCGCTAGACATCAAAAGTTTCAACGGTGGAGGTTTACAGCGCACGAGGGGAAAAGATGCAGCACGACTTGTCGAACCTAAAAAAAGTTGCTACTCACAGGGTTTGTCGCCTCTGCTCCTGTTCACTGAGGACGTAAATCCAGGAAAGGAGGGGGCAGAGAAGGCCGGTGGAGGGGAGGAAGGAGAGGATGGAGATGAAGAAGGGGAAGAGGAGGAGACGGGGAGGGATGTGGATCCTCGTCTGTCCCTCCAGTTTTCAGAGTCGCTGCCGTTGCACGCCTTCCCTGTCTGAGCAGCCCACGGCTAAATGCAGAGAAACGGAGGCAGCATTACCGGCCAGCTCCTGTTCCTCTCATCTGTAAACATGTCAGCCAGCAGCACCACCTACTCTTCATTAATCTCTCTTTTCATCAGGAAATGTATGTGTGGGCTTATTATCCATCAGGATTTAATAAGAGAAAACATTTGTTATGTTTCTGAACCAGCTCATTTACCGCTTTGGAGTTTTCTCACAGGAGAATTTACCCCATCTAAGGAATATCATTTCTATCTTTTCAGTCTTAAGTGAGTCTGCCTCCTTCTAAGACAACAGAGCAGCTGGAGAGCAGACATTCACTATATTCTAAAAGAGCTGTGAATATGTGGTAAAACAGGTCAGGTATACACATTTGCAGTGGCGATGCTATCAGAGGCCAGGTAATTGAGCGTGCAAATTTGCAAGCTCACCTCACGCAGAGATAAATGCCTCAAACTGTTAGAGGGTAACAGCAATAAATGAAGCTGCAGTGCAATAAAACTAGCACAGCAAAAATAAAAGAAAAAAACAGAATAATGGATAGGAATAAGAATATCACAAAGCAGTTAGGATTTGGACAAAGTATGACATGTAAGAACTTGTTGACAGTTTCGATTTTTGCACCTGATGCTGATTGTTGCAGGTGTTGAGGTAAGGTTTGAAGCTGCGCCGGCTGATGTTGCGGAGCTCCTTGACAGCCTCAGCGGGCATCGATTTGGAGAAGCCAAGGCCGCTCCAGGTGTCTGTAGGCGTCCGCACCTCTGTGACCACTGGCTTCCTCTGCATGGCTGACAGCACAAATAGTGTCATAAGATGCTGCAAGCATTTGTTAGAAAACAAGTATCAAAAGCTTTGGTACCTTCATTTGTGTCCGTGAGTGAAATTTGAATATTAAAAGCATCAGTATTTGTATCCACAATGAAATGTATGGGTTTAAGTGTAAAATAAGTTATCAGTGCTTATTGCAAGAGTGTGGCACTCTATAAAACACAGATTGCTAAGACTGGTACACACAGTCTAGTAACCCTGGGTCTCCTCCACGTGTGATTAAAAATGGTAACAACACTCCACACAGAGCAATATCCACAGGATTATTCCAGTTGGCTGGCATGTGCTTGTGTGTATTTGTGTGAGTAAAGACCCATTCGTATACTGGCATATGGGTATCTTAATGGCTGTGTGAGGCAGATGGCCATTGAAAGCGCTAATTCATAATCCTATAAAACAACACAGAGGGAATTCGGTAGCATTTGGCTGCAGGTCTCCTCAGCTTCTCTCATTCTGCCTGATGGATGAGGCAGCGTTTGCAACATGTGTGTCAGTGCAGACACATGAATGTATGTGTGTATTTGGGTGTCTGCATTGTGTTTCCACTCCGGTGTGAATAAGGTGGGGGTACCAGTATTATTATATTATAACTCTGGCACAGTGCAGCCCGGAAATAGGTCCCTCTTCATCAGCTGTTTTGGCTGCTGAAATGTCTTTGAGTGCTTATAATATCACTGTGTTCTTAAATAAACAGGAAGAGGCCAATTTATCTTGCTTAATCTATTTTAACAAATAAAAAAGACTAATCTTTGACAACAATGCAGAACATTTTATAGGTTTAATGTTGTTTAAAACATTCAGAAGAAGATATTCATACAATTTTGATCTTTATCCTCATGCATATTTAATGTTAACATAATTATCTTCAAAACATTTCCTGTGTCTATAAAAAGGCTGCAAAATGTTTCAGAAACCATAGCAAGACAGGTGGAAGCATTAAACATTTAAGAGCACTAACCTCTGGTAGCCAGCAGTTTCTTCTTCTCATAGTCATAATCCTACAAAGCACAAACAAATATACAAAGTAAATAATGCATGAAATTGATTTTTTTTTCTCCAATGGTTGCTCAGGATAGGCAGTGGGAAGCTAATTTACAGCAGGAACAAACGCTCGCTTAAAAAAACTGTTCCAGCCACTGCGGTTAAACCTCCTTGCACTGAGCTTTGAAAGTGACATGACAAACAAGTGAAGAAGGAAATAGACGCAAAGTCCTCCTGAAATTAAATTCCACTAGGGCCAGTGATGTATAGATTACATATCTGTCTAAATAAAACGTTCCTGTGATTTACAGTCATGTCACCTTTTCTTTATTTCAAGTAATAATGAGCTCATCTTGTCTCCTACTACAGCAGTTTAGTTCGTGCAGTCCGACAGAGCAAAAGGAGATTTCTATGACTGAACACTGAGAATTACTCATAATCTGGAGGTTGTCCGAGGGTGGACTGTGTGATTTTCTCAGAAAACTTACAATTTATTATTTTATTTTCTTTAAGAGGCCTGCAATTCCTGTTTTTTCTTCACCTCAGTTTTGGATGATTCAGCACGAACAATCTCAGCCAGAGTGGCATCTCTCCTCAGACTGTTCCTCCACTCATTCCTCCCTCCTTCCGTCTCTGCGTTCAGCAATCTGGCACATTCGGGAGACAGACACACGCACACATCTTGAGACAAGGTTAGGTGAAAGTGCGATGGCTGTGTAAAAAATCTGATGCCTCATGGGCCTATCATTACTGTTGCAGGAGCAGCAATGCCATGATGCTTTATAAATAGCATGTGTATCCAATCAGAGCTGGTGTTAAAGCTGCACAGCTCTAAAGTTTTTATATCTGCAGAGCTGTGAAATTGCAAATTAAAAAACTCAGTGAAAAGCAAATTAACATGGAGTCAACAGTTTCTCTTTCTCTAATGTGGTTTTCTGTGTTTGCAAGATGCATGTGCAAAATTCTTGACTAGTATATGCAGGTGTGTGTACATGTGTGTGGGCGAGTGGTTGTGCCTACACCTACATTAATCACATTGCCGTGGGAACAAGATCTCTTCACAATGATGACTCACCTTCCATCTGGATGCAACATCTTGGTCTCCATAAGGTCCTCTGATTAATCCCTACAGTAAGCTATGAGTCGACTTTTGGCGTATTTCCACTTAGTTTAATGTTAAGGAAAACTCATCAAAGGATATCTGTAACAGGAAATGTCACAAACAGCTGAAAAGGCTCACCTGTAAGTTAGTGCCTGCCCTGTCGAATGTCGTCTACCCTGGTTGAGAATCTTAGTGATTTCTGGACTTTGGAGACTCCCCCTGCGACCACTGAACCCCATCTTGCTGATGCTGCTGTTCACAGCATTGCACACCTCAGCTGGCAGCATCACCACAACCTCTGAGCTCTCATCCTCTGATTGGCCAGACTGATATTCATTTTCAAGGATCTAAGGAAGAGAATAAAAGCAAGTCTTTTGTTTTATAAATTAGAGAAAATTCGCTCTTTTTTATGGTAGCATTTTAAACATGAATTTGTAAGGACCTTCTCCAGCAGCCGACTCTCTGTCCCCTTCTGTCCCGTCCTGCCTTCCTCAGAAGGGCAAGTGAGGCCCGGTGGGGGTGAGGGCCGGGGTTTAGCTCCAGACAGCTCTGGAGTTGTAGCAGGTGCAGAGCCTGATCAAAGAGAGGAGATATAACATGATTGGTTGCATTAATATATTAGAGCCTACAAAGAGAACAACTCATTAAAGAAGAAAAAGCTTTTATCTGTATGTTTTAACTTTACAAGGGCACAATTAAATAAAAAAGAATATGTTTAGATATAAAGATTTGTTGCAATGACACTTATGTACTGAGTTTTTGCTCCAGCGACAAAGCTTGGAGCCCATATTTGCCTCCATTCCCTGCTGTGTCCACCTTGTTTGTTTCTCCACTTTCAAAAACTGATGGGAAATAATGAAGGCAAATACAGCTCTTTTGGGGGGGAAAAAAATAATAATTATGGACATTAAATCAACTATGGCAGTATTGAAATATTGAGTAACTTCCATATGTAATGTGTTGAAATTATATGAATGCATAAAAACAAATACATATCAAATCTATGTGTTTGCATATATAGTTGAAATCTACAGAGGTGGACTCATGAATGTTAGCTAGTTCTACAGTAGCGCTACACGTGATTGCTGACACATCTTTCTCCATGATTTGTTTGTGATTAGACTAATATGATAAATGAGTGAAATGAAGCATCTTTTCAGCTGAAGAGGATGAAATAGCTTTGAACTCAAGGTTTTCAGACTTGCAATATTGATTTTCTCAAAACTCAAAAATGTGATCAGGGCTTGCAGGTTTTACCCATACATACAGACATGTGCATTTGAGATATATTTGCAGTCCCTATCCTGTTTCCATATATATATAACATCGATGGAAGCAAGGTGTATGTAAACTAAGCATCCTTGTAAAAGAGAAATTGTTCTCATTTAGCTATGATGTGTGAATGAAAGTTAATAAATCACTGACAAATATGGATGACAAATATATAAGTCCACTTCCAGAGCTTGGCTTGATCAAGCTACAGTACAGCGGTTGTGCAATTAGTTAAATTGCCAGGTGAAATTTAGAGGAGCTTTCAGTTTTGTCAAACTTTTGGCTGGAAACATATCTACACAAGCACATATGTGCATAAACTCACCCTGCTCCGAGAGACGAAGCTGCTGCAGCAACATGTTGAGCCAGTGGTTGGTCAGGCCACTGGCAGGCAGCACGATGTCAGGGTTCACTCCCGTTACCTTGGTGGTCTCGCAGGAATCCAGTCCCAACAGCAGACGGCGTGCCTCATAAAGGCAGGAGATGTTCCTTTCCAGACCTTTTACCACCACCGACTGATAAATATACATCAACACAGATGTTTCCATCAGTATTCAACTCGGTGCAGCGCATTAATCTACAGGGGGAGAATAAATTTACATCCAAATTAAAAGTAGAGAGAATTTTTCAAGAAATATTTCAGTCTGGTGCACATGAAATAAATAATCACAAACTCCAACTCCAGACTGAATGCGAATCCCCTGTAAATACACGGGACTGACAGCGAACAAAACAACAAAGATTTTTGGCGGTGCTGTGTAACGCCTACCTTGCTGGTCTGTTTTACTTTGGGTTTGACGCTAATAAAGACCCCCAGATTTTGCATTATCTGAGCAAGTTTGCAGGGATCTGCCTCACCATCTTCACGCATGTCAAACATCAAACACACAGGTAGACAGTCCTGGACGTTCCATAAGGAATGGAAAACAAAAAAAGATTAAATGAGAGGAATTTCTGTCATTATAGCAGCAAAGAGAGATGCTGCGTACAGATCTACAGCTAAATATTATGTTGAAGAAACGCCAGCTTCCCACCGTACCATGAGCTGCTGCCGAGCCAGACACACTCCGTCGGGGCTGCCCTGAATAAGCAGGGAGGGAGGACTCTGAGGAGCACTGAGGTCCGGCAGGATGATCTGGGTCTGTGTCTGGTGCATAACACTTAAAAAGTGTGCACCGTTCTGTCCCGACAGGAAGAGATGCTGCTGAGAGGTGACGTCCAGCTGGCTGCTCACCACCCCACCTGTGGCTTCTGCTCCGAGCAGAAGCTCCATCAAGATGCAGACCGCCTTCTATATTGATGATACATGGAAGCTCATCATGATGTTCCACAGCACAGGATATCTTGGCTCTAATCTGCTGTGCGTAAACTGTAGCTTTCATCCTGACCTTGACAGCAGCTGCGTTGCCTTGCAGCCCCCAGACGGTGCAGCAGCTCCCGTAGAAGGAAGGTTGAGTTTGAGGCTGGGGCGATATGCTCCTGAAGCTAACATTCACCCCTAAAGTCTGCACCACCTGCTGGATGAGGGGTGAACCTGCATCTGGAAGAGCCTGGGGCACCAGACTCACAGGCAGGTCAAAGGTCAGAGACAGTGGCTGGAGGTCCTGGAAGTTAGACAGCATATGGGGGACAGATTTATAAATAATGCTGGGTTTTTTGTTGTTGTTTTTTTGCAAACATCCGATGGATCACTCAATCAGTTTTTGTTTCAGATAGTTTTGGAAGAAATTTGAGCTGAAACAAATAATGTTCCTCCTCAGTTAGATTACGCACTCTTATCCTCCTCCTCGCCTCTGCCACTCCTTCTATGGGCCCAGCGATGGAGACCTTACAAAAATAAGACAAATAAGCATCATAAAACCGAGTCTGCTTCCTGCCACGGCGTCTAAATGTGACTTTGCTACCTGGTTGCTTTTCTCTCCTGTGGCGCTGTGGCGGTTGGAGTCAGGGAAGTGGATGTGACAGGATGTGACCTCCATCACCTTTTTGATGTTCCCTCCACCTTTTCCAATCACATGGGAGTGCTCTGTGTAGGCCACGTCCATCTTCAGAGTTACTTTGTTCACCTGGTTTTCATATAAAAACTGATGTCATTTATGCAGATGTCCACACTTGACTTTAAACGTTCTTGGAAGTAAAGAAATTTATGAGGAGCAATGGAGGTAGAAAAAATGTTCAAAGCAAGGCACTTTATTAGGTTAAAATATCTTTAATAAACTGTAATTTCCAATTTCTAAATGGACAGATTAGGAAAGCCCATGTCTGCAGGCAATACCTAATGTCATGGAGAAGGTTCTTGCTGCAAGGCATGGGCTTATTTTAATACTTTTAAGATAAGTCAGACTTACAGTATAATGGAGCGCTTTTCTTTGGATGCTTAATATTAAGATTAATATTTTCCTTGATACAAAAAAGGCTTGCTCCAACAAAGTCTATATATCTTATTTATTTATTTATTTATTTGTTCATTCATTCATTCATTCATTCATTCATTCATTTATTCATTTATTCATTCATTCATTCATTTATTTACAAACCTATTTATTTTATTTTTTGTTTATTCATTTAAACACTGATTCACCTTGGTTTCCAGCACTTCTAGTATCTTCTTTTTGGCTGCCATAACATCATCTCTCTTCCCTTCCACTTTCACATGTGGATCTAGATGGAAATAGGAGCTTTAATGCTACATTTTTGCCCATTATGACAGTAAATGGGCAACAGTAAACACACCTGCTTGTAAATGTGACAGAAAAAAGACAATAGAAAGAACACTGGCTTGAATGAAGTGTGAAGTCACCTTTCTTTGACTTGGCCCCTATCTTCAGCTTGGATGGCCATTTCACCTGAGTGTTAGTTTCTCTCATCATCTACGGAGATACGGGAGAAACGCCGTCACTGTATGCATAATCAGAACACACACGCGTGGATCTCTCCGTTCTAAGAATACTAAGCTTCATTTGCATTTCAAAGACTGCAATTATCACCTCCATGAAAACTTCAGTGACTCGATGCAGAGTTTGAAACAAATATTAAAACTGCAGCGGAGATGTTTTCACCGAGGACTTTAAGCAACGATGATTATTACAGAGGAGAGCAAATTGAATTTTCTTTGTTGTTTCATCTTTGGGCTTGTGAAAAAAAAAAAAGTTTCCCAGGGAAGTTTTACTCACTCTCTCAAAAAACTCCTCTCCCGTCTCCCCATCTCCGTGCTTTGGAGCTGAAAAACACACACCAGGTGAACACAGGCGACATACAGATGAAGTGTAAATTCTGCTGCAGTGTGTGATTTGGCAGGTTCTGTTGGTCAGCTGCTCTGTATCGCTCTGCTTCCAGAGAGTGTGCAAAGTCAACATTTAAAAGTTCACTTGGTTGAAATTTGCCAAGCGATTGAAACAAGAGGTTATTGGGAACATAAACAATTTTAAAAGGCCGTCGCTCCATGGTGACATTTACAGGGTTCAGAGGGAGCTCCAGGAATGCCTTTACCCCTCCCCTAATCTCTATGGGTTACGCTGCTCGAAGCTAAAGAATGGAAAGGGAACAGTTCGGGGTGGAGCAGAAAGGTGGCTGACAAATGAGCTGAGTAACAGCAAATCTCATCAGAAGCATCCTGCTGACGCAAATACCTCCCAATGAGGAAAGAAAAATGAAGCAACTTCCACAAATCCAAGAGGGAATGTGGAAAAACTAAGGGGTGAGTGTCCAATCCACCAGATTATTCCAGAAAAGGATGAGAAGCAGTATTTACTTCCTGTCTAAGCTTGTCCAGACAGCCTCAAAAGCAAAATCCCATCTGCACGCACATTCAAAACAAGCAACAGTTATCAGAGCTGAACTCGCTCAAGCCTCATCCCATCATGAGCAAACATAATCTGCGGCAGCAGCACGCAGTCAGAGAGTATCCCCTGTGACACGAGGGAGGCGTTTGTCATAAACCTGCCAAGCAGCGATAACTAACAGAGGCAGTTACCTCTGCTTCCCAGACAGGAATGATAATAGCAGGAAGGACTTGTGAATGCATAAGCCGCTGCGGGTCATAAATCACAATGATGCAGCAACAAGAGTGGAGGAGGTGGCAGTTACTGATGGAGGCAACAAGGGTGCAGCCAGCTGGAGGCCCTGACACACTCATAGGCTGGATAACAGGGCCGCATGCAGGGGGTGGGGGGGGGCTCAACAACCATCAACAAGAACAACTTATTGCAGCTTATAAGACAAAATGTGAGGCAAATAACAAAAATAAGACTTCACTTTATATCACTCACCATACAACATGGTTTCAAGCTTCTTCCTGTCGATCCTGAACCTCTCCTCCACCCACTCTGGATCCAAACTCTGCCCTTTTGCTCTCTCCTGCCCTGCAGCGTGACTTCCTACTCCTTCTTCCTCTTCCTCATCCTCCTTCTCCTCTCTGGGCTCAGTCTGAGCTGCTGAGTCGGGTTCTATGCTACTTTCCACGTCAGGCTGCTGGGGTGCTACGGTGGCCGGGGAGACCGGAGAGCTCGTCTCTGTGGCGGTGGTGGTGGTGGCCATAGCAGGACTGAGCCTTCGTCAGTGTTTGTGTGTGTGTGAGAGTAGTGCTTGTGTAATTGTGACCAAGGCGACCGGTGGGGAGAGAAAAGAGGGGCTAGAAACACCCCCTGTGCTTTTTCTTTAGATCCCCCGCCCCCTTTACTTAATTTACTGCACAAATCGAACTCTTTTTCACTCTCGCTCTCTTCAAGCCATTGGAGGCTTGAAGGAATTGTTGGTCTGGTTTTCATTTCAAGGATGCTTAAGGACAGTCTGCTCCTCACCGCATACGCACTGTCTGATCCTTACTGGTGACTCAAGACAACCTACAACTTGAGTTCTGAACAAATCTTCAGTAACCCTCTGTTCAACGTTCACAGATTATCTGGCTAGATAGTGAAGGCCCGTGATAAGACGGGAAACATGTCTCACCAAACACTCACACATCATGAAGGCCGTCCTCACAGCAGCCCACACAGCTAACCAAACAAACGGGTCACGCAGCCACTCAGTGCACCTCTGCTCATCTCTGCCTTCCCTCCCTTTACTCTAAATGAGGGCGCAGAGGTCTCCAGATTCCAGAGGGGTGTATTCTAGCAGGGACTTGATTTTTCCTACAATACTTGGAATAAATGTATTTTTAAAGACACCCTTTACCAGTACTGAAGGAAGTCTACTTACAGTAAAACATAGATTCATATGCAAAAGAGTTGTTAAGAAGTAAAATTAGCAAGAAAATGTTGTTTTATATATTTCTTTGTATTTCTCAAC
>JBBDHI010000007.1:20388138-20403001 GCA_037177115.1 Craterocephalus stercusmuscarum
TGTGTGTGTGTGTGTGTGTGATGCTGAGTGAGTGGGCGTGTATGCGTTTTTCCCCCTACTTCACTATCCCATCACTCTCTCTGGAACGCTCCTGTGCTATTTCCACTCTTTGTCTCCAGCGCTCTTTCTGCCTCCCTCTTGTTCCATTGGCTGTGAAGCTTTGCCTCTTCTTCTTTCCGCCCGTCTTTGTTTGTCCCGGCGTTGCACTTTAGTGGGGTAGAAGCCTCCCCCTCCTCCCACACACACACACTTTTTTTTCATTTTCAGTAAAGCAAGAGAGAGAGCGAGAGAGATAGAAGGGGGGAAAAGAGACTCGAGGCTAACGGGGAGAGTGCAGGAGAGACCGAGCGGTGCAGAGAGAGGCATGCTTCCCTGCTCGCTCTGAGCAGGACTCAGCCTCAGGACCTCGCTGGAGAGCCTTTCGGGGCTCAAGGCAAGCACACGGACTGTAGAGGAGGCGAGGGAGAGAAAAAGGTGTAGCAGAGGGAAGGGGAGGAGGAAAAGAAGGGGGAGGGGAAGGAAAGAGGGAGAGGAGAAGGGAAAAGATAAAAAAAAAAGGGTAAAGGAAGAAAAAAAGAGGAGGCGGACGAGGAAGAGATTTACCCCCAACGGGAACGGCAGCAAAGGGGCTGAAGCCATGTCACCGCGGTGGCGGAGCTAACGAGGCAGGGAAGTAGCTGTCGGTACGGAGGCGAGGATGTCTGCCTGTGTGAGTATTCCTCTACCCTCCATCCATCCATTTCTTTACTTAAAGTCATCCATTACTGCCCAGCATCCCTCTTTCCATCCTCTCTGCTGACTTCTAACTTCTCTGTCCTCACTCGGCACTTGGGTCTGCTTTTATACATTCACATGGCTTTTTTTTTTTTTTTTTTTTTTTTTTTTTCGTTTCCTTCTCCGACTCCTGCTGTGTTTTCGAATTCAAGCTATGCATGCCATCCCTCTCTCTCTCTCTCTCTCTCTCTCTTTCTCTCTCTCTCTCTGGTTAGCGACCCGGTGAGAGGATGCAGGCTATCAGCAGAGAGATTGCTGCCAGAGTCTCATGTTCAGAGAGAGTCAGATAGGAATGAGAAACCAAGCAGAAAGAGATAAAGTGAGCCAAAGAGAGATGGAGAAAGACCGGATTAAACGGGCCCCGTCGTGCTGCTGGAATTCTTCATAGTGTGTGTCATGGCTGTTTGGAGCTGTTTGATATTGCATTTGGATTATGTGTGTGTGTGTGTGTGTGTGTGTGTGATGCCAGAATGTTGCTATTTTTGAGTGCATCCTTTGTTGCCACCTGGGTTGGTTGAAGTAAGAACACATTGGTAAAGGTTTATGGGATGTGTACATGACACATTTTCCTGCCTCTCTGGAGTTTTTCCTCTCTTCCTCCTGCCGACCAGAGGAGGAAGAACCAAAAGCCGGTGTTGATGAATCGACTTCCAACACGGGGAACTGCCTCTGCTCATCTGTCTGTCCCTGCAAGGACTGAGACAAAACTGCTAAAAATGTCACCCTTCCTTGTTTGCTGTACATTTGCCGTATGTGTTTGCTTTTCCTGCTTCTCCTCACTAATGGCTCGTGTGCCCATACACATAATAACACACCTCTACAAATACACACTGGTTGCACATTTCATTCATATTCATTAGTGGGCAGCAGTGGGACTCTTGCCTTTTCCCTCCAGCTCTCACTTATTTCCACCAACTGCTGACCTTCTGCGGACAGCTGTGGCATATAGAGGAGAGGTGAGGAGAAGATAAGTAGACGGGAGAAGAGAGGAGACACAGAAACCTCTGGTTTCATACATTTTTCAAAGCTCAACACATTGTTCTGGTCTCCTCACATTTCTATCAATACAGTGAGCTTGTGTGAGCAGGTTTGGCTTGTGGCAGCCACTCCTCAAGCATATTTGCTGATGTCAAGGCCCCTGTAGCCTTAATTAACATGCAACATGTCCCTCTGATGGTCCTCAGGGACGGGGCCCTAACACCTAGGCCCACTCAATAGATGCCAGAGTGATTGATGGCCCTTCCGCCCTCCTCCCGCACCGATTTGAGCCCTCTACCATCACCTCTCTTTCCTTGCAAGTCATCGCTCCTTCCCGTCAGCTTCCTCCATTTACCCACAATCCATCATTCCACCTCTTCACGCACACATTTCTGCTGCTTTTGTCAGGGTTTGTCCACCTAGCCTCTTAGAAACCCGGATTCTGTAAAGGGTCATTATGTTGGTCGAGGTTGGGTCCCAGCTGTCTCATTCCCAGTTGCTCAGAGTCAAATGTCAGACATTAACTCTCACACAGTCGGAATTACAGCATCTCACTTTTCCCTTACTCTCCTGTCCTCTCGCTCTCTGCTCTCTTACATTAGCATTGTTAGGCACACCTGCTATAATCCTTGTCTTTCTGACAGATTACTCCTCCTGCCCTGCTCATAGATTCCCTTCCTTGCGCCACCAGCCAATAAATCTCTTGCCGATAAAACCTTCCCTGGCCCCGGCTGTGGCACGCAGAGATGTGGACTGATGCTGATGTTCGCTGATCATGCAAGGCTGAACGCAGCAGGACCCGAATGCAATCCTCCTGCAACACACGGCAAAGGAGGCCGCTATTTACCAGGAATATATTTGAATACTTTAATATTCCCTGTTTAACGAAGGCGTGTGATTACATTTTCTGTAGACCACCTGCTGATGTGTTTACAGGAATGGATGTAGATGGTAAATTACTGGGTTGCCTCCTGTTAGTGCTTCTTAGAATCATTGTCACATTTAATTCCAATCAATTATTGTAAAGATGCACAGCCATCACTTTCCATGATTCCAACTCAGATAATCGCGACTGTATGCTCAGAATACAGGAGGACTTGCTGTTTTTGCTTTGAACCTTAAAAGATTACCGGCTAATCAAAACGAAAGAGAACTTTCTTTCAATGAATAATTCATGAACTGCATAATTTCAGTCATAAAAGTTATCTTTTTTTTAACATTTATTAGCTCTGTGGTGTGGGTGACATGGGCAGCTGCTCAGGCCGGCAGCTTGCCAGGAGCAGCACAGAGCTCCAGCATGGAAAGATTTAGATCGGTGATGTTTGCAGAATCACTCTTCTTCTATCGCTCATCTGCACATCACCATGAGGGTCAATTAACCTTGTCAGAGTGGGCGACCTGACTGGAGCATGTGAGCTTGGCTGGCCTCTGCCCAGACAGCACATAAAGCCACACAGGAACTCATTTCTTCGTGGAACAGAAATAGTTGGTGCATGGCTGTTTTATTAATCAGTAATGTGTTGACTTCCACGTCGTGTATAGGACAGGGCAGTGCCACACATGAGTCTGCCTTTCCCCATTTTAGTAAAATGGAAAATTGATTTAAATCATTTGCACCAGCTTATTTAAATCAAATCTGAATGCGTGTGAATGTGCTGTGTTTTTACTTTTTTGTTTTTCCACAGAAGTGAAAATGATGGAAAATCCCACTCAAATGATGCTGCAATTAGATGTGAAGCCTGAGGCACACAGAACACCACCGTGTGTCTTTTTATATTGATAATATGATAATGATGCTGGGTGAGACGTTGATAGAAATTAATTAGTGGCAGTCCCTTCCTATAAAAATTAAATATAATATCCCTTTATTTTCACTACAGAATGTACAAAATCACTTTTTGCCCCAACAAAGGAGCATGTGAAAGAAAAATATATGATATGATATATTCTTCAGTTTTAGCAAGTGAACAGCACTTCACAGGAAGCAGCATATACGCATAGGGACCGAGATGGGTTACAATTCTGTACTGTACATGTGCAGGGAACATGATTTATGGCACAAGCAGCTAATTAGGTTACATGCAAACGGTATGATCCGAACTGCTCTGTGTGTGCAGCTCAGAATAACTCCATGCCAACTCAACACCAAGTCCCTGCGCTCGCTCACACTCTCCGTCACTCCTGCACACACTTTGGTGAGATGCATGAATGGGGGCGTCTCACTGAAGTGACATCTCACTGAAGCTTTGTCTGAGTGGAGAATATGGGCGCTTCTGAACAAAAACACACACACACACACGCTCATTCTCCACAGCAGTGTGATGTATAAATGATCAAGAGCACAGAGAACTGCAGGACATCATCTTTCTCCCACTGCAGCCCACCCTCAGCTCACATATATACTCTTCTATGTCTTTCCATCTCCCCCCTCCCTCCCATCTATCAGTGCCTTTAAATATGTAATGAAATACGATGCGTGTTGACACACAGATGCTGTGTGTGCTTCCTCTGCATGTTGCCCCTCCCTCTCTGGGTTGCCTCTCCGCCACAGCAAATGCCTGGAATTGGGTCACAAAGCTGCATCTACATAAATTGAAGTTGTGTTTCTGCCTTTCAGTAAAACAATGTTTTCATCATCAGCTTTGCAAATAAAAAGGGGACGCAGGGGATGCGTCAAATGGAGTGACAGCAACGGTTACTGTAAACACGATGAACTGTTGAAATCAAACAGATAGTAGCATCCCGTGCTGTTTAACACATCGTTTTTTATATCTACTCAATTTTGTCCTAATTCATTTCCTCTTCTGGCAATATCAGTGATTATCTGTGTGTGTTTGACTGTCTGTAAGTGTGTACACTGAGAGTGGGAATATGTGTCATGTGGCACCAGTTACACAGCGAGGGTTCTCCTCTGGCCCCCAAGTGCTCATTTTGCTGCTCATCTTAGAGTTGTAAATAAGTTTACAGTGCTGAGAGGTAATTAAGCATAGACATTTTACATCAGGCCTAATGGCTCTGGGCCGTGACTAATTCACCAGGTCGCAGAGGGGTTTACCATCTTCCGCTGTCACACTGAGGATGGGAGAAGTTTTACTGATGCTGCTCTTGTTTACTCTTTAGTTAGGTCCAAAAGGATACTTCAGAGACTGGTCATTAGATCACATTTTAGGCTGATATTTTAGGAAATTATTTGGTTGGAAATTTGGTTTCTTAGACAAGAAAGTCCTCATTTATTTTGAGCCCAAGTTATAATTACATATCATACATGAAGGGACAGCAAATTGCAAAAAGGAATGTCAAGACATGTTTGTGTTTATTATTGGTCACCATCACAGGCAGAAGTCGAGAGGTTGAGGAGGGGGGTGATCATACAAGAAAAGAACGATTAAAAGTGATTAAAATAATTCCACAAAAATTATGACATCATTTTTTGTGCTAAAACTGAATTTTTTTTTTCTAAAAAGCAAGCAAAAAATATAATATACGTGACCTCACTCATAAGCTAATATTTGATTGAGCAATCCTTTTTTTCAATCAGGTGTTTTCTGTAACTCTAAATCTGACCTCTACACCTGTCGGCAGATATTTTGGCATTAGCAATGTGCTGTCATTGGTCCAGGACTGCTTTTCATTATTTTTCAAGTCGTAATGGCATATTTCATTAAATTAGAATTTAGCAAATGTATCTGTATTATTACTTCTTTCAGTCTGCAGTTATTTGAATTACTAATAAGAATTTAGCCTTTTCTTTAGTGGAAGCGTATCAATAATTCTGCAGATATGTGTAATTTACGACACAAACAAGTCAAGGTGTAAATTTTGTGGGGAAAAAATGCCTTGGAAGTTTGTGTTTCTGGTCATGGAGCCCCATCACATCCCCTGCAGGGCTGGGCCAACCTTATCACAGCACACGTGCTTCAGTCTGCAGTCTACTGTGGATGACTTAATCGGATTATACTTTGCATTTGGATTTAGCAGCATGAAGACACTTCACCATACTAAAGATTTTAGCCCAGAATCATCATATTATTATTTGGCTGAGTTGATAGCTTTTGAGCATGAGGAATTACAAATGAATTGAGACAATATAAGTTTGCTGGTTGCCTCTACAGGCAATTAAAATAGGCTTTGTTGTACACTTGGGCATAATATGAAGGATCTCGCTGCATCATCTTCAGTAATGTGTGACATCTGAATTTCTCAGTCTGACAATTTTGCATGCTTGTTGTTTTTTTTTAGGGGGGTAAGAGGTGGGGGGTAAAATTTAGATGTTTATATTGTATCAAAGTAAAAACAGATCCAAGTTCTACTTCTTATAGTATCCAAATTTGGGAACTATGTCTCTTCCAATGCAGACAGACATGCTAAACACACGTAAAACAAGTAGCTTAACATGTAGAATTAGAGAACATTTTTAGCCTTTTGTGCTTTATCTTGTTTTGCCTTGTTTTGTTTTAAAATTTCATTGACCTAATATTGATTGCTGCCTCATAAGTCTGGTATCGGATGTCCAGCCTACATACAGTAATGTAACTGTAAATACCAGATGTGCTATTACACCGTACCAAACTGCAGTAAACTGAAACAACTGTCTGCCATTAGTGTTGTACAGTTTAGCAAACTTCGCTTTGCAACTCCTCTAGCAGTTTTATCTTTGAGTTTTAATCACTGTTTGCTACTGTTAAAATAAATTGCACTTAACTTCACTAATGTGTAGCAACCTGTTTCCTGCAAGCACAATTAGCAGCACTTAAGGGTCCCACTTTTAATAATCTGCTTCATTGCAGCAGTGTTTATGACCCACATGCACAATATGAATACAAGAATTTCACTTGATCTATTTCTCCATTTGCCAGCGCAATGTTTTATTCATTCATGTTCTTCCTTAGAGTGACACTTTACGGTGCGGTTCTCTCCCTTACCATCAATTACCTGCTTTTTTAATTCTCATGAATATTATTATTGCTTTGCCTGTTCACTCACAGCTCAACTTTGTATTCAAGCTGAGAGTTTTCTTTGCGCAGGATGATTTCTTATTGCGTCAGTCTTTTTTAAGAAAGCGAGCATGCAGAGTCCCACAAACGTGAGCGGTTTCACACAAACACACCTGACAGTTGATCTGTTATTCTCTTTACAGTGTGATGATGAAAGGGCTCTCCTCTAAATCATGATCCAGCTGTTGTTTCTGTGAGGCACTCTTGTCGCAGTTCAGTGTTGAAACTGGATCAGGTCCATATCCACTCTGGACTTCAGCCAAAAATAAATCACAGCACAACCAGTAACACGCACACACATACGACTCACACACTTGGTCACACCTGGGCAGTTTCTTTGCCTAGTTTCAGCTGATTGGAGGGTTATTGGAGCTTCCTTCACAGATACTTCAAATCAGCATTTGTCTGCATAGTTAGCACGTGTAAGGCCATTAGCATAGCGGTCTGCACTGCCCAGACAGGAAAACTGTTTGATAATTGAAGTCTGTGTGATGCCACAGCATTCCATGTGCCTGTGTGTGACAGATGGTTTGGAGGAGACATGAGTCTCTGCTGAACGATTCTGGAAGCTGCAGAGCCGAAAAAGGAGCGATGGAACAGTTCTGAACTACATTTACATTTGTGTTGTTTTCACAGCTACAGCAGTGGGATACTTGGGTTTTATTTCTACACATTATCACCTGAAGATGCATTATGATGCTGTTTTCTACAAACTTTTCAAAACTGTGTCACTTTAAATAGTACACTGCTGCCCGCAGAGCACTGTTTCCCTAAATTATTAAGCATTTTTGCTTGTTTATGGCAAAGCAAGAAAAGAAAGGGAGTGTATGTACTTGAAGGAAGTTCAGATGTCATCAAATTCTGGTTTAAAAGTAGAAAAAAATACAGATGAAAGGCAAAAGCTTCTTTTCTAGTTTGCATGCATCTTTGATATGCTCGCAAATGTAATTTTCTAACACATTTCATAGCTTCAAAATGCACAACCTTGATGTGGCTGAAGCTATCACACTAGCAATCAATAATTATATTAAGTATTGATCGTTAAAACCATTAGAAAGGTGGCAAAGACATCAATTTCAGAATAAGGCTCTTAGACGGTGGTCTGCCGTGATTTGCATTATAGATTTTCTGTCCACATTCTTTGAATTTGGAATTTTTTTTTTTACATTAAATGAATGTGAAATCTGCTTCACATCCATGGAAGCCAACAAGCATGGCAAGACAGGAGTATCAAATAAACCAAGCCTAAGACGTGATAGAGTAGTTGAAGGTGGGGTTTCTCTGGCCGTGTAATGCTACCAGCACCGCTGTCAGGACGGTGATGGAGGCTGAGTGATGCGAGAGTCGCGCAGGCTGACGCCTCTGTGCCACTGTAACAAACCCAGTTCAGCAGTGCATCTGCAGCCGTGACCTCATTTAATCAGAGTTGTACTTGTCCTCTGCGAGCAAAGCCTGCCTCGCAGGCATCAGGATCAAAGAGAGATGGTAGTAGTGAGCCGAGTCAACCTTTATTGAGCTCTGGAAATACGTGAAGCACAGAGGGAGAAAAAAAGTGCACGAGTTTTGGGAGTGTTGCTTCAACTCGTCTCTGCTTTGGCGCTTTCATACCTTTCATCTCGTGCCTCTTTTTACCTTTTTTTTATACTACTTCCCTCCTCCTCCTCTGCCTTCCTGCCCTCAGAGGGTCTCAAAACTCGTTTTCATTCCTCCTTGCTACACTCCTGCTTTCATTTTCATTTTGGCTTTCTGGCCTCTTGCCTTTATCTTCCCCTCCTGAGAGAGCATCTTTTTATCATCTTTGCTGACTTTCCCGCCAAATGCTCCTTTGACATGTCTGAGGTGTGTGTGCCATTCATCCTGAGGTGTTAGTTGAGCTGTCTCTCTGCAGCCTACACGATGCCAAATTAAGCCAACATGTTTCTTTCATTTTTTCCTCTCATTCAATCTCTACACTCACTTGCTGTCAAGAGAGACAGGCGGATTGATGAAAAAGATCTAACCTTGTGTTTGATTGCTGTGATGTGGATTTTCAGCTTCTTCTAGCAGACAAATTGTTATGTAAAGCTGTAAACTCTATTTAAAAACAGCTTTTTAACATGTCTAAACCCTTATATACAATCCAGTTGCGTCATTAAAGTGAAAAGGTCCTAGAATATGTTGACGGGACACAAGATGATTTTTATCAGGCAAAACATTAACAGTTCTAAGAAAAATACATTTTTGCTTATTGCAAATAATATTTGCTCCTCAAAATGACGTACCTCGTCGATGTACAAAGTTTGTTTTTGACAGATGAAAGTATTTCTGAGGTAAGACCTTTCTTCCTGCTTGGCAGCTTTGTAGCTGATCTCAACCGACTGTGACAAACTCTTGAACTCATTACGACCCGATGTGTCAAATAAGCGCTTTTTACCTTTCAAGCCTGTCGCTTCAAATATGTTGCATCAAGCGCATACGACCAATTAGTATTTAAAAAATATAGATAAGCATGAGAGCAAAGTCAGTCCTTTATAATAAAAGAAGAAGGTTTAACTTCTTGGATGTTTTTTGAATGTTAGTTTAATCAGAAGCTGAGATAAAAGGTTTTAACGAACAGGGTTTTTTCTTTTGTTCATAAGTTTAGATGCCGGCTAGAATTCAGGACTCCGTGGTTCAATGAAATGTAAAGGTAAAGATGACTCTGTAACTTTGTAAAAAGGACCATGATGGGTCTTCAGAATATACTGTAAATTCCTTCACCGTAGGCTATTGTCAATGAGTCATTTAGAAGTAAAGTTCTTAACAGTAGTGTTGGGTACGCCATTTATGACTATTAAAATCACATGTCTGGGAGTAATCAGATTACTGTAATGATCTGCTGTTACATGCACTTCTGATATATGATTTTCGAAACATCATCGCCCACATTTCCAGTATGTACATGAAGTGTTATTTTCAAAACTTTCCGTGTTTGTTGAACATGGCAGAGCACACGGTCTTAGTATCAGCTCCTAATGTGAGAGGTAATAAGCTGCTCAATACTTTACAGATAAATTTAAACCAATGGCAAATTTTTTAAAAAAAATCTGAATTTGGCATTGTCTTGGAGAGACGAGAAGCTAATTTTGGGCATTGGTGCCTTTTTCACAGATGTGAACATAATCCACAAAAAAACATATATCCTCCTTATTTATGATGTTCCTTGTTTATTATTTATTTCCTTATTTTTATCATGTGTTATTGAAGTGCTATTTTGAACAAATTAATGTGGCTTTACCTTAGGTAAATTATTTTCTTTTTTATCAGACAATAAGGTTTTCATTTTAGAAGCATTGGAAACATCACCCAACGTGCATTGTGACATGCCTTTATCAGTTGGTAGTATGTAGAATGCAAACAGCTCGACAATCTGACAGACACTCTAAAAATCTCTTTGATGAAAAAGAAACCTGTTTACATAAGATCGGACTAGACCAGGGGTGTCAAACTGGTTCCAGAAAGGGCAATGTGAATCCAGTGAATCCAGTCTTAACATGAAGACTTGATGAGATGAGTGGAGTCTGGTGTGGTGCTGCTTGGTTGGAATGAAAACCTGCAGCCACATGGGCCTATCTGGAACCAGTTTGACACCTGTGGACCAGACAAAATCAACCCAGTCATGCTATTGCTATTAATTTGGCGAGAGAAGCTGATTATGGACAGAAGCAACACAGGAAACTTTTCAACGGTTGCATGTATGCCAATATCTCACTGAGCATCGTGAAGTCATACAAGAGCACAGTAGTCACTGGATAAGGAAACATATTTAAAAAAATTATAATTATTACATTTTATGAATTAATATTGGATTTTTTAACTTAAATTGATTAAAAATAAATTAATATAATTAATCACATTTTTTATGTAGCTCTACTCACCAGTAGAATTTGGTAACTGTATAGTGCACCACAATTAGCACAGCGTAGCAAATGGATGTTGATCCCAGGAAGAAGAGCGACCGCTGTCAGAAGCTAATGGGGATCTATAAACAGAATTCATCATTGGCCACAACAAATGTGTGCAGATGTTGTGAATTATTTCTCAGTAGCTACTAATTTGTGTGATATGATGATATCCGTGTGGCTATAAATCTGATCTGTCTGATCAGCAGCTTGTTAGACTGTTCTTAAACACAGCAGAACCAAATTAGAGACTCTAATTTTCCTAAATCTTACTGTGAATGATTATGAAAGGATATTCACCAACCACGAGGCTCACCAAACATAAATCTAGATCTCTAAGCTGTTGCTTAGCTACCATAACATCTGCAGTACTTTGTTTCAACAACCTTCCTCACCAGATAAATCAAGTTCTTATTAATTTAATTGTTCCTTCCCAGTTTAAGCAGACATGGAGTTATACAGGAAGATTCATTTCTGTATGGAAGACCAAGTTGTTTGTTGACTTGTCATGATGAAATGGCCTAGTGTTTCGTATCTAATGGCTTTTATGTATCGTATATAATCTAATGGCCTTTAGCCTAGTATATTGGAGTCGGCTTATTTATATCATTATAGTATTTGGGGTAGAGACACCTTTCACTTTCTCTGAGTAACTAAGCTCTGATTTCAAACCTGCAACTAAACTCCTGAAAAAATCAACAAAGCAAAAATAGCTCAACTTTTGCAACTGATTTTGCTGTCTACCAACATTTCCTGTTTAACAGACATCACGTATTTCCATGCAAACCTCTCAATTAGCTACTCATCTTTAAAGTTGGTAGCATATGAATTTCACTGCTTTTCAGAATACACTTTAATCAGAATACAAATTAGGAAGTTTCCACTTTTTTCCATTTATAATAGCATACCTGCAACCATTGTTCAGTTTTACAGGTACTTAGATCTCTGCAGCACAATCAAAACCTCTTGTAATAAGCATGACGCCTGATTTGTTATGCAGTTGGAGGTGTTTCGAATAAAATATAATAGATCCAGGAATCAAAAGAAAAGGTGGTGTAAACATGACATTTTTGTTAATACAAATATCTAAATCAGAGCCATACCCAGCTATCGCCTCTTTTTATCCCTTTATCCCCTAATCAGTTTTTGATGTAGCAAACAGAGCGGATGATTGAGCCACAGCTTTGAACTCAGTTTAACTCTAAAAAATCCAACAACACTTCATCAATGCTTACTTTAAGAGTTGCATAAAGGCATTTTCCATTCTAACATCAGTGTTGCTTCAGTGTTCAAAAAGAAGACTTCAAAATTTAAACATTCTTGGATTTCCACTGATCCACATCAGCCTGTAGTTCTGGTACACTGAAATCATTCTTGTTGGAGTTAAAGGTGACATGACAGCAGCAGGAACTGTGTTTTATGTACTGCAAATCTTACTTTCTGCAGTTATATCCTAATTAATATGGTCCTTTGTGAAGCAAAGTTACGTATATCTGCCAGGATTATATCCCAAGGTTCCTGCGGACTAATTGTGACATACTGACTATCTGAAGTTCAGATTTGACCACAATCTGAGCTGCCTACTGTAAATGTCACTTCTGTCCCCTCCTGCTCTCCATCATCACCTGTTGCCTGTTGTAGTATGTGTGACTGGCATTTCTGACATTTTCAATGAGTGATCACAGACCTGAGGCCACAAAAACATGGCTTTGTAAGTTAAAAATAAATCCGACTGAGGTTAAGTGTGGCTACTCCCAGATGAGTGTTGATGAAATGCCAGAACAGGAACCAGAAAGATGTCCAGATGCGGGTGACTCCGACTCAGTCTTGCTGTAAAAGTTAAATAATGCAGTGGGTGCAATCATGACACCCTTGTGGGGTATTTGAAATGTGAGAACATTCTCCAGATAGCATGTGGTTCTTTCTTCAGCAACAATGAATTTGAAACCCTCAGACTTTCACTCATACGGTATGTGGTGCTGTTTTGAGGTGGAGAGCAGCTTTTGAGACTGAGAATTTTGACATTGAAATCCAATTTTACTAAAATGACAGATGGAGACCAAGACAAGGGGGCTGAGCAAAAAGAAGCAGAATGACAAGTCTGAAACAACTCTGATTGAAATTCAAACATGGAAAGAAAAATACCATTAGTTTGTCATGCGTGGACACTTTTACATATGACAGGTGAGATCTTTCACTTATAGTGTTGCTTCCGTCTCCACGTGTCTCCTGGCTTGTGAGAGCTGCTGCTGCAGCAGCAGTTCTGATGCTCTGAAGATTGTTGTTACATCCAGCAGCTGCTGCTGTTCCAGATGCACACATTCACTTTGCTTTTTACCAAATGGACCGTGAGAATCAAAGGCAGCAAGTATTTGGATAAGCCCTCTTTTTTCTTGCAGCCTTTGCTGTGTTTACACTGTTCCTATAGTAAAGTATCACAGATTACTGTATATGGTGTACAGTTGTGATAAGTTACAACGCTGATATGAGTCATTTTGTGTTGCATCCTCTCTCTTTTCAGGGTGCCTCCTGCTGTGAAACAAAACAGGGAGAGCCTGCAAAACTCTTAGATAAAAGGAGCTGAGAAACTCGAAAAGAAGATTAAAGAGCAAAAGTAAAGTGTTGAATGAAAGAGAATGAGAGGAAGTAAAGGTAGCTGCAGTTACAAAGTGCATCTCTAATGTGTGTGTGTACTAAACATGTTGGTACACTACACAGGATAACTGTTATAATACAGCAGAATACTAATCCACTGGAATGAAAGGTATATAAAGATGAGCTCCAGTGAGCTTACACACACACATCTCACAGCACTACTTCTGACTCAGTTAGTTGTGTGTATTAACGTTGCTGTTTTTCTTTTCCTTCATCTTCCCTGTCTTACCCTCCCTATCCTGTCCTCATTCTTACCACCATACCCCCCCAACTCACTTTTCCCGCTCCTTCCCTCTGCTTCCCGGGACTCAGAGAAAGGTAACTGCTCTTTGTGGTGTGGTCTAAATGTGATCCAGCTCCTACATTGTTTCCCATAATCGTTATATCAGGGAAAAGACATCTGTCTCTTTAGGCATCAAATCAGTGGCTTTGCTTCGCCCAGAGTTACTGCTGCGCTTTACGGAAGTGCAGCAGCAGCTACTGTAGGTCCAAATCACTGGCGTTAAATCATCAGCGAGCCAGATTGGCCACAGGCTATTTCCTGTTAAGAGTTGCTTGCTGTTTTATAGCACTGCGATCCCTCTGAGAGCGTACCCAAGTCATAAAAGAATCATTTGTGGTACGTGAGGCAAGGCCACTCATACTGCTTTGGCGATGCAGCGCTCAAATGTCCCTGAACGAAGCAGGCTGGACACCGCACACACTGTCATGCGTCCTAGCTCACTTTCCTTCCTGGCCACAGGCGGAGAGCATTATCGACCCAAAGTGTGTGAGCACACAATTAAGCAGAAAAGACAGGCCGGGTAATGGGCTCATAAACACAAAGAGTCTGCTGTGATAAATGCCGGCTGTGTTTGCCATATTTCTGTTTGTGTCTGTGGTTTTGCTGGAGTGTGTGATGTATGTTTGCGTGCATCTGGCGACACCTCCATCCACTCAGCTCCTCTTCATGTCCCTGCTTTCTCCTCTCTTTCTCTCTGCGTTGTTTGATCAGTCACTGTCATTTCCTTTCTGACAGGAAACACGTCCACCGACCTTTTGTTCTGCAGCTTGTCTCACCTGTTAATGAGGAGGAAATGTGTGCATCTTTCATCTTGTCTGTGTGGTAGTGTGTGTGTGTGTGTGTGGCGGTGCATGTGTCTTACCTCCTAGATGTAGTTGTCTTTTATCTGCCTCCCACACGGGTTCTCAGCGGAGCTTTCTCCCTCAACCTCACGCTCACTTCTTCTTCCCTGGCATGCGGCACTGCTGAGACGCTCTTGGCGTAAAGTTTCCTTGGGCTCAGGGATACACATCTGCCCCCATGTATGCATATGTCACAGCTTTGATTCATGAAGAATTAGACAGAGGATTGGATTTAACATATGCATGGAAGGGGCTTTTAGTTGTTCTAAGTTCTTTTTACAGTCAAATTTCCCAATACATCAGTTAAACCTTCTAACTTAATTCTGCAAAGAAAAAGGTTAAGGTGAATAACGTGGGGTAAGAATCGGTTAAATTTCACTTTATCTTTTCCTTCATGGAATGTAACTTCGTCCGCGG
>JBBDHI010000007.1:20421454-20431940 GCA_037177115.1 Craterocephalus stercusmuscarum
AATACACTTAATAGCATACTACATTTCTTAAAACACTATACTGTATAGTTCTCCAGTAGGCTGGTCTAGGATCAGGGAAGAAATTCTGGTATTATATGACACTGATGTTAATTTTCAACCCTTTAGCCTTTTCTAGGTTTGTAAGGTTTCTGCTTAAGTGATACTAACCTCTTTGTTAAGAACAGCCAGAAAGCAGCCGTTGCTGTGCTCTGAAGCTTCGAGGACAAAGAAGGGCTCTGCTTCCTCTGCGATCTCTCCGTGGTCATGGGTGATGAAAGGAGAAGGACCTGGCCTGGCAAGAGATGTACAAACAGCAAACTACAGGCTAAAAAAATATACACGAGAGCTGCTAAAGAAATATATAGAAAGTCAACAGTGCACTAAAGTCAGGCTAAGGCAGTGGCTCCCAAAACTTTTCTGTCACCCCCCCCCCCCTTCTTTTTATCAGCTGATACTTAGTTAACTTTTTTGTAAAACCATGTCAGAGTCAAGGGGAATTCTCATTTCCTCTGCTACAGTGTTTTAAACCAGGAAACTGAGTAAAGGTTCAGTAAAACATCTATGCCACGACAGCTGAGGAGCTTATTTCTAAAGTAATCCGAATCTTTTCTATGGATGAAAAATCAGCAAGTGAGACAAACAACCTACTGGTCTCTCTTTATTACCCACCATTGACCAGAACCATCACCTGATCAAGCTCAGGGACAGATATGCCTTTTGATAGTTTATTTTTATTAATTATCTCTTTTTTGGCGTTGAAATCACTGTTGTTGATTGATATTTGTTTTGTCCATTAGTAGGCCTACTTTTAAAATTGTGTCTGTGTTTTGCTAGCAGTTCAGCTTCTAGCAGAACACAGTTTTGCTGGGTTATTCACCCTTGCTGCACCCCCCCGACATATGTCTGGGCCCCCCTTAGGAGTCCCACCCCTCCGTTTGGGAAGCGCTGGGCTAAGTGTTGGTAGCGCTGTTTAATCCTGTGATATTTCATGTAATCAATCTGTTGGTTTTACAGTCAAGATGTGACAAAGCCCCAATCTAGAGCCTGTTGAGCCAGAGCTCACAACTTATTCAACAGATTAGGGGAAACAATCAAAAAGAGGAATGATAAACCATCCTTTTCCCATTTACTTTATAAGTGACTAATGATTATGTGATCATCAGTGCTTCAGATTTTTTTTCTTGTAGATTTGCTAATACTTTTCATACTTTCATCAGATTCTGAAACACGCTCAAGCAGGACATGTCTATGTAAAGCCAGTGTGATCCATACCAATAATGCTACTTGTGTATTATTTATACTAGCCTGAGGCATTGCCAGCACACCAGAACAGCTTGCTACAGAGAAGAGTCAGTCAGTCTTGTTAAATTTAAGTCCACAGGAATCTTAAAACTTCGACAAGACCTCAGTACTTCACTGCACAAATATGTTTGAAAAGAAAAAATGTGCTAAAATAGCAATCGAAGCTGTCTGAAAATCTTTTTTTGGGGGGGCTTTCACATGGCATTTTGAGATATAAAATGGCATCTTTGATTATTTTCACTGAATCTCCTTCAGCTCCGGTCTGAGGTCTGCAGAGGCTTTGACAGAATCCTGTCTAAAGGGAAATAGCAAAACATGGAAGGCTGACAGACAGACAGACAGGCAGGCAAGCAAACACACAGAGACAGATGCCAGAGCACACCAGGCTACAGAGACGAGGCTGACCTGAAGTTTGCTTGTTTTGATTCCCCCTCCTGATCTGATCGGGCTTTGGCTTGCTGCAGGGCTCCATTCACCACGTCCACATTCTCCTCTGAGTATGACGAACAGGTCGAGTACACTATTGCCAAAACCTGAGGAACTACACACAAAAACACAAAATAAGCTGAAGAACTTTTCTTTATCTTCATTTTACATTTAAATTTAATCATTCAGGCTCAGGTGCTCCCTTTGAAAAGGTGGTCTCCTGAACATTAATTTCTTCACATTATTTATGCATGTTCATTGCTCATTTCATTCAGCTGCTGCTGGCTTGTAGATATGTTAGGATGCTGGCAGTTTGACTTCCATTGGATGTTTGATTTTTTTTCTCTCCCGCTAATTATACCCAGACAAAAACAATTAGGACTTGCTTGATAAGGAAATAAATTTGTTTGGATGTGGCATATCAGCATCAAACAAATGTGAAATATTATTTGTAGGCAAAGAAGACTGAGAAAGGAATGTGAGAGATCTGAAACGTTTCAACACAAATCTCCATATATCCTGATGTGGGTGTGTTGTTCTGCAGAAGACATTAAAGATTATGGAGGTGTGTATTTGTTTAAGTATGTTGTCTATATTAAAGCAGTGAAATGAGGCCATCAACTCAACTGAGCCATTGCGCTCAATACAAACCCACCATTAATTACCAGTTCTATTAGAAAGTATCTGCCATGGCAAAAAGAAATAGACAAGGGCTGGTCAATAGCAGTGTGATTAGAAGAGTTGGTTTACATTTGCTCTGACCAAGAGACTCAATCACAGACAGATGGGCATTGAATAGCGCAAGATAAACCACAGCTAATAAGCGTAGCTCATAGGAACCTATTAACCCGCTACTGAAAAGCTATATATTTTATAATCGAAGAGAAAGTGACCAACCACACATTGCAATATTTGCATATTATTAAAAGGATTTAACTCGACAAAACAGGCCCTTGTGACATGACCAGTCTTACCAAATGCTCAAACCCTAAAGACATGTGCCAGAAAAGCTGCAGAAGACCAGCACAGAGCAACATTAGCATTCCTAATTAAAACTCAGACAATCTCCGAGGAACGCTATAGGCTTCAGTCTAATGGTATTTAAGATTAGATAATTAGGAAGCCTCACTGTGTCAGAAAGCGTGCAAGGCTACACACTTGAAGCTGAGATCATATGGTGCACATGCTGGAGTGTCCGTGTGCATGTCTACATTAGAGCAGGTGGTTGTACACTCACACTTCAAGGCATGATCAATATCTTTCCTCTGCTGTGCGACCAGAGACTCCAGTTTGCTCTGGGCTATGGAACCATGGGATAGGTCCTGCAGCAAGCATGTGTCTGAAAAAAAGAAAAAAGGAGCGCTTCAGCAGAGCAGAATATCAGTATAATGAAAGTGTAAAAGTGTAAACACATTTAATATAATTTGCATATGTCAATGGACAGGCTTCAGTGAAAATGAAAATTGGAATCCACATGTTTACAAACTATAGAAAAAATATTAAGAGGATATTTGCATTTACAAAATATGAGCTTGCACTATCTTAGTCTTGCAGCATGTATCCACAACGTTCTCAATTTTGTTGCCAAACCAGCAGCATATAATGTGTGTTATGGACTCAACAGGATGTAGCATAGATTTTTCAAATGTGTATCTTTTGAATCCGTGGTTTATTGCATTTGTGTGGTGCACAGATCGCTACCTCCATTTTCTTGCAGGATGAACTCTACGGGGTTGCTGACTGCAGACACAGAACACCTGGGGATCAACAAGATAACTCGCACCTTTTGAAGCCGCTTATCACCACTCTCCAAAGACTGGAAGACGTCCTGTATCAGTCGCACATCTGAGCAGCACACACAGACAGTAAAAATAAATAAATAACCAAAATGCTCAGTGGCAATCATTTTCTCTGTGCTTTCATTCCATTCACAATGTTTCACAATATTTCTGTGCAGAAAACTTCTTTGCCTTGGGGGTATCTTTTGTAATTATGAAAAAAACACCTCAGTTCCATCTTTGTAATTGTCTCTCTATTGTCTCTCGCAGCGGTGGCAGCCATTATCAGCAAATAACATTTAGATTCACTCTAAAACCTCAGCAAAATACAACCTGTTCTTTATTTTCTCACCATTGTTAAATGTATATAACTGGAAATATTTGAATCGCCATCTATTGGTACAAATGGTCATAGAAATTACTTCCAAAGCACATGGACGATGGCTGTCTGTGGCCAGAATTCTTCCAGATGAAGACATGTTTTCCTTGGCAAGTTGATCAACTCGCCTCCAATGAAGCAATGACTGCCCGATAGGTAACCAGAGTACCAGTCAAAAGTTTTAAAATACTTTCTAACTGGATTTAATGGTAAGTCTGTCCAGATTTTGGGCTGGTACCGTACTTCAAATTGTGTACATGAGTACTGTTTTCTTCTATGTGACATTTAGGGTGTTACTATTCCCATACAATGCTTTAGCATCTATCAATGTGGTTGCCTTGTACATGTACCCAAAGCAAGTAGATATAAAGGGGAATGGCTCATTCTAAGAGAATAAAGTACAAAAGTTATATCAGTGAAGAGATTAGATACAAATAGAAACATTTACTGATATATTACATATTTTTAAAAGATAAAAAAAAGATATTTTATCTAAAAAAAAGTAAACACTCTTATGAACACATCCATTTTGTGCTTACTCTTGCAGCCCATGGTGGAGACTGTGAGCTGTAGCTCGTCCCTCTGAGCATCTGTGCAGTCACTGACACAAACGTAGAGCGTTGACTTGCTGTTGTTGTTGGTTTTATCTGTCTGCGCAATAAGGGAGGCTGTGTGGGAGACAGTGAGGCCAGAGAAGCAGCCCACCATGAGCACATCTCCTTCCTCTGGTAACAGGGAGCACGCTGCATTTGGGCCCAGGCTGCAAGATTTATCCTAGAAACACATTGAGTTCATTTCTTAGAAAGATCCAAATGTCAGTAACCAAGTTAACAATACACTTTACAAATGAGGAAAAAACTCTAAGGGGGCATTTAAAAAAAAGAGAAATTGCTCAAATGAAATGTGTTGTAGAGACTTGCAAATTAGAGATTTTAAAGAAAATGAGAGGGAGAGATGATTAATTGGTCAGTCCTTAATATTTGATTGAATATGGCCACGACATGAGATTTAATTATGTTTTGGTGTGTGCTGCTAACAGTTTGTTCAGCAGCTTGACTTTTATGGAGTCGAAATTTAATGATAAAACTGTCCCCTCCTCCCCTGCAGGATAATTCTTTACAGCTCCAAGTGAGGTGCAGCTATGTGAGAGGAAGGGATGTGAAATATTTGTAACTCAGCAAACTAATCTTAGTTGGCATGAGTGAACTAAGTCTTACAATCAATATGAGCAAGCCCATCACCAAGGTAAAATCATAAATATCTTAGGAGATTGATGAGGCTGAGGAGAGTTCCAAAGCTAGTCTAGAGAAAGGAAACTGCTTTTGTCAGAAACTTCCTCTTTCTGTGCAGCTTGTACCTGGACGATGAGTTTGTGGTCACTAAGCAGTTCGGTGGAGTACAGCTGAGCTTTCACCTGAGCTGGGAACACTAGTAAATCCCCACAGTGGGGATCCTGGCAGAAAGTCTGAGCCTCCAATTGGCTGATCGATTCCACCTGCGAGAAGCCTGCATTCCTCAGCACACTTTGGACCTCGTCAAGACTTGAGGCATAAGAGAGGAAGGGCAAGAAGAGCAGATCAGTGGAAAGTCAAGAGGAGGGATAAAGGAACAAGGTTAGAGGTAGGAGAAAGAGCACGGCTATCATTATGGATAATAATAGTTTGTATAATTTCTATTTAGCCTTTTAAAAGACTTCAATAGGTATATGTGTAGTAAAGTCCATTAACACAAACACACAACCACAGCACACACCGTTTGTCCCAACAGGTGACCTTTACAGTCCCAGAGCTGGATGAGAGGTGTTGCTGATTGAATCTGTCTGCAGGAGGATTTACACCTAACTGAATCAGCCTGTCGGGGTGTGTGCAACAACACACATTACCACACACACGCACACAATAAGGTGTGCCACTCACATCCACGTACACACATACACATGGTCTAGTCATTTAATTGGTTGTCAACTGGGCACCTGGCCCATAAAGCATCGGGCAGCACCCGAGCAGCGTGTTTAAATGTAGGTGTGTGTAATGCCTGCACATTTTTGATGTATGCTTAAAGTGTATTCCTGTGTTTGTGTGCAGGTGTGCATGTAAAGGTGAGTGCTATTAATGTTTGCGTGAGCTCTGCTGACCCGCTCTTCAGTGTGTTGACCCATGCATAAAGAGGAAGGCTGATTGACCTCTCCTGCTTCTGCTTCACACTCTCTGGCAAGAAAAGTTCAATAGCTGAGAGATCGTGTTTGATCCTGTAGCGGGCCAGAGAGGCTGCCAGCTTGGTTTTGAACCTTCATACAAAAGCAAAATGATAATTATTTCTTTTCAACACAAATTCCCCAATTTAAAATTCCCCTTTAAAACACAACTCAAACTTATGGGAGTTGATTTTTTTGTCTCCATCTTGTGCTATTCTGCACCCTTGTGTACCTGAGGAGATGACTCTCCACGTCTCGAACTTCCTGAATGATCTCATCGTTCCTGTGGCGTTGTCTTGGAAGAAATTTCCTGTCCTGGAAGTCATAGAGCATGACAGCAACGAGCCTCATCTGATCATCTTGCTAGACCATAAGAGCAAAAGGTACAGTTAATGAAGGACAAAAGAATAGAGCAGAGGCAAAAACAATGGAAAGATGTCTACTAGAAAAAATTACTAGACTCTACTTATTAAAATAACTATGCCTTAAAAGTCAACATGCTGCTGTGTAAAATTAACATGTGCATAAAAGCAAGACACAAGCTTGTATTTGATGGTTTTAATAGTTCTCTTTCTTGGTTACCTATTATAAGGTAATAAGCAATTATATCGCCCATTTGTTCTGACTTCGGGGCTAAATTGAATCTAGTTTGCTGAAACTGACACAGATAGTAGCTCAAGGATGTCCTGCCATGACCCCACTTTTGCCATTTAATTAAACCTAGGAGGAAGCCTGAGTAATGCCTCTGCCTCTCCTCTACAATTATCTCTCTCCCCATAACTTGCTACTCTATCTCTTTCCTATGTCCATGCCCTCTTTCTTTCTCCACCTTTATTTCCCTGAGGGTGGGAGGGCACCAGCCACATTAGCAGCAGATGGTGTTCCACGGCAGCAACAGCTTGCCACATCCTCACTGCTGGGTTAATGGGCAGGGAAGCCAGAACGCTACAAGGGTTTATGCTGCAGACAAGAAAATTAGCAAGCACTTACTATTCATTCCATGGGCTTCAAATTTAATTTCTGGAAAGACCAATTCTAACCCAGGCTGTGTGACTTTGCTTTCCACTTTCTCATCCTCTATCGCTACCTTAAGTTCCACTTGGCCTTCACCAAGGTTAAACACTTGAGTGTGGGAAAATTCCCAGTCACCGAGCTGCATGGCAACAGTGTCCCACAGAGGTAAAAAGCCTGCAGTAAACATGCCAGCGATGTTCAGCCAACTCTGATCCAGGTGATTTTGGCATGCTGCAGAAAAAAGTTATGATAATAAACTTGGCCTGTAGTTAAATTAAGCTGAGAAATGAGTAACTGATATCCAAAAACACTATTGTTGATATCAGCATAAATCAATTTAAAAACACAATTATAACTGAGCATCTTTTCAAAAAGGCAAAATCCTGTTGCAATAACAGTGTATTATAACATTTATTATAACTGTTTTGATATTCTGCTCATGAAGGTTAAATGAGAGGGAATAATCATAAGTGTAATGGTTAAAATGTGTTTAACAGGGTTTAAACTTTTCAAAACATTTAAACTGTTTTAACATCTCACAGTGGCACAACACCCATCTTTAGGTTAGCCTCAGAGTGACACGTTACAATTAAGATGTAAAGCTCAAATTTGCCTTCTGTTCACTCCATAACTTCAAACCCTTGTTTATCTAGAGTGGATAATTAATAAATGAAAAAGCAAACAAAGGATTTGATTAAGCTTATGGGTAGCAGTCATTGGAAAGCAGATGAGCCAGCCTGTTAGAACACACCATCCCTCCATTGTTGAACTTAAGATTTTCTAACACTCCACCTATGCCATCCTCCTCCTGCATCCAAGCTCATTCTATGAGGTCTAAAAATAAAAATTAAATGGTAGAAAATGGAGATTGTCAAATGCTTCTGAGTCACCAAAAAATTAATTTCATTAAAACAGCTTTAATATAATAAAAAAGCAAGTTTTATCACTGACACAGTGAATCCATCATTTATTTTTCACATCATAAAGCCTGGCATTTATCATTTCAGCGATGTGCCCATTATGGTGGAAGCAACTAGATAATACACTCATTTATTATGGGGCCGCTTCCATAGTAAGAACTGATGTGATTAAATTCATGTCAGCTGAAAAACATGAACCCGTGCTCCGTGGTGGCTGCTGATCGGCTGGGTTTTGGAGTGCCTCTGTGCAGGCGCAGCGGCATCTGCATGATCATCATCTTTGAACCATCTTTACTCCACACACGCATCCTGACACAGTCACTGTTTTGTAGCTTTATTTAACAATAAATACTCTCTGCTGGTTTTCTTAGTGTGTGTTTCTGCTGCTCTAGTGTTCCATGGTTTCTTTTCAGCTAGTTAATCTTTCTTGGGTGCTCCTGTTGGTTGTTGGCTTTGCCTTCCTTCAAGGAACATGAGACATTCTTTGTCGCGTGTCTGCATTGTCTGTAATAGCATTGTTTGCTTGTCTTACAATGAAAAAAGGATTTGATTTTTGATTTTTTTTTTCTTTTCTTTTCTGTTCTCTTTTTATTCTCTTTCTGTCCCCTCCAGTCAGGTCCAGGAATAAAACTAAATTTGCTGTGCATTATAATGAAATGGAGATGTAACAAAATGGCTTCTTCTATAACAGTTATTTTTATAAAAGGCACCTTCAAAGTTTCTAATGACTCGTTTTACGCAGGGACTGGCCCTTGTGTCCATTTAACTGTGCTTTGTACCAGAGGTGTTGGCCTCACCTGATTTTACATCATCAAAGGCTCCTGAGAGATTTAGGCTTCATTTTCCCTTTCCATTGTGATCAAATGCGCTTCAGGCTCAGTCTATCTATAGCTTAGTTTTTCATTTTACTTTTTTTCCAATACCCTCATGTGCCTCCTTTTTACAGCCGGCCTATTCTCTCTCATTCACCTCTTTCTCCTCTCTCTATCAAGGTTGAACTTTATAGATGGCAGTGGCGTCAAAGGAAGGTGAGGGAGACTTCCAAACATTGTCTCATTGTGTCTGGGCTTTATTGTCTAGCAAGAAAGATGCAGAGTAACGACCTGCCACCAACACATAGGGAGGGCCATTCATTTCACCCGAGGGCCATATTTCACAGGGCTACAGTGTGGGCCTACATCCTTGTGCATGTGGCGAACTGCACTGCGAACACAAATCTGCGAGCACAAATGTGTCTGAATATGTTTGGGTCGTCATTGACGTAGGCTCTTGTTGTCTACAGTCTGTATGCTCCTTGACAGCTCTGTTTTCTCTTTCCACATTCAGCACCTCCCGCATTCAATGGTTTCCTCCTCAACCAGCTCACTAGACACACAGTAGCATTCTCTGCATGTTTTATCACCAGCCAGAATGCTGGAGAAATATCTCCAGAAGCCCTCCCTCTTTCCACAGATGCTTTTATGCCTGGTGTTAAAACTAGGGCAAAAGTACATAGCAATCTCCCCCAGAGGATACCTCCTCATTTAAGTAGCAGGGTGTTTCTCTGTTCGCTAACGGCTGCAGGTTCACGGCTCTGCTGGGAATCTTCCTTTTACGACAGCAAAGCACAATAAGGACATTCAGGACTGATGCGGGATAGTGTGTGCACGACACACTTAAATGCCTCAAACAAACACTCGCCTAGAGTTGTTACACCATTCTGATTTCATCACTAATTAATGAGATGTTTTGGTTGAGAATGCACATTTTTTAGAAAGACAGCCAAATATACTCAGCCACAAAGTTCCTTTTTATGTGTTGCTCCAAAGGGGCTGATTATCATTGACTGGGGTTTGGAGTGCAAATGAAACAAGGTGCTTTGTGAATTGAAATAAGAATATTAGTGTAATACATCAATATTACATCTATTAATCAAAGTGAATAGAACAAAGGATTTGGAGATTAACGCATGAATATTTGAGGGATTATGGAAATCGTACGGTAAACAAGACCACACACAAGGGCAACACAGCAAATGCCAAAATATTCTCAAAAGGATATTTAGTTCAAAGTGCCTCTATCATACACAATGCTGACATACACAAAGGAATAAATAGGTTTACTAGTATTAAACTACTGTTTTATTAAAATACTCCACCTATGGCACTGACTTACTATTGGTTGGGTGGGATAAAAGCAGCTGTCAGTCATGATGTCCTCCAGGAGCTCTTGATCTGTGCAGAAACAAAATAAGCAATGCTGGGTGGGAGGATGACAGAGTAATGAGGTGGATTTCAATTACTAATCGTCAGTGTGAGTAATCTTTTTTTATCAGCATCAAATTACACAAAAACAATAAAGACTCTTTTGTTTGTAGCAAGAGAAAAGGCACAATTACTCCAATCCATTACAGGAAAAATTCTAGATAAAAAAAAAAATGATGCTGTATTAGAGTTTTCAGCAAAACCAGCCACCCTCAGAGCCTGACAAGTGA
>JBBDHI010000007.1:20507383-20518648 GCA_037177115.1 Craterocephalus stercusmuscarum
GATAGATAGATAGATAGATAGATAGATAGATAGATAGATAGATAGATAGATAGATAGATAGATAGAAACTACATTCCTCTTTTTTCCCCAAACGACCATAAAAGTCTGGGAAATACATTAAACTAATTAAATGAGGCTATGGCAGCCATAGTAAGGTTGAAAATAAAAACGTTAATAAAGACTAATCTAAACTAAATTCCCGTGGCCTAATTCTAAAATAATATTGTTGGGCTTGCTTTATTAATTTGTTTGAGGTTTTTAAGTCCATTTGTACAGTTTTCTTTTTCGCATTTGTATAGTTTGTTCCACGGTCCTCGCCGTCTGAAGCGTAACTTCCGCTCTGAAATATTTCCGGTTCAGTGCTGCTGTCCATGAGATCAACGCTGTGCCACAGACGCTGAATTTTTAACGAGCAACACAAACGAAAGAAACCACAGTTAAAAATGTTCAAATTGGAGGGACTCGGACCTAAAATGGATCCGGAGGAGATGAAGAAGAAAATGCGACAAGATGTCATCTCTTCTTTACGAAACTTTCTTATTTACGTCGCTTTGCTCAGAGCTAGTGAGTACAGACTGATGACATTGCCAACTAATAAGCTATACAGGCTTTTCACACTTGTCGATGTATTGGATGGATGTATTGATCCGACAATAAAGAAAGCTTGTTTACCAAATGTAAACAGAACCTCTCAAATGAACCACCTACAGCAGGTGTGGTAGTATAAACCTAGGAGGAAACTGGCATTGTGGTGCACACCACAACACCATTAAGTGAAGCAGTTCAACTAAATTTATGATAATGTATAAAGGCGACATCTTAGAAGGAAAAAAGTGTTTTCAGAAAATGCAATGTCAAGTGCTCTATGTTATTAAACAAAAATGGAAGGCATTAAATTGTATTTAGCTTTAAAAATAAATTCTTATGGGTTATTTTCTTGTTTAGCTTTGGACAATGCTCTCCACCAGCCCTGTTTTCAATGAAGAATAAATAACTCAACAGATGATAGAGCAAACTTGTTGGACACCTCAGCTGGTATTGCATTAATTAACTTGTCTCCTGTGTTCACAGCTCCATATGTGTTAAAGAAGCTGGACAGCATATAAGCGGAGCTGCTGCTCCACCATGGTCCTTCCTTCCATCCTCTGAGAGTTCCCTGCATCAGCACCTGCGAGGACCTCCATATGCAGCCATCTTGGGCTGTTGCAGAATCACTGTGGAAAATGACCAGTGTTTTTCCATCACAGCACCAGATGTCCCAGTTGTTCTCAGTTTCAGTTTTTTGTGTTGTTTACTTTGGTTTGCCCTTTTTTTTAACTTATCATTGTATATCAGTTATACGCCAAGTTTGTATTTGAGCAAGTTTGTTGCGCAATAAATGAAGCTGTCTCAACAAATGAAACACTGTTGGTTGTTTGGTTTCAGCGCTAAGATGTTCGGCTTCTGCTGTTTGGGAGATTTCCAGTAGACTAACAGCTTGTTTTTCTCTGTTGTTCCATCTGCATTAGATGCAGTATTAATAAAGCAGTGGAAATTATCAGTGAATATAAAGTTGAAGACACATTTTAATCCCCACAGTACTTGCTAGTAGTTATATTAACAAAAAATATTTTCCTTTGTGTTTCACTGTATTTTAGCTCCAATTAATTTTTAGTCTAAGTATGGAGTCCTGGATGAGACTAAGCTAACTTGATTTAAAAAAAGGAATGGAGTATAAAATGTATGTACTTGTATGAATCTGAAAATAAAGTAAGATTAAATGTAAAGATGTTATTTAAACCATTTGGGCTAAACTATATGATCATTTAAAATAACGGAAAAGAGAGAAAACCAGTTGGAAATGTGCCGTGACTATAGTATAATAAAAATGGAAGCACAAGGTTGCACACTGCATATGCATGCCATTACTTCCATTATATTATTTGCCTTTACAGACTTTTTTGAATAATCCAAACTTGGATCAAAAAAGATAATAAAATACAAATAAGATTAGAGCTGTTTAATAGTGGTGGTAGACCACCTCAAGACAAGACAGATGAAACCTCCTGATGATGACCATTTGCACAGTGCAGATAAATAATTCTATTAATTCAAAATTATAAAATAGATGTGTATATATATTTTTAAAACATCAAAAAATATATATTTTTTAAAGATATTTATTTCCCTTCCAAATTGATCCCTTCTGTCCATTTATCACTTATCATAATTATTATATTCATTATTTAAAGATATTTATTTAGGAATTGAGGTATTTATACCTTTAACAATTCAAGCTTTTTTATCTGAGATAAGAATTTAAACAGGGAATAAGATGCAGCCCAATGTAAATGTGTTGACTCCATTCCTGCAACAGCATCACTATCACCTCTTGGCATAGATCCACAAAGATGAACATCTATGAAAAGTAAGCCTAAGAGTTAAATATCTCTGTGAATTATGAACAGAAAAGAAACAGTAATTAAACAATTTAATTACAATAGTTTGTACAATCTGAGAGCTAAGAAAATTTTATTTAAATATTTGTGAGTTTTTTTTAATAAATATGAACTAAATATATAACAAGCCTTGTTCAACTCTTCAGTATAACAAATCAAATAGATAGCTATCCAAAAAAATAATCACCTTACATATTTGAGTGCTGCTTATCAAACTTAAATGCTGCATTATAAACATTTCTTTGAGTGTATGCCCTTCTTGGCAATTGCTCAATTAGCTCTAAAGCTATTTTATGCATATAAAAGCAGTCTTAAAAAGTTAATTAATTAATCAAAATAAATCAGTGATTCTTCCTGACTGCAGGCTGTGCTGTGGTGGGCCTTTGTGCTGCATACATTCAGATCTCTTATAGTCCCTATCTCACATTTCCAACAGAAGTTAAACCTTGAAGAATAAACTTGGTCTTAGATTAGTTCTTATCACAAGTAGTTTAGTTTAATCCAGAACAGACTCAAACTAAATAGGCTATTCAAGTCACTTGTTTGCAAGTGACTTTGTGTTAAGTCAGCTACAGCAAGTATTTTAGTCTGGGACTAGCCAGTCTGAAACCAGCCCATTGTCTTTTACAGTTATTTTCAAAATGTTTTTTATTGAATTTGTTTTTCCTTTATATTTTTTCAAAGCTGATTTACATTCAGTTTTGTTGTTCATATAGCCTACTTGCTACAATTTCCTTTGATCTACTCATTTTCTTAATCCTGATTAATATTAGTTGTTATAATATCTACCTCGGAGAATGGTATCTATTTTAATTTCTAGATAATGGATTCCTCATATTTTTTTAATACAGTATTCTACGCCTGGTTTGCACTTTCAGTGATTTCTTTTCGTGTAAATCTCAGTAATATAAAGCGCCGACCTCTAAACTGATTGCAATTCCCCAAGATCACCATGTGGGGGCGGTGTTGTTTAACCGAGACATCGTAAGTGACAGACTTAAACACAATGAACGCTAAAGCGGGCGGCTTTATGAGCTCTCGAGCACTAATATCATTGCTATGAAGATATCAGAAATTAGATGTTAACTGTACATTTTTAGAAAAAAGACAATGGCGAATGTGCTGACGCGAATTTGACTGAAGAGAAAGCTCCGCATCCCTCCGGGTTATTGTTAGTCCAGGCCCGCCCATACTCCACAGCATCTCCAGGGAAGCAGACAGCAAACGGTCAGTGCTCCACAAAAACATTTCACCGGATGAAGACGGCAATGAAATGTGTCTTATCGGGCATATAACGTGGAGCGTTTTAAGAAGCTGCGCTTGTTTCTCATAACGTTACTGTCCCAACGGCGCCACGGATGCTCCAGTTTAACCCTGTTTACAGTAAATAAACTCCGCCGGCTGCGATGGACTTCCCAGGTCACTTCCAGCATATTTTCAAACAGCTCAACCACCAGCGTCTCCATGCTCAGCTGTGTGACTGTGTGGTTGTAGTTGGAGGAGAGACCTTTCAGGCTCATCGCTCCATCCTGGCAGCCTGCAGCTCCCACTTCAGGGCCCTGCTCAACTCCAGTGACAGCACTGATGAGGGATCTGGAGCCAATCGAGCTGGTGGAGACGGAGGCCCCAGTGTGATGGTGCTAGATCCAGAGGTTGTGACTCCAGAAGCCTTCTCCACGTTGCTGGACATGATCTACACCTCCACCCTCTCTTTAGGGACCTCCAATGCGATGGATGTGTTGTTGGCTGCGTCACACCTGCACCTCAACACTGTGGTCAAAGCTTGCAAGCTCCACTTATCCAGGAAAAACTTTCCCTCTTCAGCACCGAAAGGCTGGAGGTCGATGCAGCAGGAGCAACAAAGTCTGTGTTCCCAGGCAGCAGCTGGCTCACAGCAGCAGGTCACATCTGCCGTGCAGCTGGACATCGATAAAGAGGAAGTGAGTCAGTCCGGTGGAGATGAAGGTGGTGACATGATGAGAAGTGAGTCGAGTGCAGCGCAATCTTTAAGGCAAAAGAGAAAGTCACATGAGGAGAACCACTGTGACAAGAAGAGAATCAGCAGGTTGCCGGTAGGAACATATAAGGAGTGTTCACCTACCGTGACCAGGAGCACTGAGGAGGCAGGGGAAGACCTGTCATCCCCGGACTATCTGCAGACAACAAGCAGGCTTTGGGAAACCCACGGAGATGAAGAGGAAGAAGTTAAATACAAAACAAGCAAAGGAGAGTCTGAAGAAATTCAGCTGCCAACCCAGTCAGACAGCAAAGAGAGAGACGCAAGTGAGTGGAAGAAGGGCGAAGGGACAGATGCAGTGGTCAAAGTAAAGGTGGGAGACGAGGAAGATGAACAACCGTTGGCAGTGATTGAGGTGAAAAAAGAAAACCTGAGCTCATACTCACCCAATTTAGTCACACCGCCCAACAATTCTCTTCCCTCGCCTCTACAACACTGCACAGACAATTTGGATGCACGACTGGACGATGAGAAACTAGCCGGCCATGACGCTGCGTTACAATCCCCGCTGTGCACAGATCTCCACACAGACGCACAGAGAGAAGCCGGAGATATGGGCGACGACGCGGTAGATGGTGAAGGCCTGGACAGCCTGTCGGAGCTGGCTTTTTCCTGCTTCCTCAATCCCAGCAGTGACAGCGTCATGAGTGCTCTGGAAGAAGAAGACAGCCTGGCCAACCTCACAGCTGCTGCTACCGCTGCAGCCGCCGCTGCCAGCGAGGCTCCTCCAGCGCTTGAAGTTGCAGATATACAGGCTGAGGTGTCAGAAGAAGCGAGCGCCCAGTCATCGGATTCCTCAGCCTCTCTTGTGTTTCCTGTAACCTCTGTGCCGTTGCAGCAGCTGGTGCCAACTCAGAGCTCTAGTTTTAGTGACGCCATCATCCTCCAGCCCGCTCAGGACTCTCTGGCTGGGTTTTTTAGCGGTGTCAGACCAGGTGTCAGCTTGGAAACCTCCCTTGTCCAGGCCCCTAAGGCTGGTAAAACCTCTGGGACTACAAGCTTCCGTCGCATCGCCCCCAAAGTACCGCCTGGATCAGAAACCAGCAACGATACTTCCTCGGGATCTGCTGGGGAGCCGGCAGATCGGCCAGCTCTCACTAGAGCATCAGAGGACGTGATGTCCAAGTGTAAGAAAGCAGCTGCTGAGGACCTTGTCTTACTGGTGGAAGGGGAGAAGAAATACGCCTGCAAGATCTGCTGCAAGACCTTCATGAACCTGACAGACTGTAAGAAGCACATCCGCGTCCACACCGGGGAAAAACCCTACCCCTGTCCAAAATGTGGCAAACGCTTCAGCCAGTCCTCCCACCTCTACAAGCATTCAAAGAACACCTGCATAAACTGGAAGGATGCTCAGTCTTTTCCAGACTCGCTGCTTTAACATGGACTTGGAAAAAAAACACACTTTGACATAGAAAGTCCACACTGGAAACTTGTCAACCACAACGCAAGCGACTGAAATCAGTGTCTTTGTCTGTCCTCAGACACTTTTTGATTCATTTTATGATTCCTTTAAGTTACAGCAACAACATGTAGCCTCTCTGATGTCAAAGCACTTATATTTTAAAATATAATTTGAATTATACCATGAATTTTGTGTAAAAGTTATATGGAAAAAAAAAAGAATAAATGTTGCATTTCATAATCTTTATTGATTACATCTCAGTTTGTGGCAAGAGTTAATTGTACAACTAAATTCTGCATGTTTATTTAGCAGAAAACGCATGTAGAGCTGGAGTGTAGAGCTGTTCAATACGTAGATCTGGGACATTACCATCCATACTGTGTGTAAAGTGCTGAACAGGACATTTAATTCTACGTCGTACTGCAGCGATTGCAGCTAAAATTGATAAGATTTCATTTAAAAAAGTCCACCCTGTATTCTACAAAAAGCTAGGAGTGTTAAATCAGATGCAAGAGGAAGCTCATTAGAACCATGACCATCAGTCTCCTTCCTCAGATTGTTCTAACACAAAAAGCGATGGAGACTTAACTCTTCTAAAAGTCCTAAACTTTTAATCAAACTCTGAATCACTGTGTTCCTACACTACTTAAGTATCCTGCTGTTAAACATCACCATTTCTACTCTTTGTGCAGCACAGAGGAGGCAGCAGGCACACGTAGTTCAGAAGTTGAGTTCACTGGGCATGTCTGAGTCCTGCAAACCTCCCAGAAGGTTTTGAGCTGCCAAAGCCGACATGGTGCCTCTTGTGGAGTAGGTGGCACTGCCGATGTGCGGTAACACCACTGCACAGGACAACAGGAGACAGAAGATTTGTCTTAAGACGGCAAACATTTCACATGTTGGGAAAGAGTCTAAATGCAACCTGTTATACCCACCGCAGTTTTTTAGAGTCAGAAGCGGGTGGTTTGTTGGAAGTGGTTCAGGTGTTGTAACATCCAGTCCGGCTGCAGCTATCTGTCCGCTGCTCAGAGCTGCGTACAGATCCTCCTGGTTCACCACTGCTCCCCTAAAACAAAGATTCAATTAGATCTTCAGCCTTTTACATCTTGGAAAGAAAGTTTTTTTGCATACATCACAGAAAGGATGTGGGGATAGAGTGCATTATAAAGGCAATCCGTAATCCGATGGTTAGGATGGCTACCTGCTAGTGTTGATGAAGACTGCCGTTTTCTTCATCTTGCTGAAAAAACTCTTGCCACATAGACCCTGGGTTTCTGGTGTAAGGGAGCAGGAAACGACTATAAAGTCACTCTCAGACACAAGTGTGTCCAGGGGAACTGTTTAAAAGAAATGAGACAGAAGGACACATCTTTAGGATGCAAATGATGAAATAATAATAATGAAATAATAATGAAATGCAAATTTACATAAAAAAAAATATATAGCAGATTCTTTTAGAAAATAGGTCAAATTTCTTCCTCGCCATTCTTCTCTTCATTGTTCTGTATGTTTTTCAGCCTTTTCCTCACCAAACTCTCCATTTACTTCTGCAGCGTGGGCCTTCGCTGTTCTCCCAGAATACAGCAGCCTCTTCACACCAAACGGCACGAGTCTCTGAGCTATGGCCATGCCTGCACTCACACAACAACAAGCAAGTCATAAACTTTGTAAGCTAAACCATGTCACTCCTGGGTAGTTAGCGATGACAATACTATCTTTGTTCACGGTGTCATAATATGTGCTAAGTTGGTAAAGTCCTGCTGATAGGGCTGATAAAGCAACAACAGTAAATCCAACCGATGCGTCCAAGTCCAATGACCCCGACAGTGCTGCCGGACAGGCCGTAACCGCACAGCCAGAGGGGCTTCCACGAGCTCCATCCCCCACTGAGACATAAAAAAAAGATCATATGTTCATTGTGGAACTGAATCGACGCAGTAACTTGTATTTTGAGATTAAGAAAAATAACAGAAACACAAACAATAAGAATGTAGATAAGTAATTTGGTGAGACTGACTTTTTGACCTCCTCCACTCCCTCTGGTAATCTGCGAGCTGTAGCCAGCAGCAGAGCCACAGTAAGCTCAGCGGTGGCGTCTGTCAGGACATCCGGAGTGTATCCAACACGTATACCGCTGCAGGAAGCAAACAGCCACATAACTGAGAAACCACATAAAACGCCCTCTTACCAGTGGAAGGCTGGTTTTGTAGGTGCAGCTCACCGTTTTTTTATCTCATCAAGGGCCAGGTGGTCGAATCCCACAGACAGGGTGCTGATTACTTTCAAGTTTGGTCCTAAATGTTGACACAACATACACCAGGTCTATATATCATATCTGCCTTAAAAGTACAATAAAAACATCATACACTTCCATGTTTTCAGTGACATAACTGACTAAAGAAATCCAATCTTCACAACACATCGTGGCACAAAGGATCTGGGAAAAAGCATCTGCTCTCCAACAAATGAAAATAAAATAAATAAAAATTCTGGCCCTCGAGGATTGGATATAAATAACCGAATATAAGAGAGTTGAAGGTTTTGAAGGTTAAAGTTTCTTATTCTAATAAATATTTTATAGATTTAAATGGAGTATTTTACAACATGGCGGAGTAGAAACTGTTTGTACAGATGGATGGATTTAAGTTCCACTATGCCAGCCGTGGCCACAGTCAGCCGCATACCTGTGGGTTTGGGATCAGATTAATGGATCAATGTGTTTGCGCAGCACTTGTCAACAAGCTGTTGGGAAAAGCCATCTAATTTAAATAAAGTGTTGTTATGTCTGTTGATTTTGATTATGCAAATGTGAGTGTGTAAGTGGCAGGCCAGGATTGGTGCATTCTGTCGCTGCTCTTCAAAGATTGGACATCGGCAAGCTGGTTTCCTAAAAGGCCCTGGATCACTGGCAAAGAACTTCCTTATCTTTCTCCCCTTCCCTTTCAGGTGACTACACCTTCTCATCAGCAGTTCGTCTGGACGATTTTTAGGAATGTGAAGCTGACTCAGGAGGTTTCTAATGTTTCCCTGAAGCAATACACCCGACTCACGTAATGGATTATTAAGGACATATATGCAGAAACTGATGACGAGCTGTTGGCAGACTGTTTTATTTGAACCAGGTGGATTGCAGCAGGGACACATTGAAAATCTGCACTGAGACTAGCTCAAGAGGTCTGGATTGGGTGATCCCTGATATACGGTCTCCTTTACAGGTGTTTTTTTTTTTTTTTTTTTTTTTAACTTGCCGTGTTTAGCTTCTTGTGCTCCATTAGTTTGTTTGTTTCTTTTAAATAAAATGTTCTTACTGTTGAAACCTTTCTTAAAATGTCTCTATGGCTGCCTGAGAACTGAGGAAGATATGCCATTTTATGCTGTCTTGCTAGACAGGGCATAACAAGTGTGTTTGTGCAGGGCAAGATCTAAAACTTGCAAGTATGCGCTCCTCGAGGACTGGAACAAGTTTTAGTTGTTGCAGCTGACTTCAGAAAAGTGTTAATGCTCAAAAGTTATGAGGCTGAGAGACGATTCTTTGTAGAGAATCAAAAGAGCCGACACTAGGAATGCAACGATTCACTCAAGCCACAATTCGTTTCGATTTTCTATTTTAAGTTCTTGATTTTTTACAGTTTCTTTCTGACAAAATAAACTTAAATTATTTTATGGCCAAGTGAATCGTTTTTTTTCTTATATTTTCCTTTTTCTCCCTTAAACTGTGACCTTCTATTGCCTGTTGTACTAATAGAACTTAACACTGCAGAAATTATTATTATAGATATGGAAATGATCACGAATCTTTATGAACGAAAAAAAGTTTTATTTTATTAAATGTCATCTGCATTGATGCATTGCTTGTTGATTTTCCTTTTTTCTACATCGATTGCCATTTAAACCAGTTTGAATCGATTTTAAACAGATTTTCAAAGTAGCGAGTCATCCCTAGCCGGCACACATGGAGTGAGAAAACCTGAGGGAAAAAGGGCCATTCATTTCCCTGTGAAATAATTAGCTCATGACCAGGCCTCTGTAGAGCCGAATGACGTGCAGGAGGGAAATCAGCCTTTGGTTCAAGTGTGTTGCATCTAAAAGTTGCAGGGTAGTAATTCTCTGAACTGGACATGAGGACCCTGGTCCTAAGTGAATACTCTTCTAAGCTGACATCCCATCACTGGTTTACAGCTGTCACTAAAAACTAAAGGTTCACATACTTGTGCAATTCAGATTAAGATAAAATGAATGACTAGTTTTTTTTTCTTTCATTGAGCATGGTTCTGTTTCAGGGGGATTTGTATTGAAATCTTCAATTAAATTTAGCACCATTCAAGCTGCAAGCACCACTCAATCCTTCAAAAATGTGTACATAGTGTGAAGCAATCATCCTCCTAATATCTTGTAAAGAATGAGTGCAATGTTTGAGCTCACACCTAAGCTTTGTTCTCCACCAGAGGACAGGAGTGATGAGTACCTGCTGCATGCAGAACCTCAGCATCGATCTTGTCAGACAGCAAACACAGCAGACCATGAGCTCCCTGAACCCCTTTGAGAAGCTCTGTCCTGGGCACAGGCTCATCGGAGTCCCACTGAGACACCTCACAGCTGTTTCCACGAAGACAGAAAAGGATGTAACGCTTCAGTCATTCAAACGTGTATTATGGACATTCAGAGAAAGCTGAATGGTGGCTGTTCACCACTACAGACTGGTCTTCACTTTTTTTTCTTACTACATATCTTGGCATCAAAATAGCTCATTTCACAATATGAGGAGAAGTACGTATTACATAGTCTGAACATTGGTTTTTGCATTAGTTAATTATGCTGCTTTGACAGTTTGAAACAACAGCGATAATTGATCGTTAAAAAATACTTCGTACACTCCCGCCGCTGTCAGGATCTTGATCCCTTCTTGTGGGATGCGCCTCGTTATGAAAACCTTCATGAGTTCAGCAGCTGCTTTCATCCTACTGAAAAAGTCGAGATTAGTCTAAAAGCCCTCGCCGGACAGGAGACGATAGCCGCCTGCAACTCAAAACCATTAACCTTCAACTTCTGCAGCAGTCCTCATAGAAAACTACAACACGCATAACCAGGAAGTGCTAATGGTATTATCAGTGCGCATGCGTGAACTTTCTAATCTACAGATGTGAGTTCCCTCTTGTTTGAAAGTTGTACTTTGCTTTCCTTTGAAAGTCAAGTTCAATGTCAACAGTAAAAACATAGACATGGCCACAATTGTTGTCTAATCAATTACTTTGTCAGTTATTGTGATGCTGTTATAAGCTACGTGTAACAGATCATTAACACGCAAGCTCTGTAAACTAAATAGCTGAAAGCAAATCTTGCGAGCATGAGTTATGCTCACTTAACAATGATGTTAAATAATTATAAGGAGCAGATAGTGTTGTAAA
>JBBDHI010000007.1:20533665-20545388 GCA_037177115.1 Craterocephalus stercusmuscarum
CTAGGTACCGGCTTTTTAAATTTTATCTCTCTTTCTCCAAAGCTGACCGGCAGTCCAAGACGGTCTCCAGGGCAACGGAGGCGTAGCCATGGGCGCCGCGGTCTCATTCACCAGAGAGGATGCGTGGATGTTTCACCCGAGCCGCGCAGTCTGCAGGACGGTCAGAGCAAGCCGTAAAGTAATCAAAAACAGGGACAGGCGCAGAAGTACAGGTGGAGGAACTATAACGGAGGCCCCAAGGAGGAAAATCCTGAGGGAGATTAAACCTGAAGGACACATGCCAAGGCTTTTATACACCCATATCATAATTTATCCTTTGCAGGTCTTTCATTGCACGTCTTAGCTCATTATGACGGATGACTGATTTCAGTAAGGGTCCCACTGCAGTATTGCTGTACAAATGAAAAACAAATGAAATCTAATAATTGAACTCGCCGTCTGTGTCCGGTGTGCTATGGTTGTTAAATGTTTCAGAAAACATCTTTCCACAAAGAACCTGTTAAAACTCACCCCAGCTCCCTTCTTCCTCTTGCTTTCTGTAGCTGTCCCATCAACCCTCCATTGAGGTCTATGCAATAATCGTTCCCTCTACTTTCATCGGCAAAGTTTAGGCTTTTTACTGCTGGCTCTTCGTAACCTTTGTATCTACAAAATGTCGTTCTCAAACGGGAGGATTTCACTCTATCCAAGCTGTGCATTTTGGACCATATTAGGGCCAGTTTTATGGCGCATGTCTGTTTGCCAAACTATGTGCCAGTGAATATATTTAATTGAAAAGTTTATCTTGTCAGTATGTTACAAAATGTTGTAATCCATTTTATTGTTATTCTAACTTAACACCAGGACTGCATGAGTGCCTTCAACCTGAGAATGAAACCTGGCTGTGGTGATTTTACGTTTTTATTATGAGGTGGTGGCCACGTGTATTTCTCTTGTACTATTTCTAAGATGGTTTAATTGCTTCATAAATGTGACATTCCAATGTTGTGCATTAATGCACACAGAGTATACTGTATGTGTATCCATATACAATGCTGAATCCTGGGTGCATGTTTGGTTTTTTTTTTACTATCCTGTGAGAGCAAATTGTTCAGGGTTTTCTTGTGTATTTATATGAACACTGAATGAATTGGTAAACACTTCAGATTTCAGCAGATGCTGATATAGATCTTCATTTCATGCTGGTATTACTTTTTGGCTGGTGAACCCATGCTAAAGCTTCATTTAACCTGCATGCTCACCATTAATAGTGAAAACATGCACTTTATGATCCACAGCACACACTGCCTGAGACAACAGTGCGCTGTAATATGATTAAAATTCGTGATCTTTTAAAAAGAAAAGTTTTATTCACTTGTCTACCCCTTGTATTAAGCTGTTCACCATCTGCACCTCACTCTTGTTTACAGCAAGCACTTTGAGTGAAAAATAAATAATTTTACTCCAACCGGTTTATTTCTTTATTAAATAATACACCAGAGAAGTCACAATTGATCCACAAAGGAAGACAAACTATTTTATTTCTTATGTTCATTTAATAACATCACTGGTTTATTTGATTAATGGTAAATATCTGTACAGTAATACATGATTCATTTCCTTTTTAAATGGGAACAAGAGTTGCTAAGAAGATTAATCAAAGAAACGGATGATTCCTAAATTCAGCTGTCGACATATTTCCTTCTGGGTTCACTGAGAGTGACTCCTCCCGCTTTCATTGCAGTCCTGAAAGCCTGAACCTGCAAGTGAGGCATAGATGAAAATGAGGCAAGGATGATTTCAGTCAGAATGACATATTTATCCATCAATCCTTGCAGTGTATACTCACAGAATCTGAACGGTATGTCCAAGGAATTGCCCTGTACACCATCCTGGTGATGCCAGCCTGCGAGCATCGACGTGCCAACACTTCCCCCACCGCCTGACAAGCTGCCACACAGTTTGTGGAAGACAGTTCCTTCTTTACAGCCCACTCTTTGGTTGAACAAGAAATCACTGGATCAAGAGAGTCTCTGGAAAACACCTGTGCTGTCACATGGTGCTGGCTGCGAGAGAACGTCAACCTGAAAGAAGGAGAGATGCACCAATGGCAAAAACAGGAGGGAACTGAGAAAGGACTGCCCCAGATTTGGCTCAGTTGGTACTGTAAAACCTATGTTAATAATGTAATGAAAAAGAATATTAGAAATATTTCTGCAGTAAAAATATTCAGTACTTCAAGTATTGTTTACATACTTGCACAAGAAATACTTTAAAATTGCAGGATCTTTCCGTACAATGTAGCGTTATTAGTTTTGTAATAAGTATCCAATAATTCTGCAAGTCCATGTAGGGCTGTATTGATTGTATGAATTGTATAAGATTAAATCAAAGTACTGTGGATCAAATGCAGTAACTATATACAGAGGATGAAAATGATTCATATTACCATGAAAACCAAAACTGTATGTTATACCACCTGGCATTTAATTTTCCGCCTTATTTTACAATAAAAAATTATGCAACAAAAATAACAAAGTTAAACACCTAACATCAAGTCCAAAAAAAGGGTCAGAATTGGGTAATATAAGTTGAAAAGACTTGTTGTCCATACCTGTGGTAGAACTGCTGGTGAGGCCATGTCGTCTTCCAGCCCCGGTCCTTCACAGCCAGAGCCATCTGCTCCAGGTTCCGGGGGTTTCTGTTCACAAAGGTCGGGTTCACCGCTTCGTTTTCATCAGCTCTGGGCTCCGGTCGACTCGCAGCCTGACTCATACACCGAGCTGACAATTTTTATGAAAAATAACATCACTAACCAGTTGGTTGTTGTGAGTTAAGAAACAAAATGGTCGGGTAAAGCTTGTCAATGCAATCTAAAACGTAAATAACATTTACTGCTGTGTAACTTACCCATCTGGTTGGCAGCCAATGCTGGACGACATCGTTGAATTTGACCGAACAAGCGAACACTGCGACTAACTTCGCTGAAAGCCATCTCCTCCTTAACCGCGTTCACTCATAAACCAAACTCCAGCCTGTATGTTACCATCTAATGAAACTCGCTGTCCTCAAAATATATATAATACTCATATGTTCTGCTCATTTGATCTTTTTTCACCGTGACGCAATGACCGCCATCTTTGACATTCTAATAACATCCGGTTCACTTGGTGCACTTGGAAAAGAAGTAGTGATAGAAACACACACGACGCTACCAGGTTCCGCTTACTTCTGTAAGCTCTCTTCATCGCAGACTCCATGCTTGTATTTTCAAACACTCTATATCAGGGGTTCCAAAACGTTTTAAGTCACGAGCTCCAAGATAACATATTTTGGTGTTCACACCCCCACCCCTCCCCGCTTTGTTTAATATAAAATAGGTAATCTTGCAGCATCCTCTTTGGAAGCATTTAAAACTGCTAAATTTCTATAAATAAGAAATTTTTGGCAGATTAGGTTCCCTACTGAGACAAAACATCTACATGCCCAAAATAAGCTTTTCCCACTAAGAAAATATACAATTCTGATTGTTAATATTTTGTGTATTAACTTGGTTGTTTATGCATGACCTACAGAACTACCTACAGAAATCTGGTCATGTAGTTCATAAAGCTCACAACGAAATAAATGGTATAACTTTTGTCAACTTGATAAGAATTGTGTGAATTTTAAAAAATTATTAGTCTTATTATTTGATTCATATACTCTATGCAAACTATACAATATACCATTGTTTGCTACTGTATGTTTAATATTATATGAACATTTTAAGATATTCAATGCACAGATTATTGTAAGGATTAAGGTTTACCTTTAGGATCAACTTTAACTCACAGGTAGTAAACAATTTTTTCTCCTTACTGACATGCCACTGATGTGATATATGTAAACACTGTGAAATGTCAACACGCATGTATGCCACCAGTAAACGGTCTTTTCACTAAACTACTTCACACAATAAGACTCAACAAGAAAATCACATTTAATTCCAACTTGATAAATTTTATAGTATTGTCTGGCAAAAAAAAGAAAACAGATAAAAGTCTGTTGCAATGTTTTGTACAAAGTTGTGGCAAAATAATAGCAGTTGCAATCTGACCATAATACATACACAGTCCCAGTAAGGCACCAGAAAACACCTAACTATGAATAAATAGCTGTGGTGTGATGTGTTTGGAAGACGTGAGAAAAAGAAAAATTATCTTTGGTTGATAAAAATCATTCAGATCGTTCCCTGCCATCAACTGAATATTCTCGCAGGATAGGTTTAACATTCAGCAAGTCAAACACAAGTTCCCTTAAACTGCTAAACAGACCCATAATCAGATGTACTTTCCCTTTTCTGAATTACTTTCTGTAATAAATGTCTAAACAGTGAAAGTACACGATTATCAAATATTTTCCAAACTATTGAGAGAACTGTTAGATCAGCAGCATATAACACTGAGTAAAAAATTAGCAAGGGGATTCCAATGTAAATTTCTTTTTAAGATAAAGACATAATTAATTATGCAGGTTTTCATTCTACAGCTGCAAAAAAATAACAGCCTGTATCATTCATTATAATCACGGTGCAAGTTTGTTTAACCATTTCATGGTCTAAAGACAATAGAATATCATTTAGATACACACAGATACAGAAGTTAATTTTAACCGTTTGGCACTCATTTGGCCAATCATATATTAGCTGAAGCGTTGATCAGAGATGTAAAGGAGAAAGGGCTGAGTTTGTAGCCTGACCCACTGTAGAACTTGTTCTGAAACTCCACCCTGTAAGAGAAATGAGTAAAGTCATTCTGAAATGACAAAAAAGGTCTCGTTTTTCTATGCCAACCGTTTCTTCTTCACAAAAAAAAAACCCTTAAATCACAAAATGTGGATGCCCAAAAGCTCTCACAAGAATAATCTTCCTGCTATGTTGATGAACACAGACATGAGCACCGATATGAAAAGAGACCAGGACTCAAAAATCTCTAGCGTAAATAATGGGTAAAGTACTGAAGATAATGAACCTCATTTCTTTTGAATTCTTATATATGGGCCTGAGGCCACAGACTGTAACTACCTTGACACTGCAGGCACAAGTAACATGAATGTGAAATGAAACTGGTTTCTGTCAAAGTCCGATTTCTGTTCACATAACAGCTAGAATGCGACTTGGGAAAGGATCAGCCAACATATTCATCCAATGTCTTTGTGATAGTGAGTAAGAAAGCCATAATGGGAAAAGGTACGTCTCCCAACCATCCTACAGGACGATTGGATTAATGTGGGGCACGATATCTACATAATGGAAACACTGACCTTTGTTCTAAAACAGAATTTGGACAAAATTTTCCTCTACCCCTTTGGATTACCCACGCCACCTTACAGATATGTTTTTCACTTAATTATCTTTCTTACCCCAATTTAAGTTATGTTGTCATTTTTATTTATATTTTTTCATTTTCAATTTCTCCATTGTTGTAAAAAGCAGAGAAGAAAATAAAACCTGTCTTCCAATTCATTGCATTTTTTTAGTGTGGTGGAAATATTGGTAATGAGATTCAAGTATGGGTATCACATCGGTTTGGAGAAAAGCAGTATTGTTGCATCCCTAGTATTTACTCTTTAGTGAAACAACAAAAATCTATATAAACCTTAATTTTTTATGTTCCTTTCCTTTTTCTGTTCATCTTTGCATACTTACCAGTGCAGACGGAGCGCGTGCAAGAAAGCCGAGAGTCCCTCCATAACCAGGAGGATGGACACGGTCAACACAGCAAAGAAGGCAAAAATCACAAAAAGCAGGGCAGATCCCACATAACCTTGCCATCTTAGGGCAAGACGCATGACCATGGACCACAGCACCTCTGACAGCTCTGTGGGGACACAAATAACTCGCTGTCAGAGTCGGAAAAGATACATGACAAATGTATGAATAAGATACTCAATGGATGTGTTCGCTTCCAGAGAGGAAGTCCTCTGTGCATCATGTGAGAATGAGGATGTTGTGTCTGTGTGCATGAGCACTAACGTGCATGAGCCAAACTGAGAGCCCAGAGTCGCAGGTAAGACGCCGTGTTGGAGATGCAGCCCAGGCAGTACTCTATGGTGTGGATGGCCTGATGCATGAACACATCTGCAGCATCAAACTCCTGCAGGCAGCACAGATCAAATTGTTAAACAAGAAGCACGAGTGCATCTGTGACTCAATTTAATCCATTTAATAAATTCAATTACGGTTGTTCCCACCTCCTCTTCTGCAGTTCCACCCTCCACCTCCCCCTGGCGCGTGTTGACAGAGCCGTCGTCTGCTACCAGCGGGCGTCTTTCTTCCTCCTGAAGTCAGAGAAAATTAAAGATCCATCAGAAAAATGCAGCTTAGTGACGGCTAAAAGAAAAAAAAAGGCTTCAGTCAAAGAGACTCACAACTTGATGCCGTCTCTTCTTGAATCTCAAGTATTCGCACATGGGCTTCCCCAGCAGAAGGACTGGGACTGAACACAGAGCCAGCACCACCAGCACCTTCTGGACAATAAGCTAACAGAGGAGAGTCACAGAAACATAAAGTCAAGTTAAATGACATCATTGATATCAAGTTGATAGTGTCTTCTTTTGACACTACTGTATTTCAGTAAACAAAACAGAGGAAGTTAAGAATAGTTAACATTAACACTTGTCATTTAGAAATAGAATTATTGTTGTATGTGAATGTAAAGTACACATTCATATATCTGAACAACACATTGCTGCATTCATGTGCTCAAAAAAGATATGGCTATCGAGGTCTGAGACTGATCTGCTGAACAGCATTACATACATGCTTTACTGTCAGAAAATAAACCCAGAGTTCACAAGAAAATAGTGAAAAAGTCAAATATGAAACATCTGTACATAAAGATCTACAACTTCTCCTTGCTTCAATAAAAACAACATTGATGATCATTTAATCTTATAAATTCCAATCTCAATGTCATTTATTGAATAAACTTGACAGAAAATAACACGACAGACATAAAATCTTGTTTTCATGCTATAGGAAAGAAATGAAATAAGCTAGTGTCCTCTTATTAAGGCAGTAGAACAACACTGTTGTTCTAAACAAGCACATACCTGCCCTGTATAAAGCTGTGGGTTTTCTGGGTTGTCTGTGAACAGGAACATGTCAATGAAGTGGATCAAAATACTGGGAGCGACTTTGGAATCGGCCGGAGTGAATGCAATCCACTTAAAGACCACCATGAACACCAGGTAACCAAAAAGACACAGCATGAAGAACAGCTCCGGGATCAGCACGAAGAACACGCTGCTCATCTGGCCAAAGTGCCTGAAGAAGACAACAACCGGGAGAAACAGATGGGGAAACCATCATACAGCTGCACGCTCAGCACACACACAGCGAGCCCAGGAAATGTGCTGACTCACCAGTAGTTAAAGAACGACAAGCAGACACCAAAAGTCATGTGAATGACACCGATGACGACTGACATCTTCATCTTGTATGAGTTTAGGAAGTTCAGTTTGTTGTTGGCCAGGCCCCAAATCTGACACAAAAAGTTGAAATTAGTGCAATTCCATTTTGTTTGTTTTTGACTAAAATATGATTGAAGAGAGAGAGATCGCCATACCGGGTCAATTCCAAAAGGATAAGGGCTGGTAAACACACCAGGAACAACAGGATCCATGGACAGAAACTGGTTCCCTGCCAGCACCGACGAGCTGAAACAGATGACAAGAAAATGAAGGAAGTCTGGAGAAAACATTTTCCAACATGGCTGAATGAGCTGTTCTCACTTCCAGATGTTTTTTTCAAACATGGGGCCGACGTGCCAACCGGAGCTGAATGTGCTGATGCCTCTGCTGAAGCACTCGTTGTAAATGGCCCCCGTGTAAATAGAGAAGAGCCCCATCAGCAGAATCAGATAACGTCCTCCAAACATCATCTTCCAGATCTGAAACACAGAGGAAGGGCACTCATTTCACGGTGTAGAGTTCAAGATCACAATCCGGTTTCTAAGATTCAAGGGACAAAAAGCTTATTGCAAAAACTTAATTATATCGTTTTTCCCAAACTTTACTTGTTCTGCATAATCCCACAAAGCTCAAATTATGATTCACCACTGCTGTGGGTGAGTTAAAAGTAAAAGGGGATGGGCATTTAAAGAAATTATCTTCATCGATTACCAGAAGAACTAACGGTTATTGATTAATCATTAATATATCTAATTTAAAATTCAATTTTTATAGCCTATATTTAAATAAGTGAAAGTAGAGAAATCTTAGTGCGTTTCCTTATCTAGATTTTTATTACAAGATGAACGACTTGTGGCAGTTAAATGGGATTCATTCAGTGGTTACACTGGAAAAAATGGGCTTACATTCAACTTCAGCACCAGTCTAAAGATGCTTTTGATTAATTAATCAAAAGATAAATGTAATCAATTAAAATCTTAACAATTAATCATTGATAGTCGATTAATTATGCCCACTCCAAGGGAGAGAAAAATAAGTTCAACAGCTGTGAATACACATAAAAACTATGCCGTAACATCTCTTTTTTGGTCATAAAATGCACACCGCAAAGAAAAGTACAGAAATACAACCAATATTACCTCATTGGTGTTATTTCTAAGTTTGGGGTCCTTCTCCTCGAGGACCATCCAGAGGGCAGCCAGAGACATCAATAAGCCATGACCCACATCCCCGAACATCACCGCAAACAGGAAGGGGAATGTGATTATGGTGTACACCGCTACAGGACAATGACAGAGAAGACGTTACTCAGCACTTATATGAATACCTGCATGACTAAGCTTTTTTTTTTTTGTTTACTTTAAGAAAATTCTTTGCTTTGAAAGACTTTTAAAAATGTACCTGGGTTAACCTCCCGGTAGCTGGCCACTCCATAAGCATCAACAATATTCTGAAACCCAGCTGTGAAAGAGTTGAGGGGGAACAGAGTGGGTGGAGGTGTGGAGGAAGGCAGCCGGTTGTAGAAGGAGTCGACCCCGCTGCCACTCTTCCTCTGAGGTCAGAGGAAAAAGGAGACCATGAGTCATTAATGCCACATCTGACGTGCGGTCGTGTCTGCTGCTTCGGCATCTCACCCCTCCCTCTCTGAGGGCGCTCTGCAGCTCGGGCAGCTTGGCAGTGGGACACCAGGCCTCAGCGATCAGGCATTTGTCTGTGACAGAGGGGCTGCAGAGGTTCAGCACCATCTGGATCGCCTTGCATTTCTGGACCCGCACCTTCCACTGGGGCAGGATGGCCACAGCGCGCAACAACAGCTGCTGCAGGAAGCTCTCTGTCTGGGACAACACCTGAAATACAGCAGAGGAGGGGGTGGAATATGTAGCTGCTAAAAGAAATAATAAAAATGCCCCAATAATTTGGTTTCAGTTTTGCTGAAAGACGGTTAAAGATGGCGACTATGTGGATGAAGTAACACTACAGCGAAACGCCACTCACTGATTTGATGTCTTCAATTCTGCCTTGAAGCCCAAGTAGAATCTCCTCTCTCTCAGCAGGGCTTTCAGGGTATGCAAAGGTCTGTGTGTGGAAACTGCAAAGAGGGGAGGGAAGTAAATCATGTTAAATAAAAATCAGAAATGTGTCAATCTATAATAATAATAATAATAATTTTACCCACCAATCACATATCTTCTTGACTTTCTGTCCAATCTGATCTCCCCAGAAAGAAATAAGGAACACTGTCCACTGCACCATTTCACCCTGAAAAACGCCAAATAGTAAACAGTTCTGGTTAAATAAAAGAAACTGATCAGAAAAGATAAATCACACATTATCTCCATAGTTTTTTATTATTAGCAAAGACCATACAGAGAAATTGAGAGACAGACAAACAGACATGTGAACAACCATATCAACAACACTGGTGATTTTGCGTGCCTGGGGAGTGTTTGTAGCACGTGTGTACGTGTGTGTGTGTTATTTCAGATAATCTAAAACACAAAAATAAATAAATAAAAACTTAATTTTGAAAAAAAAGATGAATGAATGAAAATATTATCAATAACAATCGCGAAATAGTAATAATAGTGGTAGCAATAATGGATTATAATAATAACAGTATGAGGGGAGGAGGGGATGAAAGAGGCGCAAGTTATGAAACTGAGTTTTTTTTTCTCCCTCTCTGTGCCTCTTAGTTCCCACCGTGTCTGGGTGCTCAAGTCGGTCCTCCATTTCTCTAAAATCCACGATAATGTAACCCCGACACGCGCGCCACAGCAGCCGCTCAAACGAGGGAACTTTCCATGGATGCACCACTCCTGCTACAAAACTGAGAGGAGATGCAGGAAAATGTGTAAAACTATGGGTGATGAAATAAACACAAAGACTGTCTAAGTGAGATCTACCTGAGGTGGACATCTTGGCGGTGATCAAACAGACCGTGGCTTTCGAGCACAGGAGGTGGCGCCTGAAAATCAACCAAAGGCAGATAAATAATTATTATCAAATCCCTCAAAAGCAATTCTGATACAGAAACTGTAGCAGCTGTTCAGCTTTTCGTTACCTGCGAAGCTGTGAGTGAGTGGGTTCTGGTCAGGACTCCTCGGTACTGACAGAGCTGGGTCAGCTGAGCCCGAAGGCTGTCTCTATTCCTGGACACCTGGGGAGAAAAACACACACACATCAACCCATTAGTCCAGTGAGTTCATCACCCCTGAACATTAATCAGCTCCTCCTTGTTTTCACCTCTTTTAGCTCTCGGGCTAGCCGCTCGCTTTCCTCCTCTATGCTGATGAGTTCTCGTGGCTGAGGGGCCGAGGGCACCGGGCACGGCGGAGGGAGGGGACCCTGCAGGGGCGGGGTTAAGGAGCGCTTGATCTCCTGCTCCAGGAAGGCTGGAGGCCAGACAAAGTACGTAATTAGAGACTTATATCAAAACCAATAAAGAAGAAACATGGATGGAAACATACATGAGGGGGAAATGAGTCCATACTTACTAAAAGTCTTCTCAAGTTCCTCACATCGTCTGACTTCACCGACAAACTTCCTCTGGAAGGCGTTCACGTTAGGATTTAGCTGAAACATCCGAGCAGGAGGAAGAGGACAAAAGGGTTATTTATGCTCATCTGATTATAAAAGGAGAGAAGAACAATGTTTGCTCTCACAGATCCAAGCATGTACACTGTATGAGCTCAGATACGAGGTTTCTACATTTAGGTGAAGAGTGTGCTGTAAATTTTTGCTAAAAGAGCACTGATGAGAGATTTGCATTCTGAACAGAAGCACATGAAAGTAAAGATAAAATCAATCCATAACAAACAGGTCAAGTGACGCATTCCTCTCTAAACCCCAGCTTTATGCTCTTTGAGCTTTGCACCACAAAATGATGAATGATGGGGGGGGGGGAAGCCACAATAAACTACTCACATCTCTGAACTCCACCAGCCCGAGCTCTCCCAGCTCACTGACACAATTATAGGCTGAGCCAGACTGGAGGAAGAGCTGCACCAGGCACACCTCCTCACTTCGAAACATGGATCCCATAACTGCCTGCACAGCACAGAAGAAAAAAGTCCAGACAAATGCCTTTCTTTAACAAATTACCATAAAGCCAAAGTACAAAAGAATGAGACACAATGTTGAGGTGGAACAGATGGGAGATGCAGTGTGTAATGGATTTTAAAAAAGAAGGAGGAGACAGAGTGCAGCGGGCACATTGTGTGGAGTAGGAAAAACCTAACTGACAATGAAGAAGTTTATAGGTGGAAACTACAGAAAGAGGAAGCTTCACA
>JBBDHI010000007.1:20585814-20601866 GCA_037177115.1 Craterocephalus stercusmuscarum
AGAATGAACTGAATTAACGTGACACTTAACCTGGAAAAATCTGGAAACCCCTTACCCTTGCATTTGGGAAAAATCTAATCAAATCTAATAAATTTTTTCTAAGTGCACTTAAAACAAAAGCATTGAACCAGAGTGCTGGATAATATAAGCAAGAGATGAAAATGCACAACAGAATAAAACAATAATTACATGTTCAAAATAGTGCATTAAGAATCACTCTTAGCCGGTCTGCAATGCAATTTCTTTAAAAACAAAAATACTAAACAAAACCTTAAAAAAGCCATTAAAATTTTTTCATTCGAAAATATTTGTGATTGTGTACATTTCTATGGCTGACGGAAAACTTTTTTTCCACCACTGTATTTTGAGTAACCATAAAGTGTAATCTCCAACCAGATTTGACTGTCATGGGATTAGTATTACAGTAGATATAGCGGTGGAAACAAGGCCTTGAACTGTGTTTTTACTGAATTTGGGTTTGTTAGCATTTATTGGACAGTTCCTTGACAGGTAAGGATAAAGTACCCTGGACCAGCTGCTTGGAGGAGCCTTAACCACTCGAGTGATACCCCCACCCCACTTATAGTAACTTGTTAGCAACACGTTCTTGATTTGAGCCACTTTAGTATAAATGTGGGGCAGAGATTCTGCTCACCTGGTGGATACAGATCTTAGATTTAACCTCATATAAACTCTATAAATGGAAACCAACTGATATTGCTGAAGCTCACTGGTATAATTCTTACTATAACATTCTTCTCAAAAAGCAGCTGCCTTCTTTTGACAAAGAATACACTATGAGATGGATGAGGGTGAGGCAAACCAGTGAAGCTGTGAACAGGAAAAACCTAAAATACTAAATATTCCATACTGTAGAGATCAACTACAAATATGTGGTGTACTTCTGTTCTGTACTGTTTTCATTTGATCCACAGGCTCCACTGTAAAAATATATTTCAACTCAGCCCAAATATTTTATGCCAATATGAAGGTTTTTAGGTAATTTCATAAAGGTTTGGAAATGCCGTTTTAAAGGCACCACCTCTGATGCGTTTTGCAGTCTGACAAAATAATTTTATAAAGTCTTAATTAGGAAATCCATTGTACATTTTCTTTTCCTTCTTTAAAAAAAAGCTAAATATGGAAGTTTGGAGCTTATGTGGCACACCAACACTCATTCTACACATACCAGCTGAACATCTACAAGCAAGAGTGATTTGATTTCCGGCAGAATTATTTGGGTTTATCTGGTTTTGAAACCTTTGTAGTTCTTGATATGATTTCAGCCTGTTTAACACAACGGTGTTTAGTTCTAAAATGAGATATAAACAATGGCTTTTCTAGTTTCAGACTGAGGTGTAGGCTCTTTGCTGGCTTTCTATTTGATAAGGCCGAAAAGTGGTGACAGTGGCACTCCCCTAGAGCGGCGGGGCGGAAGAGGGAGCTGGGTTTACTGCTGCAGGGTGAGATAATCGTGGTAATTTTGGCACAGAGACTTGGATCTTCAGTTGGAATTGCAGTGGGGGAGGGAGGAGGGTTGGTGGTGAAGATTGCTGGTAAACCTGAAGGATCACATTATCTTCCAGCTGAGTTGAGTGAACAGCAGGATTGTAGAAACTTATAAAAAGACTGGTTTCTTAAGTCTGGAGGACTTGATGAAGCCTGATCGGACTCTTTCCATCCACAGAGATAATAGGTTTCATATCTGCAAGATGGTCTGGCAGCTGCTCGACATCTTGTAATTGTTTTGGGCAGCAGAAAACTTTGTCCAGATAAATGTTATCAAAGGGATAATTCTGACATGGCATATATGACAATCAGTCCTCTGGTTTAGCGCCACCAGCAGATGGGAAATGTATATTGACAGCCATGCATGACTATTAGACTGAAGCCTTCATTCTTAGGCCCTTTAACGCCCCCTTCAGGTGAAAATGTGCATTTGTTTTGATAAGAACTATATTTAGAAACTTTTCGTTTCCTTTTTTTCATTTCTTGTCTAATTTATTCAGCTCAGTTATTTTTGTATTGTATTACTAAGCACATGTTCTCCTTTTGGCTTTGTGACACCAATAAGATCAACTGTCCATAAATAATGTTTATTACACAGTAGTAATTACCAATTCAAGAAAAAGAGCATTTCTGATTAAAAATCCCAGAGATTACTTTTATTTCCCACTTTTCTCACAGATATGGAAACCATTAGTGTTACCACTTTTCTCAGCCTACATTATCATCATCGCCTCTGTCCACCCATCCTCATCACTGCTCCACTTTCCTCTTCTCCACAGCCTTCAGCCGGCCCTCCAGGCTGCTCAGTCGGTTCTCCACTGCACAGGGCTTATCAGAACCAGACGAGAGGAGAGTCAACACGACGCACGTCAGCACCAGGCTGCCCAGTCGAACTGCTGTGGTGTCTGCAGAAGCGCTCTTGTCAGTCGCGATCAGTCCGAACATCCACAACGCTAAGACCGTTTTCACCACCCAGAACACTCGCTTCGCCACGACAATCAGCAGACGGAGGGCGATGGTCAGCACCCAGTAGCCAATGAGGCCCACCAGGCCCCACTGGGCAACGGCAGCCACGCCCTCTGGAGTGAAGCGGGGCAATGTCAGCGCAACTGTGGAGAAAGGAAATCCAGCTTAGGCGTAGTTTCATAAAGAATAAAGCTTGGAAATACCTGTTGGAGCGGAAGCAAGAGAAAGAAGGTGTGGCAAAAAAAACTACCCTGAGGCAGAGCTGCATAGTTCCACTTGCACTTAAAACTTTCATCAAAGCAGACTTTCTCCTCCTGCCGTGTGCAATTTTACTGAACTATAAGCAGCATAGATGAACTCAGGGCTCATCGCAAGTACTCACCATCAAATCCTGTGACCCTGAGGATCTCTGTGACATAAACTGCGATGACATTCAGGCCGCTGGCAGCTCCTTCAGCCAAGGTTCGGATCACCGTCTCCAAAAACTGTGAGGTGTAGCATGGAGGGGTGGAGACGTGTTTTACTTTATCACACAAAGCAAAAATGAAGAGCAGTAGCATTCTGATCATGCAGGGGCGAACAGCGGGAATGTGCAGGCAGCTAAAGAGTGATTTATTATGCTGGATTAAAGACGGAACAACTGACATTTACTGCAGCGCTTGGCACACACCCATTAAAAAAGGAACTCTTTTGGACTCTGGTGCACCTCATGACAGAAGAGCTTCTGTATTGTGGAACTGAAAAGACAACTGTGCATGTGGATGACAGCTGGAATACACCCCCTCTCTATTCCTGTATAGTCTCTCCTCACTCACACCCCCTCCCACAGAAGAAAAATAAAAATATTTTTAAAAAGCAACACTTAGGCACAGTAGAGCCTTGTCTGGCAAGGTCAAGGGTAGCCCAGTGGGCTGGACGGGGATCTTATCTGCACCTGTTGCACTACACACAGGCACAAGGACTGTTCAGGGTGTCAGAGTGAGAGTCAGGCATCTGCTAATCCATGTCTCTGTGTGTGCATGTAACTTGAAAACATACCTAATTATCAACCGCAGGCTCAATTTCCATATGAAGAATGTTCAAGTGAGGATCGAACTAAGCAAAGCTTTAATGTTGCAGGGAAGATTTTATGGGTGATCTGTTGCCCTGATAAGATGGCAGTACAGATATACATGAGCCTAAAGGAAACAGACACACAGTAGCTGTACTGATAGGCCTCAGAGAGGTTAACAGAGTAACATTAACTGATAAGTTCTTGAAGAAATGCGTATCTGTTACATTTTAAGGTACAATTAGTGCAGTGTGCAAGCTGTTATACTTTCCTAAGATAAAAAAGTTTTCTACCAAGTGACAATTTCTGTCTTTTACAACCTCACATATGTACATGAGTTCAGATGGAGGGACGTTTTCTCTAATTTGTGGTTGCAGAGGCAACTCGTGGATACGCCCTACATTTTGCATTCAGAGACACCATCTGGATTGCGGTGATACACAAAATCTAATCTCCACAAGCGAGCTGCAGCAGAACATGCAAATATAACAAATGTGGTGACAACTCCACTAAGGTCATGCTTCTATTCTCTGCTCTAACTACAGGTTGTACATGAGTTTAAAGGGCCATGCCAGTGGGGAGGGTAGCATGTTGAAAACACCCAGGTTTTCTTACCATAGCCACTGTATAGACGTTCTCCTGGCCAAGCAAAGACTCAAGAAACAACACAGCACTCTGAGGAGAAGGGAGCCACAGCAGGGTGGAGGCAGGGAGAAGGAGATGTGGGTGTTTGTGAGCATGGGTGAGAAGGGGGATGCATGAAATGAGGCCAGAGAAGATGAGGGGGATCAGAAGGAAGATTAACAAGTGGAGGAGCATATGGAAAGAGGAATGTGTGTGAAGGGTGAAGAGAGGTGACAGAGTTGGAGCTGAAAATTAATAATCGGGAACAGTTATTGCTTAAGAAAAGAACAAACAAACAGTGTCGTTAGACTGTTAAGAATTAAAGAAAGAATTGAGAGCAAATCCACTTCCTGGTGCAGGGAGGGAAAGAGTGTAATCCGGTGGAGCACCTCCTCTGTGTACCTCAGCGGCTGACCGTATCACGCTGGTCCCCAGCACGGACTCCGCGTACCGCTGGATCTCCTGGCAGCTTCCCGTGATCAGGGTGCTCAGGGTGACCATAGATGGGATTTCCGCCTTGGCCTGCTCGCCTCCAGCTTCAGCTCCAGCGCAGCTCACGGCCACACCGAGAGCCAACACGCAGGCGGCCATCAAAAACCGAGCCATGGCGCTACGTCCTACAGCCAGGCGCGCGCAGCACTCCGCCGGTGAAAAGGTTTTCAGAACAATGGGGGAAAAAAAATACGAGCCAAGATGTGCACACACGGGCTGTGGCCAGAAGCAGGTTGGACAGGAATTGTAAGACTTGAAAATGGCTTCTTTTGGGAGGCTTTTCAGTCAACATGCATCAAAACATGCACCCAAACGTGAGAATAATAAAATGTAAAAGATGATAAAAGCACGTCAGCTGAATCAAGTGTCCAATCTGATAAATAGATTTAGCTTTTCTTTTAAAAAGTGATAGTCAGCTAAATCTCCGCAGGGTCACAATTATCAGAGCATTTAATTATAAACTTTGGCGGCGTTGCAAACATCCAATCAATCCTCAAGGACGCTCCAGCAATAACTGCGGCTATATTTGGTGGAGGAACGTTACGGGCTCTGAGAGGAAGTCCAAATATAAAACCATCAGCGAGGACGCAAAGCAAAGTTCTTATAAAGAAGATAGGAGGCAGCAGGAATATCCCAAAGTTTCCCTTTGTAGCAGATTTACTAACGCGGTGACGCTGCGAGCACGAGTCTCCTAAAGCTTCTTAATTCCGCGCGGAGCCGCACGCCACGCACGCTTTGCTGCTCCTTTGTCCCCGATCTTGCATCAAATTCACTGCCGGGATGGATTATGTTGCACAACCTTAAAAGAAAAGCCCTCCCTTGTCACTCCCTTCCTTCCAGCGTTTCCAACGACCGTTTCCACTGTTGCAGTACGTCTGGATCCTCGAGGAGGAGGAGAAACGGGAGGAGGGCGCTCTGCTCTGCCGCTCAGGGATAAACACAGATTTGCACACTGGGACTTGTGGTTTAATAACCCAGGTCAAATGTTAAGACTACTAACACGGTTTCAAGTTTTAAAAATAACATTTAAGAAGGAGCCAGAGGCAAAAATCTTTTATATCATTTTAATAACTAAAAGCAGCAATTACACCTCATACAGCCAGAAGATAATAAAGATTTTCAGGGGCAAAGAGCGGGGAGATTTCAAATAAAAAACGAGAAAACACATTCAGAAACTACACACATACTGACATTATATAAACATCCGCAACACTAGGAGGAATGCTGTTTTGTCACTGCACTTGCATTTTCTTTGTATTATGATTCAAAAGCCTGTTTTCAAATGAGAAGACAGGAGCACATGAGCTTTTGTTTGTGATGCAGTCATTTTTTCTGCACCAAGGAACATCAGAGAAGTAGTGGACAGTGGATGAGAGGAGCCTCAGTCACTGGAAAAAAAAAAAGTCATTCTTTCTGAGCATCACTGAGATCATCATGTGACTTCACTCTAACAATATCCTACAAGAGGAAGGGGGTCAGATGAGTGCAGAGTCTGGCTCCAGGCAGTGTTTGTACCACTGCTCAGCTTGCTGACCCTCTTCTCCTCCTTCATCCCAAGCGGCGAGGGATGGTGGAGTCAGCCGATGTAAATGCGATGGAAGTCGTTGGCTCCGAAGGCGGCGTTGCACTTGGGGCACTTCCTCTGGCGGGTGTCGTAGCGCGTCTTCACGCACTCGAAGCAGAAGACGTGGAAGCACTTTGTCAGCACGGCGTCCTTCACCCGAGAGTTGCAGCACGGACACGTTAGCCGGGCCTGGGAGACGGGACGACAGGGAGGGTTTCAGTGAGAAATGAAGCGACCATTTGTCAGTGTCATCTAGGGCAGAAACTGAGCCGTGTGACCACAGCTGACGCATTACCCTTGTAAATCAAATATGGCTATCAATAAAGTATTTGGACTTGTAATTATATAAAACTAATAACTGCTTTATGGATAAATGATTGTGGAGTTGAAGCTAATGTCAAGCTGAGGCTTCCCCCATTTGGTTGGAATTTAAAGTGATCAACTCTGTTCCTGTGAAAAACAGCATGACCACTCTCACACAAGCTTTAAAACAGTCAGCATTTTCACTAAAAAGCCACCAGCTCAGACTGGATGTGCCTGTTAGCCGAGAAACACAAGCTGAGACACCGATAAGTTCTTCATTAGCAGCATAATAATTAGAGGAAAGCTTTGACTTTCAGTCAGTACAGTTACAATCACACCAGATTAGATACATGAAGACTGAAACAGGGCCGATCGATATCCAAAGCCAACAAAATCAGTCTCACCATGATGTGAATGGACGAATCACTTTAACACATTAATATATTTCATTCAGTTTGATTATCTTTGGACAGACTCAGATCAGTCCACAGCAGGAAAGCTTTTAAAGGTGCACTACGTAACTTTCTCTACTTGAAACTCTGCGTTCCATTTTTATTTGATGGCACAGGGACAATTTTTGCGAGAATTTCTGGAGCTGCCACAGCCCAGCAGCATCCCGACCTTTTTTTCAGGTACGCTGCAGCAGTTTTTTCTTTACACGTGCTAGCAAATGGATATTAACACACCAGCTCTGTTGTACATGCACAGTGGTGGATTCAGCACGGATAGAAAGGGGCAGAGGAAGAGAGAAGACAAGAGTCACGATAAGCTTTGCGCTGGCTGGAGAGAGCTCACTGAGAAAAGTAGGATTTAAGATGGATGCTAAGTTAGCCGTTAAAAGGGAGCGCGCCACCTAGAAAGCAACAAAAGTTCTGTAGTGCATCTTTAATATTTCCATAATGGGTCTCCCAGCTGGAAGCTACATTAATGTGACAAACATAAAATACAAATATCAAAGCAACAAACATGAAGGGAGTTAAGAACTCATGAGTGTGATCTCACTTTTCTGTAGAAGACTGGCAGAAGAGTTTTTATATTTGGCACCCCTAAAACTTACCTTGTATTCACTAATCTCTTCATTTAGGATCTCATCTCCATTGCTGATTTTCTCAGCGGGTTTCTTGGCCTTCTCAATCTTTCTCCTAAGTTTGGAAATGTCCTCCTGAGAAAATATAAAAACAGATGGCTGTAAGGAAAAACAATCTGTACCACATTCACTGGTAGGCATCCTGCATGCAACAGTCTATCTCAAACATGAGTCATCCTTCGCTTCCAGCTATTATATTCATATTTCTGGTCTACCCCTCTCATGCCTGGATTTGAGTTTAGGCTTTGGTCCAAGTTTCCTGCACGACTGTGTGAAAAACAAACAATGAAGTCATTTAAGAACTCAGTAGATACCTGGAACAAAAGCCGTCTTGTTTCTTCACTAAAAAGATAAAAAACGATTAATTTAAATTTGATTTGTTTTACTGATTACAGACAGAGATAAATCAGTTCTATAAAATTCTAAGCGGTAAAACTAACAGACTCATAAAATTAAGCAGGATTCATTCTTTCGAGGCAGGCTTGGTATCAAATTCAGCGAAGACGCCTCCTGTTATGCTGCAGAAAGAGCTGCAAAACGTCTTCGACCTGCATCTTCATTACTGTCTAAAAGGTTCAACCTAACATGAACATCAGTCTTGGGGACTTTAATTATTATTTGAACAGAACTTCACTCTACTTGATCAACAGCAAAATAACCATCGACAATAAGCTCTGGTAACTATTCGGCCCAGTGATGTTTATTAAATTACCCTTTGGTTCTGATAAAGTGTATCAGAAAAGAATCCGGCTTCACGTTTAATGCTCTTTATATTTAGGTTCACAGTTTTGTCTTATATCTGTATGCAAAGAATATTGGATAACACTAATAAACCTTTTAAATGTAAAAAATAAAGAATCAGTGTGAGTTTAGATGATAAATACAATTTTCAATGAGGTGACCGGTTGTTTAAAACTTAAATTTCAGCATGTCTGTATGTGTCGTTACCTGAGCTCGTCGGGCATTGAAGGACTCTTTTTCTCTCGATAGGCTGTTCTCAATGACCTCCTCTCTGACCAGTTTGAGCCTCTGCTGAACCTGTTCCAGCTGAGTTCGCAGCTCCTCGGAAAGCAGCGCTGATTCTTGAGCCTGGAGAAAGAATAGATTTGTCTTCATTTAAACCCACAACAGTTAAACAGGAGCTTATGTGTTTATTTAAACTCGTTTTACTCAGCAGCTGAGGTTCGCCGGTGCGTTACCTTGCGTTTGTTCATGTCCAAAGCTTGTGTCCGAAGCGTTAGCTCTCTCTCTGCAGCACTGATAGTGCCCTGCAGGAGGCGCTCCTTCTCCTCAAGTTTCCTCACAACCTGCAGTTGCGCGTCGACCTGAGAACGGATGCAGACCCAAACCCAAACCATCACATTAATAAAGATTTAAGAAGTACACAACTAAAAGCACCAAAGCAAACTTTAGTTCAAATGCACAGAATGGCTGTTCAGAGAAAATTAAATGGCTCTTTTTTTTAAGATCATTGTAATGCATTTAAAGTTTAAGTGAATCCAGTCTTAACATGAAGACTTGATGAGATGAGCGGAGTCTTGAACCAGTTTGATACCCCCGATTTAAAGCATGTAATAAACTACAGCAGGCAGCTTCATGCTCCCGGTCTTTGGGGGAGTTTCCTGTTGGTTCACCTGTGTTTTTAAAGTGAGCAGCTGGTCAGCGAGCTCCTCCTTCTCCTCTTTCAGAAGCTTGTGAATCTGGTTGGACTTGATTCGTTCGCTCATCAGCTTGAAGTTGGCGTCGTCTTTTTCTCTGAGCTGCTGCATGAGGCGAATGTTCTGTTCCTGCATGTCCTCGAAGGCCTGGCCCGTCACGTCCATCTCGCTCAGCAGCGCCTCCTCCTCCTGCAGATGGAGCACCGAGTGTTTGAGAACAAAGGGAGCGTGCAGCAGGAAAGCTGTGAAGGAGAACTAAACGGACGGCTCTCACACCTGTTTGGCTATGGACAGCTTCTTGTTGAGGATGTCGATCTGCTCCTCCACAGACCGGATCTTCCTCAGAGCCTCTTCATCGGCCATTTTCTTGCCTTCTCTCCTCTCTCTTTCCTCCAGTTCCCTCAGCCTCTGCCGCAGCTCCTCTCCCTGAAACCAACACAAGAGGCTTTAATTACATTTCATTAATGAGACTTACCAAAATAAACTGAGCAGAAACAGAACACAAATATCTACATATTATATCAGAGACCCCCTGTGTAACATAGGGCTGGACGATAATGGAAAAAATAATAATCACAATTATTTCGATAGATATTGAAATCACGATTAATGTACCCGATTATTCATTGATTAAAAAAAATGTGTTTGTTGAACCACCAAAACGCAACCTCAAATATAACTTTTTAAAAAAAAACTGGAAATAAATTAGAAACAAGTAAAGGAGTCAAATAATCATATATCAAAATAATAATAGCAATAAAAGAAATTAATATCCAGTCTGTATGCATTCCTGTTACATACATGTGAGATTAATCATTTTTCTTCGATTACAGTTTGTGAGTAGGCTATATTGTAATCACGATTAAAATTAGATTAATTGTCCAGCCCTAGTGTAACACAACTCTACCCATCAGCTATCTGTATTATAGAGTGTTGGTCACCTCTGATTTGGCCTTCTTCTCTGCAGCCATGAGCTGGACTTTGTCTCTCTGCTCCTTGGGAGCTGAGCGATACATGTCCAGCAGCAGCTTCATCTCCCTCTGAGACTCCTGAGCTTTCCTGCAAAATTAAGTTAACATTAAGAGACAAAGGAAAAAAAGTAGCTTCAATAAAAAAAAATCTCCATGCAGAGTCAGAAATTAGCCGGACTTTTTTCGGGCATTACAAGAATGAGCAAGCATTAAATTTAAGCTGACTTCCCGTTCTTCTACCAGGGTGCCATCGAGTGTACTGATACGCTATTTAAACAGCCCGGGACGCTAACTGTACAGAAAGAGACCGGAAAAGCCTCCAGATATTCATCAGGCCTGCAGAGGAAATAGTTAGTCTCCCCCTGAAGTCCCTGGACAACATCTGCCAGACTCGCTGCCTCTGCAGAGAACTAAACTGCAACGGTTTGCATCCCGAGCCCATCACGCTCCTGCAGAGCAAACTCACTAAAGGAAACACCGATGTTGTTTTGATTTCAGTTACACGTTGTGTGTTTTAGCAATTTTATTACTTACATTACTGAAGTATTTTTTAGAGTAGATATATTTTAGGTAGATTGCCATGACAACAGTCAATCAAGCCAAGTTTAGGACAAGCTTTTCATCACGGTCAGATTGTTGTATTGTTTACATCTATGGATTTTCCTCTTGTGAACAGGAGCTTGAAGTCCTTCTAAGTTCACACTAAGCCAGCGAGCTGTAGCAAGAGCTCACACACTGTAAGGGTCTGTGGAATTATTATAGCCATTATTCATCACTCACCAACTGGTCCAAAATATCAAACATGCAAATTAACCTGTTTGGATATTGGGATATTTTTGTGCTTTTCATCGTGTTAATAAAGATTAATTACTGATCAATGATCAATCATCATGTCTGTGATGTGAAAAAGAATCTTAGTGAGAGCTCATAGTGAAGCAGCCAGACAGATTCAAACTGATCCACATCAACTACATTAATAAAAAGAACATTTACAAGGCCAGGAAATTACTCTGTATATACTGTAAGGGGGAAAAAAATAACACGTTTTCATATATGCAGTTGTTTGGATTTTTTTTCCCCCACACATACTTGAGTTCTGCTCGGACAATTTTCAGCTGCTCCATCTCCTTCCTCTTGGAGCCTCCGACCATCGACAGTCGCTCTGCGGCCGACTCCTCGGGCTGGCTGCTGCTCCCCGGCTTCTCCTTCTCCTCCTTTATCACTACGCTGCTGCTCCCGCTGCTTCGCGTGAACCTCTCCCGCTCCTTTTCCCTCTCTTTCTCCCGTTCCCTTTCCTTCTCTTCTTTCTTGATAATAATATCCTTCTTTTCTTCCTTCTCTTTTTTCTCCTCCTTCTCCTCTTCTTTTACTGTTACCTCTGGTTCCACACCAGGCTCCGTTTTCACTGAAGCGCCTTTAGAAAGGGAAAGGAACGAAGAAGAAATAGGACATTATAAACGTATCTTACCATATAACTGTATATATTTAATCAGATTTGAGCCGGGCAGTTCATTCAGGTACCGGTGCTGCTGGGTGTGGAGGAGCCATTGTCAGGCTCAGTCTTGACCACGGGTTCCCCAGAAACAGCCGGGGTCGTTGGAGAGGTCGTCTCATCCTTCACATCCATCTCTGTGCTCGACTGTGATTGCAGAATAGCGCTGCCTTTTGAAGCGCGGACCTACACGGCAAACAGGAATATTTCAGTGCGGCTTCTTCCTTGCAATGCTTTCAGACACCCTCTGTAAAAATTCACCCCCAAACTAATTAATTTCTTCTGCTGGGAAGTTTTTCTTTGCCTTCTTCACACCCACCTGGTTGAGCTCAGTTTGTGTTTCTCTCAATCTCAGCTTGTACTTCACCACCTCCCCCTTCAGCTGCTGGTTGTGGGTTTGCAGTGTGCTTATTAGATGGCGCATCTCCCTGTTGATGGGACCTGAGAGATAACCAGAGTCTGAGTGAGAAGAAGGAGGATTCTCGGATGTGAATCTAAGATATTTCACTTTTTCTAGCACAATCAGAGCATCTGGTTATTTATGGCAGGAACTAAGCCAATCACCTGCTTGCTCGTTTGCAGCCAGAGTCTGCTCAAATTCAATGCGCAGCATCTCATACTCCTTCTTGACCTGAGCCAGCGTGTCCTCCAGCTGGAACACTTCTGTGCGAACCTTCCTCTGCAGAGCCACCTCGTCGTTCTGCACTCAGAGTAAAGTAGGGTAAGCGAGAGGAAACAAAGACAGATGTCTGCTCTCACGAGGAACACAACCACATCAACACACCTCCATGTGCTCCAGCTGCCGAAGGCGAGCAGTCCGAGTAGTGTTGAGGCGAGCGCGCGTCTCGTCTAGCTGCGCCTTTAGGATCAGGGACTCGTTGTAAAGTACGGAAAACTGGGACTGCAGGCAGCGATACTCCGAGGTCTCTTTGACCAAACCTTCGGCTCGATTCAGCAACTCCGTCTGGAAGGAACGGATATAATGATTAGCACCATAATGGGCTTAAGGTGGAGACTTTTTCCTGATACATTAGATTAACAGAGCCCTATTGAGGAAAATATGTGCACAATAATGCAGAATATAGTTATAATCTTTGGTTTACAGCAATGTCTCTAAATATACTAAAAATTAAGAATCAATACGAGGCTGATTCTAACAGAAGTACCTTCATGTTGTTGTTCTCCTGTTGAACATTTTGCAGGTCCTGCTGTAGTTTCTGCAGCTCAATAAGACGATTTTCTGCCAGCTCTGTGTTCTCCTCCTGCTCACTGTTCATTTCCTCAAACTGTGTGAAGAAAAAAATCAAAACAAAGTCATGCGAAGAAATTACAGAACACTAAAACCTTGCAACTTTGTCGGAACTTTGTATTAATGAAAAAATGTAAAGAAGTAAACCAACCTTTCTCTTGTTAATAGTGATGGTTCCACATACACTGCTGGCCTCCCCACACACTTTATAGCCTTTGCTGTTAACCTGATGCAAACAGGGAGGATGTTTCAACATACTTCGACATAGAAAGACATTTCATATGGTTATTGATAGAAACGTAAACACATCCTCATTCTCACCCGCTCCAGTATCTCGATTAGGTGCGCGTTAAGTCTGTTCTCCCGGCGTCGGATCTTCTCCATGTCCCACTGAAGCTCCTCGATGCGGCCCTGCAGCTCGCTGACACGCTGGTCCGCTTTGTTAGCGGCGCGACCCAGAGACCGGGACTGCACAGGACAGGAAAACACAAATTGATATTATTATGGTAAAAAATAAATAAAAAATCCCATTGCAGGTTCTACTGTTCTAAAAAACACAGAGAAGATATTTAACTGGGTAAAGATATTTTGATTAAGAATATATAGTATGTACCTCGCTGGTCATGTGACTGTGCTTCTGCTTGAGATCCTCCGTCAGCTGCTGAAGCCGTTCATTTTCACTGGTCAGGAGGGAGTTCAGCTTGGAAGCTGTCTGCCACAAACTGCCCTCTGAAACACAAACCATCAACACAGTCGGTAATGGGGACAGACCGGATGTGTTTCTCTAACATACATCTACAATTCAATAGCACTGCTGTGTAACACAGCCATCCTCATGAGATCCGTTTTCTCTTACCGGCTGCAGAGTCAGACTCTGCCTTGAGCTGGTCCACGGTGCTCTTCAGGTTCTCGTAGATCTCGACCACCCGATTGGCCTGCTTTTGGCTGGACTCCACCCTCTCCTGGAGCTCTGCCTCCATCTCTTCACTGGTGCTGCTTGCCAGTGTGGCCAAGAAGGAGTTAGAGGTCTCTCCCTGGTGGCCTGAGAAACGATAAGAAACAAGGTTTTGGTTTAATATTTTGTTTTGCTTTTTACCCCTTAAATACCAAACCATTGCTCATGTAGTTGGTCTGTTTATTTGCAGGGTTTTTGTCCACCTCTGTCTTTGGCCCTCTCCTGGTTGGAGTCTCCATCAGGCTCTGGAGTTTCTGGCTTCAGACTTCGTCCCTCACCTGATGGAGATTTCTCGGGTTCGCTGCTAGCTTGGTCATAGCGTCTGATGATCAATCGAATATTTTCATCGAACTGAAAGAGAGACATGGCATCACATTTTCGCTGACAGATCGTCATAGAGAAAGAAACTGTCAATGTGTTGTGTCCATGTTTACCTGGTTCCAGTATCTGTTGAGAATCAGCAGACTGGCATCATCAGTAGCCTGTCGGGTCTCCAGTCTCTCAATTCGCTCTCGGAGTTCATCTTCGATCACCTGCAAAGCAAAACACAATGAGGCTATACTTTATTAGACTATCAACCAAAGCACAAATGTAATCTTCAGGATTTACACAGTGAAGAATGAGTTTACCTGTCTTTGATCGAGAGATTCTCCCAACTTTCGGTTCTTAGTTTGGAGAGCTTTGATGTCTTGTTCTTCCTGAAAAAAGATTTTGTTTACATGTTAACCATTACAAAAGTAAAACATTATTTTACAACACTAGCCACTTCCATGATGAGAGTTTTGGACATTAATCAGAGGCTCACCGAGTTGGACACCCCTCCCAGTTTGATGACAGTCTCCACTGCGGTGCTCCCCGCGGTACTGACACCGGGACCTCCGTCTTCTCCTTCCCTTTCCCTACGTTTCTCTGGGGGAGCACCGGAGGAAGAGGCACCGCTGGGGTCGGCAGGACGCTTTTGTCCCGACATCCTCAGACTCTGGAAACAAATGCAGAACCGGGGAAAAAGGTCAATGAGCTGGAATCAGATTTACAAGATGAATGACTTACTTGAGCCCTATATGTGTGCAACTAAATGCTTCAGGAATGTTACAGATAAACACACAAAAATAAATACAATTCACAACCCAAACGATCTGACAAAATCAGTCATCGTATGGTGAAGCTAACGTTAGCCATTAGCTAAAACCAGCTACAAATTCTGACTAGATTGTTTATTTTATTCATAAGTGACCTTTCAGTGCAATTACTTTGTAATGTTCGCTGTGCCGCACAACACTGAAAGAAATCTTACCGATTTCAATGCTATCAGAGTTAATAACTGAATCTGTCTGTGGATGTTGATGTTGCGGCTCTTTGCCTCTCGGAAACGGAAGTTCAACAGTCCCCAGAGGACAACATTTAGGCGATACTACGCCCCCTGCCGCTGCGGAGGCAATCATACAACAGCAAAATTCTTCTTCTACGGTTTGACACGCTGATACAATCAGTGCTGCATACTGCCACTTACAGTACAGGAATATGTTCATTAAGACTGGAAGTTGAATTTATGGATACTGATATAAAACCGTTTTGGCTATAGACAATATAACAAAACAGATACTTTTCGGCAAAGTTGTTTTCATTGTGTATTAAGAATTATTGAGTCCTGATGACCAAATGTTTTTTCGTTACACGCAACTACCTCTCTAAATATATAAATGTTTTTATTCATCTATATATACCCTTTCCATTACCTATAAAAAAATAATCTATTAGATATTATTTGCAGGCATTAAGTCGGCTTTTTAAAACAGTCGCTGATGCAATCCTTTTATTTTGCACAGAGCAAAAACAATCACTTACTAGTTTATCTGATCTCATCATTTGTTTGACTCTAAGTTTATCCAAAGTCCAAGACTCTTCCAGAAGATAAGACCACTCAATCACATGATAACACAGGACATTTTTTGTAAGTCATTGGTGCACATTCCTGAATTACCACTTAGCCTGGGGATTTTAAGCTTTCTGAAGATCTCATGTGATTTTGTCAAGAAATTAAAAATGCAACATGATTTCCCTTACCAAAAAGTAGTATATGCAAGTATTATTTAAGTATACTAATTTTAAACTATAAATAAGACAGTATACT
>JBBDHI010000007.1:20671691-20682438 GCA_037177115.1 Craterocephalus stercusmuscarum
AGAGGGTACTGCAAAATACCGAAGTCAAATTCCTTGTATGTGTTCACGTACTTGGCAATAAAGCTGATTCTGATTCTAAATCGGTTTCTTGGATTTCTAATAGTTTTGAAGCTGTCAGGCTTTTGGACAGAGAAAGCAGAAAGAAATCCTTGACTTGTCTTAATTTATCCACAGAAATAATCGACATGTCTTGAATATGGATCATATTTCTTCTCTCTCAGATATGTCACCATTTTGACGTTGGTGAGGGTCAGGTCAGAGCAGAAGGGCCTCTACACTGCTCTTGTTACCAATGATGACGACTCAAAACAAGTGTCCTTTGACCTAGAAGTCAAAGGTGAGGGGATGTTTTCGGAAACTTAAAATCATGGTTTTCAGGGTGTGTTTGTGCTAATGTATTGTTAATGGATCTCTTCATCCCCCTGCATGTAGTTCCCTCTCAGATTAAAGACCTGACGGACCACCATCTCCCAGAGAAGAGACACCTGGTGACCTGCATATCAGAGGGGGTCCCAACCCCAGCCATACAGTGGTACAGCTGTGACAGCATGCTCAAGTAAGTCACACCGTTCATCAGAAGGGGTCTGACCATACTCACATATTCACATCACTTTCCATATCAGAGCATCTTTTACTTCCCACTCTCCTCATTGATCTGAATTCCTGACGCAGGTGTAGCAACCAGACGGAGGTGTGGCAGCGGTTGATGCCGCAGCCAGAGGAGCTGAGCATCCAGACCGATGTGAGCTACAGTGAGACGCGGAAAATCAGCCAGGTCCGCAGTCAGCTGATCTTCCACAAGCCGCAGCGGGTCACAGTGCGCTGTGAAACCACCAACCAGGCAGGACTGGTGGACAAAAGAGACATTAAACTGGTTTCCAGCAGTAGGTATCACCTTAAAATGTATTTATTTGTTTATTTTTTATTTATTTATTAACTTACTTACTTATTTATATATAATTTTCAGAATGACTTCAAAACCTTGACTGGGTACAGTTGATGTTAGTTCAATATTGTAACTTTTTGTTGTGTGTGTAAATGTAGCAACATTAAATCATTCTTCTGTTTGATAAGTGAAAATATTGGTAATATAGATAATAAATCTTGGGGTTAAACTATACCAACACACAAGATTAGCTTTTGATGACGAGACAAAATACAACTTAATCAGAATTCCTAAAACGAATATCAACAATCAATCACTGGTAACGAATTTACAAATGAATGTTTACATCTGTTGGTAATTTAGTTAAGAGTTATCAGTTTGTAATAGAGTCTGGTCTGTGCTGTGGCTGATGTTGTCTGTCTCTGTGCCTGTTACAGATCTCTTCTCCCAGGTGGCAGTGTTGGCTGCTGTTTTAGCCCTCGTGGTCATCTTCATCACGTCTATCATTATCCTCATAGCTGTATGGAGGAAGGTGAGGCAAGCTGATGTTTGACTGCAGATATGTTTAATGAAAATCTTTTTTTTTTCTCATGTTTTTTGTCTGCACCTACTTATCAGAAACCTCGCTACGAAATCAGATGGAAAGTGATAGAATCTGTGAGCCAGGATGGACATGAGTACATCTACGTGGACCCTATACACTTGCCCTATGACCTGGCCTGGGAGATGCCCAGAGACAACCTGGTGCTGGGTGAGTTCACATGCAGACGACAGATAAATGATCATGTGGGGAAATCTGGGAGTTTGTCAGAAAACAGAGATTTATGCTAGAAATGATCACATTGATTGGTTGAGCAAGGCTCTGCTTAATGATTCTTGGAAACAAGAATATGGTGGTTTGCAAATGTTTCTGCAATCCTGACTAGGAAAGTTTGAATGAGATGAAAAAGACTTATTCATATCATGATTCCTCCAACTTCTTGTCAACATTCAGCAGCAATGAGCTCACAGCGGCTGCCTATCATTTGGATTGTAGAAATGATTGATTCTGGTAAACAGGAGAAAGATGGGTAAAAAATATTTTTTATTTTCCTTGGTCCATAAAGATATCAATAACCTGCATAGAGCAATTGAATAATTTTGTATAAAACAAAAGTAATTTGATTAATTATATTAACAACAGTAACAAAATATAGATTAAAAACATTTTAAAAAGTTCCAAATGTACTCAGAAATCTTTGGAAAAATCATTCATGTGAATGTCAGTTATTGTTTATTGATGTATTAATTACAATTTTTTTAGTTAGATCTTATGATTAAATTTTATAAACTTGTATTGTATTTTTTTCTAGTTTACATTAAAAAATGTCGTCTTTTTTCAGCCTACATGGGCTGTTAGTGGCGTGTTTGTTCCTCTAGACCAGGGGTGTCACACTCATTTAGTTCAGGGGCCACAGACAGCACAGTCTGATCTGCAGTGGGCCGGACCATTAAATGAACAACATAATCCTCTCGAAATTATGAAAACTTCCCATTTTCCCCTTTTCTTAATGTAAAGAGGTACAAATTACATGTTTAATGGTCTAATTATTTGGAAAACACTATGGAAAACACTTATTATTATGGAAATACAATTCCATAATAATTTGCCCCAGTTACACATTTACATTTGAATTAATTAAAATAATTTCTTTTGTTTATTTTGTATAGATTGAAGAAAACAATAAAATGTTTTTCTCTTTTAACAAATATGTTAGCATACATTAAATGTAATTTTCTCATTTTTACATTTGACCTCTTTTATTTATACAATTTACTTGAGATAATTACAGGTTTCTGGAACTAAAATAATAAAAAAAACACATTTTGACTGGAGTAATTTTGACCAAATTCAATTGGTGGGCTAGATTGGACCCTCTGGCAGGCCGGTTTTGGCCCCCGTGCCACATGTTTGACACCCCTGCTCTAGACAGTCTGAAACGGAGGAACAACCTGGAGGGCTTAGTGCTGTGGGTGGTTTGGGTTGTCTGGGCACAGCAAACGGCAGAATACTAAATGAGTTTGTTAGACTTGTCTCATTGGCATCTATCCCTTTTCACGTTTAAGCTCCTTTTAAAGTTTCACATGTGATTTTCTGCCATTTGTAAACTGCTTTTCTGCAAAGGGGAACGCAAAGCCAGCTCACCCGCCTCAAAATGAATGATCCCAGCCATCTTTAAAATATGCAACAAACAAGTTAAAAATCGTACTTTCCTTTGGTTAACAATAGAAAATTGCTCACTCCCATATTATAATGAAGAGAAGTGTTCTTCCTTCCTTTTCAGGTCTAATGTGTGCTCCATTCACACTCCGTCCTACTGAGCCCTTCTTTGTGTTTCAGGTCGCACTCTTGGATCGGGAGCATTTGGCAGGGTGGTCGAGGCAACTGCGTACGGTCTCACGCATTCCCAGTCCAGCACAAAAGTGGCAGTGAAAATGCTGAAATGTAAGACACACAAAGCGAAAACACAGAAAACAGCCGTGTGCATGCTTTCTGTGAACAACAGGCGACCCCCTCTGCATTAGCTGTCAAATATTGTGACACCAGTCCATGTTCCTGTGAGCTCAGAGAGAGCAGCGGCCTGCTGAGCTTTAGTTTAGTTGCCAGCCTGATTCAAGTTTCAGCTCACAGGTCTTTAAGCTGTTTGGCAAAAACACAGTGTGTCCTACTCTCAGTGCTCGTCACCCTCCTGTTCTCATATCTTTCTCATGTATCTTTCTATTCCTTTCTCTCTCTCCCCTTTTCTCACCCAGCATCAGCCAGGAGGAGTGAGACTCAGGCACTGATGTCAGAGCTGAAGATCATGAGTCACCTGGGTCCTCACCTCAACATTGTCAACCTGCTTGGAGCTTGCACCAAACACGGTGAGCACCACAGTGGCTCCCCTCACATACTTTTTGCTGTAACTCTGAACATGCAACACATTTTTACAGGTTTTGACAAGAAGAGTCTATTAATATCGCAATTCTTTAATTCATTTAATTAATTAATTTTATACTTTGGTAAAAGAAAATACAATACAAAAGCACTCGTAAGTGAAGGTTGTTAGCTACTTGTTCAAATATGTTTTTATCGTGTTTGGATGAACTGCCCATAGATTGAATAATGACCTTGTTTATTGTTGAACGTACAACTGCTTTTCCTGTTTTCCTCATCCAAGTCAAAAACCAACATTATTTGCACTGATTGGATAATAGTGTAAAAGAGACACTAATGAGTTCTTGTAAATGATAAAAATAAAAATTAAAAAAAATCACATTGCATCAGAGATGCTTTGCCAAGGCGCAGCATCACAGAGGTGAACTCTGGGACCTCTGTAATAAAGAAGCTGCACCTTGTGTGTACATTTACTAGTCTTTCCTCTGGTTTCATTTCATTATTGTACAAATATACCGCTATCTGTCAGTCTGAAATGTTATGAAACATCAAACCTGAAAGCTTGGTGAACAAAGTATGTAAGTAAGTTCTGTGGAATAAGTCATTATGCAGTTACTACACAGCCATTAGTGTACAGAGCTGTTAGAGTGAGAACAACTGAGTGACATAAAAAGACAAGGGAATATTATTGGCTTTTTAAAAATTATTACTGACCGTTATAGCCATCTTTTTTTAAGTTAGTCTCTCGATCTGTTCATGAGCAGGATTCGCTGAATCAGGGAGCCACAGCCTTCCTAAAACCATTGTTTTCCTTCACTGTGAATGTTACATTTCAATGGGATTGAAATGCTGTGGAAAAACTGAGCCAGTTTGGTATTAAATCACAACTTGGGTCTTTGCTGGATGTCCCAACGGTGGAGTTCTAGAATTCATCAGATGCAGAGCTGTTCTGCATAAAGATTATGCCTCATTTTAATGAATCAGGTTTCTTCCTGTAACTTTGCTTGTGGAAAGTACCTTGCATAATCTTGCAGCAGGATTTGAGACATGGTTTTAAGCTAATCATCTACCTAAAAAGGTCAATTATCCTTCTGAGCTCAGAAGACTCTAAGCATTGAAATTTGAAAATGTGTATAGATATAGTTTGATGCTCAGGATACTCTGTCAGTTGTTCTGCAAATGACCTCTTTATTCAGATTAGTTTTTATTGAAAATCATTGCAAGCATTGCAAATCATTCATTTCTACTAAAGATTGTGTGATTGTTTATGAGTGGTTGTAAAAGTTTCTACTTTTCTATAAAACCTACAAACCTACAAACTTCCTGACTGGGTGTGCCCATATTTTTGACTGGCACAATATTTTTGTTTCTTGGGTGTGCTGTTCTCTATAAAATGTTTGTTCTTCAATCCTTTCAAATATTTTTCTCTCATTGCTACTCAGGCCCTCTTTACCTGGTGACAGAGTACTGTCGCTATGGTGACCTGGTGGACTATCTACACAGGAACAAGCACACCTTTCTGCAGTACTATGCCGAGAAGAACCAAGATGATGGCTGCCTCATTTCCAGAGGAAGCACCCCTCTTAGCCAGCGGAAAGGGTGAGAGGAGCAGAGAAAATGCATTCAGAGCTGGACAAAGGACCATTTTATAACATATAGGGGGTCTTCTGCTGAAACCCATTGTGTTCAAAGAGATAGCTGCAATTGATATACTTCCCTCATCCCGTGAGGGAGATTGTTACAGATGTATCATGTGATGAGGGACTTTCTAAGACACATTTGGATTTAGGTCAGATGAAAATTCTTATTTCTGTTTTTTTACACCAATTTTGTCTTTCCAGCTATGTGTCCTTTGGAAGTGAGAGTGACGGAGGATACATGGACATGAGCAAAGACGAGCCGTCAGTCTATGTGCCCATGCAGGAACAGATAGACAACATCAAATATGCAGACATCCAGCCTTCGCCTTACGAGTCCCCTTACCAGCAGGACCTCTATCAGGAGCAAGGTTCGATTTGAGCCTGATGCATTGATGCCTTTGCTAAGATGGCTTTGTGGAGTATTGAAAATAATTCATTTTCCGGTTTTGTAAGAGTACACAAGCATGACGAATAAAGCATGATGAACACAGGAAACAGAGAAAAACGGATTAATATGTATGAATGGATATGATGTGAGTCTTTCCAGTAAAGGAAGGCCCATATTTCTGCATGAATTAACTTGAAATAGCGCAGTTCTGTAACAGATTAAGTGGCATCATATATTAGTGAATTATTTATTCATTTTGTCTATAATGCAAACAAATGAAATGGTCAGACAGTGTTGGAGCATGCACTCAAATGACTGTCAGAGATCCTGATTGCAAGTTTGCAGTAAGTTTCAATTCACAAGATGCTGAGCACCTTCTTTCCCTCTCCTTTTCTTATCCAGATGTCACCAGATTGGATCTGGTGATCAGTGATTCTCCCAGTCTCACCTATGACGATCTGCTGGGCTTCAGCTACCAGGTGGCGAAGGGGATGGATTTCCTTGCGTCTAAGAATGTAGGACTTTGCTTCATACAGTGTTTCAAACTTATGTTGCTGCTGACTCAAGATTTCAGATTAACTTATTTAGAGCAAATTAGAAATGATTTCTGTCTGAAGCATGATCTGCTTTCAGTTGATAAGAGATTTGATTTAATTTGATTTGATTTGATTTGTTTCCTTTGCAGTGCGTCCACCGTGACCTGGCTGCCAGGAACGTGTTGATCTGTGAAGGCAAGCTGGTAAAGATTTGTGACTTCGGCCTGGCCAGAGACATCATGCATGATTCCAACTACATCTCCAAAGGCAGTGTAAGTGGATAACTATCGAATGAAGTGCAATGAGTATAACTAATACTAAACTCTGAATGCAAAATAACACAGCAAATAGGACTCAAGGGGATCTGCAAATAACTGCAAGCTGTATTCTTTCAACCATGCTGACTGTGTGATGTTTTATTTATTTATTTATTTTTTTAAAAAGCCTCATATTATCTAAGATGAAGTGTGCTTCCTCTCATCCAGACCTTCCTCCCCCTGAAGTGGATGGCACCAGAAAGTATTTTCCACAATTTGTACACCACCCTGAGCGATGTGTGGTCATACGGCATTCTTCTTTGGGAAATTTTTACACTGGGTCAGTCTAAGCATGACACACATTCATGCACATAAAGAAACTATCCCCAAATCAGCAGTGATGCATGCATCCGGTGCAGGGGCTTGATCCTCTGTAAAGTTCCACAAACCCTCCTACACTCCCCCCTGGAAGCTTGAGTATGCAAAACTGTAGCAAATTTCAAATTCAATGTCTGACTGCAAGTACATGCCAATTTGTTTGAAGATTCATATGAGGTCAAAATGTTGTTAGGCACAGTCAGGCTTGGAAATCAGCATTTCCTTGCTTAGGGTATTGTGAGCTTCTTTTTTTTTTTTTTAAGCACTCTTCCCATGAATTTTTGAAGCGACCGTGAAAACAAAGGAGACAGTTTGTAGAATATGCAGCATGAGCCTGAGTAGTGAAAAACAAACTCACAATCCAGCTTCTGTAAGCAATAACTAAAGATTCTCTGTGTTGAATCGGACTTTTTGGGTTTTTTTTGGTTCATTTTGCTATCTTATCTGTGTCAGGAAACTGACTTGAGTGCACAACAAATATTGCAATAATGATCTACTGTTGTTGTCGAAATAGAAATTATAAGATGGAAATGTTGCGGCTATAACGTCAATCTGTGATTTAAGATTATACATTTAGACAAGATTAGACTAATCTTAGTTTGTAGCCTGAATTTCCAGCCTTTGCAGGGTGTCTAATTTCTAGATAAGCTTTGAAATTATCTGAATTTTTCTTTGCAGGAGGAACTCCATACCCAGATTTACCCATGAATGAATTATTCTACAGCGCTTTGAAGAGAGGCTACCGGATGGCCAAACCCGCCCATGCCTCAGACGAAATGTAGGTCTCCCTGTCACCTTGTCATTTTGTTGTTGTCACAAGTACTTTCCTACCTGACATAAACAAGAAGAGATTAACTCATTTTGTTTTGCTAATGTTACAGCTATGAAATCATGAAGAAGTGCTGGGATGAAAAGTTTGAGAAGAGGCCCGAGTTCTCACTCCTGGTCCAAAGTGTGGGAAACATGCTGACGGACAGCTATAAGAAGGTAACGACTTTATGCTTGATGTAATTTGAGCTCATTTTATCAAACGTCCTTTTAACTAAACTAATATTGATAGATACAATGCGATGACGCCAGTTTGACATGTTTATGTCAGTTTAGCCAAGATTACTTTGTAAAGTAAACTTTAGCTGCACAGAGATTGACTACAACAACAATAAATTCATAGCATGATTAACTTGTATTTAAAGCATGTACAACTACATTTGTTTCTGGAAGTCCAAAGTCACAACAAGGCTTTTACACAACAGAGAAGTCATCAAAGAACAAATCTGATTTCTGACATCCACAATGTTATATGGGTAATGTACTTTATGAGATCACTCACAAGGATAAGGTAGCCAGCAGAAACTGATATGTAAATCTGTGTGTCATCAGCATAGAATAAGACACACTGTATCATCTGATCTCAGACCAGAGTGGAGGGATACACAATAAAAATGAAAACTGATCCTGGAGGGGTATTTAATGCTGACTTAATCAGATTGATTGTTTTAAATAGAAAGTGTGAAAGTTTTACACAAAGGGTAAAACATAAACTGATAACAGGAACTCTGAGGCCTGAACATTGCTCATGGTGCTCAAGGCTGAAGAGAGGTCTTACATTAATGTCAGAACAACTACAAGTTTGTTTTATTTTATATTAAGATAGTATATCTACACAAATAACACAACACTTAGTATAGTATGATAGATAAAAATCTATTTTGTTCTGGTGAAATGAGAAGGTCAGGAGGCTTGTCTGATAGCAAAAATGCAAGAATCATTCTGGATTAGCTCTCCGAGAATATTTGTTTGGCTTTATATCCATGAGGAAGGGACATGATATCTTAAGACAGTTTTTTTGGGTGCAAAATTAGCAGAAATGCTCAAGAGGATACCAGCATAACTATTTTTTGTGTTTGATACATAAATATAGACGATATTTGAAAGATGACTTCAGATTTGTTTTTAATATGAATTTATAGAAACACAGACCAAACGAAAATTGCACCAAAACTCAAAGGTGTTTTCTTGTACTTTCTTGGACTATCATAACTGTAAATAGTCCATCAATGTGGCATACATACTGATCATCAAACTATTGTTTCCTGAAAACAGAAATACTACCAGGTGAATGACAACTTCCTGAAGAGTGAACATCCCGCCGTTGTCCGCACCAAACCGCGGCTGTTCTCACCTTTTCCAATTGCCAACCAGGCCGTTGGCTCTCCAGCTCCCATCACCATGTCCTCCACCCCCCTGGGCTCTTTTAACCAGAACCCAAGACCTGGAGACCACAGGCAAGAGGTCAACATGCAGGAGGTCATAACTTCTTACAACGAGTACATCATTCCCATCCCGGACCCAAAGCCTGACGAAGTTTTCACTGACGAGCCATCAGAAAGTCCAGTAAGGTACGGAGCATAAGCTGTGCAGATGTGTGCCCAAAGCAGGGGTGGCAAGGGACGCCAATATCAACAGTATTTATTTAACAAAAGCTTTTTTTCCCACCACACACCCACTCATCCAGATGTTGAGCTGGAAAGTAGCAGCATTTTGTGGACATGTGATATGTTTTTTTATAGCTTACATAAACATGTTGCCAAGATACAGCCTTCAGTAATAAATACATCAATTTAATCTCATCTTTATTCACAAATATTTGTTTTACATTTCCTTATTAACTTTATCAGTGAAAGATGTGTCACTGAGGGATGCAGTTTCCATTTTCGTGTTTAGTTTTGGCAGTGAGGCAGTCCTTTTGATTATACATGGCTCATGAGTTGTTCCTTTAACATTGTGGCTTGGGTTTGAGGTCTTTGGCCCCTTTTTCAGAGAACACATAGACACCTTGCCCAGGGACACTGACTATTATTCACAAAGATCGCCTTTACCCAGCAGAATTATCCTAAAATCAAAACAGGAAATACCCACCATTTACCAGAGTTTCTGTCTGAATACTTTTTATGGATGCTGGGTTATATCCTATAAAATGTCAAATGTACCATAAAACTGCATATTGTAATTATTGGATTGTACAAATGAGAGCAGCATGACAGCAAATCCATCTGTTTTCCTGCCTTCAGCTCTCTGGTACTGGAGGAGGAGAGTGACTCCATGTCCCAGGACACAGCGGACACTCTTCCAGAGGAAGACAGGTTGGAAGAGACCAGCGAGAGAGACGCACTGTTGGGCTCCTCGGGGACCCCGGAGGTAGAAGACAGCTTCCTGTAGCCACATGTAAGAACCCTGAGAAAACAGAGCCCCTTTGTTAGGCTGTAAAGGGAACTCGACTAAACTTTAATGTAGCAAAACTGAGACTCAGAAGGTAATTTCTTTATTTTGACGTAGCACTCAATAAGTTGTGGCCGATTCGAATTTTTCTTAACGATCAATGAATGCAAATAATATATGCAGTGCCATCTGTCTGACATTTTTGGAAGTTTGCCATGATATAAATGCGATACTCTCCGTGTATTATACAATCAGTGTGTTCTACGCAGTGGCAGGTTTACTGTATTTTCTTTTTTTATCCAGAGGCCTTATGAGATACAGTAGTAATCATTTATTTTGACATAACAATATGCCTTTTTTTTACTGTTGCAAAGAAATCAAGCCTTTGCAACAAGCATGTTAGATTTTTGAGAAGCGGCTGTTTGTTTTTTTAAATCATTTTCTTTTATCTTTTTTTAGTTTTTCTGAAGTCCTTCCGACGTCCTCTGAAGCCCCGCCTTAAATCTGACACACTGCGCCGCTCTGA
>JBBDHI010000007.1:20728390-20738863 GCA_037177115.1 Craterocephalus stercusmuscarum
GATTATACTTAAACTATTAATGGTTAATAACCTGTTATTAATCAACTGAAAGATACTTAGGGTATAACATTTCATGTTTCACAGATCTGTTAGAAACTTTTAGAAATTATTTCATGTTAAATAAATCTTGGGTTTTAATGTGCAGTCAGTGAAGTCAGAAATGTAGTCAAATTAGTCATTAAATGCTAATTAAACATGGTATGCTATACCATGAAAAAAAGAGAAAAAGTGTCTCAAAATTACACAAATATGAACACACAGATGAATACCAAATGACCACAGAGATGCCCTTAATTCTGTATAAATTAATCATGAGAATGCATCCAGATGCTAAATGTTCACAGTGGGGTCCAGAATGATCCAGAGGAGTCTCAAAGTGGCTGCAAAGACATTAAAAACTACTAAAATCTCGTAGCAGCATTGTTCACTTCTGATGTGTGTCTCTTGAAGTCTTTGGTCCTTTCTTTGTAATGAGCATGGATCATCTCAGGGTTTCATTTGTTTCATTTCGTTCTTTAACCTGATTTATAAACAATGCATAATACTCTTTTGAACAATAATTTCATACATAAATGTTAGAAAAATGTATCCATCCATCGATATCTTTTGCAAACATCAGTCAAATTAATGTCATGCATGGCGCTGTGTTCCACAGCTCCACTGTTTTCAGAGACAAATTCATTATCTGAGCCCCCTGCTGCTTTGTTACACATAAACTCTCATGCGAGTCTTCCACAGAAGCGCCATCTGTGCCATCCTGAAAGATGATGGTCTCACTCTAACAGGGCACGTCTCGGCAAAGGGAACATCCAAGCTGCTCCAGTGTGTTCAGAGCTCCAAAAAATGTCAAGAAAAGTCCTTAATGTTGATGTGAAAGTTAGCTAGCACCTATCATTGAATACCATTCTTTATTTTCATATGCATTTATTTATTTGAATTATTGAAGAGTTTCTCAGGAAGACAGCAACTAATGAAAATGTCAAAATTCTGGGAAGATGGTGCAGAGCTGCATTTGTAAAGTTAAGATTGAAAAAGATCCTGAATTTTATCAGTTACCAGAGTTACATGTTTACAATTTCCAAATGAATGTCTGTGTGATGGCCACATCCACAGTCACACAGATGAAGGCGGTAACCTTGCACCAGCACATTTTATTTATTTAGCTTATCACGAGGCATTTTGTTTATTTAAACTTATTTAAACATTGTTTTAGTTTCTATTTGATTGTGCACACATATACATATTATTATACTGTGTTTATTTGCTGAACCTATGTTTCCCTAACCCTGGGGGAGTCGCAGGGGGGCAGAAGTGAGCCGGAGGAAAACACAGATGACAGGAAGTGGGATGGGCCACTTCCAAAGAGCTCAGAGATAATTAGTTTAGTTTAGTGTTTTTCCTTATTTAGATATGATTTGCTTTTTTGAATAGTTTCACTATTTGGTTTCTTTTGATAACATGTTTTGGTTTGAGTCATTTGTACAGTTAGTTAATTTGTTTGGTTGTTTAGTTTGAAGTCTGAGTTACCCCCTTTTTTTGTCAATGGTCTGATCAGCCAGTATTTAATTTCTCCTGTGTTTCCTGTTGGTGAAGTCAGTTTGGTTTTGTTCAGTTGGTTATTTCTTTTGAGTTACAGTACCTTTATGACCTTAATTTAATTTTGTAATCTTTTGGAGGGTAAATAAAAACCCATTCTTTTTGTAAATACCTGTGTGCCTCATTCCCTGACAGTTTTCCATGCAATGCCTCACATAAAAGCTAACACCCAGCAATGTTCATTCTTGAATGACAGCTATCTCAACAGAAACAAGCTGTTATCCAATCTGAAACCTTATCATCTGCAGCTAATTTGTAATACTTTACTATAACTGCTCTCACCATTTTAACCTGACACCTCAGAAACATGGGGATGGTCCGTATCCGATGACATGCAGGATATCCTCCTTCCTTACGGTGTAGGCAGATCTTAGCACATCTTCACCACTGGGGAAAGCTAAATGAGCCGGTAACATGATCCTAACAGAAGCTCTGGGATATGATTACATGCAGGTTGATTTTGCTAATTTATTTAACTGGACTTTTATCCAGCTTAGCCTTTTTTATCTGCTGTGGGAATATATGGGGAACAAGAATTAAAGGTATTAAGGATGATTCAATTAAGCATGCTTGCAGCTAATGAGAAGTAAAGGTTGCGATGGTAAAACTGAACAAAGAGTTTATATATTTTAATGAAAAGAGGCTTTTTTTAAGGTTTAGTTGGTACAAATGGTACTTTTGGCGACTAAGGGCACTAAACCTGTAACTTCCCGCAGGTAATGTGACACCGACTCTCTTTTTGGGCTCCTCGGACTCCGTTTCCCCCTTCTTACCTCGCTTAGACATGACAAGTTTTCAGTTGAAGGGGACGGTAAAGTAACACAAAGCACAGCCTTCTGTTTATAGAGGGGGAGCCATAAAGCAAAGTCTTGCAGGTCACATGATCCCATGAGAAACGGATCCACTCCTCCAAAGTTACAATGCTTTCTGAAGAGGCAGTCCCTTCAGAGCGCCAACACGCATCGAACACCAGATTTTGACTCACATTAGGTTGATATTTGGGTCAAATGTTTAAAGTATCCCTTTAAAGTGTACCTAATTCTAAAACACACATCACTGCATCTGATCAAGTTGCATTTATTCAGGCTTCATTTCATGCTTTGCCATTTATTTGACGGTTAGACAAGTGGACACACACATACAGTAGCAGAGCAAACTGTTGTCAGGAACTCTTTATTAAGCATTCTGAACACAAACAGCTTTCTTAAATGTTCACCTCCTTTTAAAAGGCAGGATCATCCAAATCATAAAAACTAAACCCTCATCTCTCATGGCATGTGTCTGTTTGACTGGCTTTCAGAATTAGTCTTTACAGAATTTACCATTTAGAAATTGAAACAGCAAAAGCTCTTTCATGCAGCAGGGCCTCTCTTACTCTGATCATCCATAAATGTAATTGGAAACAGTTTTTAGAAGAACTGAAGTGGCTGGGAAGTCTGGGGATCATCAGAGCAACAGGGACTGGTCTGTTTTATCTATTTTCTTATTTTCAAACACAATTTTTCAACATATACATCACAGACATGTCCTGACACTCAGCAGGTGAAACAGGGGCTACATCCAGTTCTTGTAATTTGGCTAACCCAACCTTTTAAACATTCTTTACAAATGCACATCCAACACTCACATAGTTTACTGTACTTAACTGTATATTAAAAGAAGACACCCAAATGTAATCTGTTATAAACTACAGCAATTTTAAACATGAAGCAAGTCACTGTAACAGGATTCTGCTGATTTGATTGGGAGCAGTCAGCAAAATGAATAAATCAAAAGATTACAATAAAGAGTAGCACAGTGGAAATTTTGCTGCTGCAGATTGATTGATAGCATCAAGTTCAAAATAACCCTTTTCATATGTCGGCTGAAACAGGATAAAGAGAGGAAACCGTGTGCATCGACGTGTGCCTCATGCGATTTACTTATCTGCAAAAAGAATTAACACAAAATATTACAACCAAAAAGGTTAAATCGAGACATTAAACCAAAAACCCACAATTTTTTTCTTCTGCACTTACCCTCTGGGTCGAAAGTCTTCTGCATCAGCATGGGTCGAGCGATCATGCGATGAAGTGTGCCTGAAACGAAAAGGGGGAAAAATCTGTCTGACGTTGTTCGACAGCCTCAAATAATAAAATCAAATCTTGCGTCTGATTAGTTTACCTCTTTGGCAGTCGGGGCGGCCACGAATGGCGGTGCCCTCGATGGGAGATCCGGATGCATCCACACACCAGCAGAAGCCGGTAGCGTGCCAGCACTGCATGGGCTTGTAGCGGCCCTGCTCATCACACTGGGGCTTGTAGGAACCGATCTTCCCAACGCCGGGCTCAGACTCCAGCTGGCATTTGGTCTTCACCAGAGAGGCTGTCAAACAGTGAATAATCAAACTTGATGTGAATTACTGATAATTATACTGCACATTTCAAAATATGCAGGTAGATTTTTTCATCTATTGGTCCAGTTAAGATACAAAATAACTAGATTTACCAAGTGTTTACTTTAAAAACAGTGGAAAGGAGTTTTTTTCATATGTTACTGGTCAATATCTTAAATCTGCACGAAAAATCTGCAGTTATCACTGTAATCTATTATGCACACAGGTCCTTAAAGGTATACAGAAATGGCCGTTTGTCCCGTCCGTCGTGCCGAGTTTTGCCGAAGGGAAGCACAAGTTTACCCGAGAAAGGAAAACAAATTTGGTTGGCCGTTATCGGGTGGGGTAGGCGGGACATAGTGTTACGAAGCAATTGGATTGGATTCATTCTTTAAATTCTTAAAATTATTTAAAACTCCACATCAAGAACTCAAATGCTGAGTGCTGGAGACAATGCGGCTCCCAAGAGGCAAACCATTTTCACATGTTTTGTAGATGCCTTAAATTAAATCAATACTGGTCCAACATTCATATTATTTTAAACAAGTGTTTAAAACACAAATTCATAAACTTTGAAACTTTGTATTAGGGGTAAATCGAGTGTTTAGAGGCAATGGACCAGAATCTACTCCAAGCTAGTAAAAAATGTATAACGAGGAAATGGCTGGACACATCACCAACAATTATGAATCGTACAGGATAATTGACAAAATATTTAAAATGATCCCATTCACAGGTTTAACTGAACCACAATTGTTTATTTCCTTAGAATTCTAAATTTATTTACCTGTTTTTTCCTCTTTCTGTTTTTTATTTACTGTGCTGTTTTGTTTTTTTTTTTCTCTTTTTTTACCTTTTAGAATTATTTCATCTATCTATTATGTGCATGCGCTGGGGTGGAGAGGCAAAGGCCCACTGAATGATGTAATTTAGATAATCTCATTCTGTGATGTGAGCCGGCTCGCTCACACACTTGGGCCGGCTGTTCTTAACATTATTAATGGCAGCATATCCTCAGGTGTTGTCCCTTAGTGGTTTCACCCTTATTAAAAAACCTGGTCTTGATCCGTCCATACTGTCTATTTTAGACTTATCTTACTGCTTCCATTTATCTCTTTTTTTTTTCTTCCATTTATCTCTAAAATCTTAGAGAAGGCTGTTTCCAGTTGATGGAGTACAATATTTTTTAGCCATTTCAATCGGGTTTTAGACCTCGGCACAGTACAGAAACAGCTCTTCTAAGAGTTTTTAACCACATTCTTTTATCAACTGATTCTGGAAACTGTCTTATCTTGGTTTCACTCGACTTGACGGCAGCTTTTCACACTATTGATCATGCCACTCTATTGGCACACCAGGAGCACTGGGTAGGCATTAAAGGCGTGGCAATGGAGTGATTTAGATCCTACCTTTCTGAAAGGACCTTTTTTTGTATGTTATGGTCAGAGCCACTCTTCTTCTGCCCCTTTATCTTGTGGCATCCATCAGGGGTCCATTCTGGGACCTCTGCTCTTTTCCCTTTATCCCCCTGGGACAGATTTTCAGGAGACATAGAGTTTCTCTATGCGGACCACACCCAGATTTATGTCCCGCTAAACCACAGGGATCCCTCTGCATTAACAGGTCAGCAGACAGGCCTCGTCTCTGGCAGTTTTTTAATCCCTTCTTAAAAATCACCTGTTTTCCCTAGTGTTCCACCCTTCATGAACCCCTCTGTCTTTGTCCTTTTTGCTTTTAAGTCTTTTATTGTGATTGTTGTCTTGGTTTTATTTTTCATAATTTCTTATTGTTCTAGTGTTTTACTGTTTTAAATCTTCTTTAAATGTTTTTATTTTTGTTCAATTGAGTTATTTCTTTTGTTTCTGTTTTTAACTATTGTTCAGCGCTTTATAGTGGCAGCTTCCATGTTTAAATGCGCTATATAAATAAAGTTGACTTGACTTACTGTGTTACCACCTCCCAACTAAAATAAACAAATGTTTTAAAAAGAATTACTAAGTCCTTTTCTGGATCAACACATCAGCTAAATACAAAAAGGAAGTTGCAGTAACCTGGCTGAGGAGTGGGGGTTGGAGGCTTCTGCTGGGCCATCTGGAAGATCAGCCAGTAACGCATCCAGGTCTCGAAGCTCTGCAGAACGCACCACGTTAAACAAACATGTCCAACAATATCATTTCATTTGATTCACTCTAAGGTAAGCTTTAACAGCTTTCATATGTTCAGTCGAGGCCTCACCTTCCACTCGCTCTCATTGATCTGCTGCTTCAGGCTCTGCAGATTGGCCAAGAAGGTCTCATTGAAGTGTGGCAGACTGGCCTCCTGTCGAGAGCATGTCAAGGGCTTAGTGAAAACAGCCTATCCATTTACAACATAAACCAATGATGAAACCTAGAAGATCAACATGCCTGCATGAGGTCGGTCAGCTGTTTTTCCACACTGACAATAGCAGTGTCCTGGAGTTTCTGGTGGAAGAACAGTGATCAGGTTATTAGAGTTGCATTGAAATTTACCATACAAGTTAAAGATTTATAATTTTCTCTTTCTAAAAGTAAGTCATTACTGCCATTCAAGGGGTTGTTCATAACTTACTGTCATGGGTGTCTTGGATGACTTGGAATCATCATCGGTAAAGTCCATCAGCAGAGGAAGGGTGTTCATTGGCATGGCCATCCTCACTGGGCCAACACCTGGAAAACGGCAACACCACGCCAAAACCAGTGAGACACAGTGATAAAAAAAAAATCACATTTAATCAGATGTGGTTTGATTAGCTGGAAAAGAAGACCTCCACAGAAACCAAGTAAAGGTTTAAAAAAACAGCACATGGGCTGATTTTTTTTTTCTCTTAAAAGTAAAATTAAAAAGAAAATCTATTATTGTAACTCTAAATGTCACTGCTTAAATTCTTGGAAAGATGAAAGCAAAAAAATTCTCGGTTGATTTCCCCTTCTTCATGAGCTCATGAGTCACTGAAAAACTTTCATTTCTCTGTCTGGCTATTTAATCAGAACTTTAAAACTAGTTCTCACTTCCTCCTCAGCCTTCTCAGCCCTAATCCGCCCCACTGAGGAAGACCATCACTATTTGTAGTACATCCGCATTTCAATACAGCTTTGTCTATACATTAATATTTCCCACTTTACCGCCGGATGAGCGAGCCATCTGCTTTCCCATTCTCTCTGAGTTCTTCTGGAGCGAGTGGATCTGCTGCTTCTGATCAAACACCATGTAGGCGGTGAAGACCTGGCTGGCCAGCAGCAGGACTGCCAGTGTGGTCAGGCCGGCAATTTTCAGGGCACGGCTGTTGGATCCCCTGCAAGACAGACAGAATTATATACAGTATAGAGAGAGGAAATACGAGTATCTGGTGTTGTGGGATAGACAAAAACATGAAGTAGGAAAAACCAAGCAGTGAAAAAAATTAAATGTAATTTCACTCTCATTTATTTAAGCCCATTATTCTGGAGTAGGAGGGCAGGGGGTGGCTACCAGAGAGCGTATCAAGAAATAAGTAACAAACTAAATACATTTTGATTTACTTGAATTAATTTAATGGACCAAATACTTAGGGAAGAATTAGATTCTGTTATATTATGCTGCAATGGTTCATCTTTGATTTGCTCATAGGTATTTTATTCCTTACTTTAGAAATCCATTTTTTTACTCATTAGAGGCCCTTTTATTTGTTTAAAAAAACAACTCCTTAAACATTACATTTTATTACCATTATCATTGTCGAAGTTGCAATGTTATTGTCGCATTTTAAAAGTTCCTACTTACTCAGCTGATGTTTTGCTTCAACAGCCAATGGCATGCGCGCATCATCTGTTACTAGGCAGACGTTTTCTCAAGCTATCATGTTGACGATACACGTATCATTAATGACCTGTTTGACTAAGACGTGTGCTAAATTTGACTATTTTTACTCTCACAAAGTAGTTTAGAACAAGAATAAGTACATTTTATGTTGTTCCATAAACATATTTGATAGTCAAGAGTGAAATTTTAATCCGGAAACTAACATTACTGGATAGAAAAAAGGCTACTTCATATACGTTGTTCGAATCAGTGTTTACAGCCACAAGCTGTAAATAATAAAAATAAATGTTTTCAAAAAGTAAAGATGTGCTATTGTAATAATATCAGAATGTTAAAAAGTGAAAAAGAATTTCTAAATAAAAAAAGAGCCAATACCAGTAGCAACGTCATCAGTTGCTAGGTAGACGTTGATCATGTTTCATAGGAAGTGGCTATTAACTACAGTTAAATAAAAATATTGCATAAAGGGTATCAACTTCTGAAACATCTAAAATGATTCAGCAACATATCTACATTAATAGATAATGATATAGTTAATGATAAGAAAATACCTACTGGTTTTATTATTTCTGATATGACAAGACAAAACATACACCTCATATTTTATCTAGAATTTACAGATTTGGGTCTGTTTATTGGTAACTTATTGAATAAAGATGATCTTATTGGTATATGTACTAAACCTAACTCACATGGTATAACATTTTATATCAGTTTAGCTAAATTAAAGCAAAAGCCTACCCTCTACTGATAAAAGATATAAGTATTTGTCTGTAAACATTTTTGGGCAAACAGATGGTATTGTAGATAAAAAAAGGACTTAAATTATAGGTTACTCTCACCCCCTGGGCTGTGCATGGTCAACAAGAGCCTCCTCACTGCCTGCCAGACTTCCTCTGGCCAAGGGGGCATCTTCTGCAGGGTGCTCCATCTATCCTGAAAAGTCTTTCTCTGCTCCTTCAAAGAATACGACTGGAACAAATTCACCAAGTCAATTGCATAAGTTGTCCTCAGAATAAGGAAGCAGCACTCATAAGGTCCCACAGAATTAAAAAAAAGTCCCTATGCTGAAAAAGTGATGTGGGACGGATCAGTGGAGAGAACGGTGATTGGTCAGATTTCACATCATCATCTGTTGGTAGAGGCAGACAACTGTACAGATGCTTTTGTTCGAAGCCTGGAATTTATTTGAAGTTTCTTGTTTTGGGTTTATTTCATTTATATTTTTATTGTTAGTGCCAGCCCGCTTTAGTATATTTTTCAATATTATAAAACATAAGATAGATAAAAGGATTTCTGAAAACAGTAAACTTAAAATACATATATATAATAAACAAAAAGCAGTTGTTTGATTAGAAATGGAAAACATAAAGTTAACAAGGAACATTAATTAAAGCTAAAATATGAAGTCAGAGTGAAAGAGAAACAAGACATTTACATTTAAATGTCATTTACCTCTAAAATTGACACAAGAACTATAGATAAAAATTCTGAATAGGAAACAACTTTAATATTTTATTGCTTTTAAAGGCAGGAAAATATCTTTTGTTATTACGTGTTTACTTCCTTTTTTGGGTTTAGGTGCTGCCCCAGGAAAGAATCAAAATGATGTAAACATAGATTTTAAGTAAAGTTTATTTCCCCTGGGTTTGACCAAATGTCAGAATGTGTCATTTTAATTAAACACCAGTTGATCCCTTAAAACCATGTAAAGACCTACTACAGGATGCATCACAACATATTATGAGATTTAGTCCTTCTTCTGGTATGTACTTTGGCTGATGTGAAACTAAAACACAAACTTATCACATTCAAACCTGACTGACGAGAAAGTATCAGGCTTCCAGAAATTTCTGCACCAACACAGTCCTAATCAGACACCATTACACAGTGACTATCCTGAGTTGACAGTGACTAATTAAAATAGTAGTCTTTCATTGGCATGTTGAGTTTGGAGTTCTTTGTACGTTCTGGGTTATTTATCTTGTTTTAGCTTCATATGCAAAAAGACTGAAACTACAGCAGCTTGCTGTTCATGAGATTCAGATGCAAATTAGGAAGAATGTTTAGGAATCTCAACTCAAATGTAATTTCCTTTATCAGTGCCATAATTTAAGTCTTAAATTATAATTTTATGTAATTATAAAATGATCATTTTAAACAGTTTGCTGAGATTCCTGCTCCCCTTCTCTTGTTGCATCTGACCTGGCCTTTACTACAAAGTATTGTTTGGGGGTCTTTCTGCCACCGTTGTTGACTTCAGAAAGTAAAACGAAACCTTGGTTTTAACCAGATGATTAATTAACTAAATGAAAATGTTCCACTTTCTTTACCTTCAGATAATTGTAGCCAACATTTGTTTACATTCTATAATTTTGAATGTTGCATTAAAACCTGCAGTTATTTACAGGAGTTCATTTTACAATCGCTCTTCTTAAAACTTACATGCAGAAAAAAAAAAGATTTCCCTGATTTTATGAATATGAAATGAGCTTAGGTTTACAAAAAGAATTCTCCATGAGCTGGACAGGGGTACAGGGACCACCATGAGAGGGGATCTTGTATCATGTATTTGGAACTACTGTGTTGTCAGTAGTTGGAAGTAAATTTTGGACTGGTCTACTTCCTGTTCTAAGAAAGTTTTCCGCATATTCCATCTTCAAGGCATATCTAAAAAAAATGTT
>JBBDHI010000007.1:20756112-20771453 GCA_037177115.1 Craterocephalus stercusmuscarum
CTTTGCAAAAGTCATTTTTATTTTAATTGTAACAAATTACAATGCCAGCCATATTGATATTTTGAAATTAAAATTTTCAATTCAAATTTGATGCACCCTAATATATAAATATTAACTCTACACTGTCAGGGTATTGCATGACTCAGTAATGTCCCATAGGAATTTTTCCATCCAGACACATGAATAAACTGGAAAACAGCGGTTAAATAGGTGTCCACTGTAGTGGAAAGGGTTAAGATCACTCACTTTACACATTAAGTCCCAATACTGTGGAAGTAAATATAATTATAAATACTAAAAATAAACCCATGTAATAAAGAAAAAACATAATTAAAATTGTTTCCATTTGCCTTAAAATGGACCAGTGTTTTTTACTATTTTCCCCATAATCTAGTTAACCAAATACACTTTGTTTTGTTTGCAAAAGCCATATTTGTAGACAAAGAAAAATGCAGTATAAGATTCTACGTACTTAAAGGAGAATTCTGAGGGTTTAATATTACATAAAGACAGTGTAAGGCAATTACAGAAATAGAGCGGATGAAAACCCGCTCTTTGTTCTGCAGCTGGAGTCTCAGACTCTAAATAGAAAGGACACATCTGTCTCTGCAGCGGACTTCTGAAAGTTATTACATTCTGATCAAATTGGGACAAATCCTATGAATCAATGTTAATCATGTTGTGCAGCTAAAAGGGGAGCTGATCCGACATCTGCTCAGATAAATATATCTGATGTGCAACTTCCACTGGTTATTAGAAAATCTGTTACCTGGGGGATGTGCTAAATACACTTGCACTTGTGAAGCTGATTCTGTATAAATATGTTGCAACTCATGAGAAGACATTCAGAGAAGCTGATACAGATCTGCAACAGATCAAACCAAAGAGTTCAGAGAGGAGAGCAGCACTGCTGTGCGGCGCAGCCATTGGCATGCACATCCTTGTTCTTCTGCCGTCTCTCTCTATAGGTAGTAAATCCCACCAGGCTAACCTTCATCTACACCGTCCATGAAACCGCATTTCTTTCTATATTCTTTCCATGGCTGAGATAGGGTGATTAAAACCATAAGACCTGAAAACTGGCCTTGGGCAAACAGGGGCCTCTAGGGATTACTGGCAGGGAGAAGGAGACGAGGAAAAAAGATAGAGAGAGAGAGAGAAAAGAGAAATGCTCGGGAGACTATGACAGAGCAGAGAAAAACAACAAGCGGGAATTAACAGACTGGAAAAGAAGGGTTAAGAAGGGCAAATCGCAGAACAAAAGAATAAAAGTAAATAAAAGCAACAGAGGAGAAACATGCAAGACAGTACTGAGTGATATGAAGCCAGGCGTGCGTCTCCAACTCTGTAAATCTCATCTCCTTAGAGACGGTGGAGCCAGATGGACAGGGCAGAAGGTGTGAGTGAGAGGAGGGAGAGGAGGGAGAGAGGCACAGGGAACGTGGCGCTGTCCTCACCTTGAAGAAGCCAATGATGCCCACTCCGTACTCCACGCAGTACTTGTCCAGCAGCTCGCGGTTCCAGGCGTCCAGGTTGACATACTTGAGAATGTTCTCATAAATGACGAGCGTGAAGCGCCCCCTCTCTTTGTCCGTCAGCGTGGGCATGTCTCCTTTACCCGGAGAGATCTCGGTCCGGTACCTGAACCGGCCGGACTCCAGGATGGCCACGATCTCCTGCCCCAGTTGAGAATATTGGCTTTCCACAAACACCAGAACCACAGGATCTGTCCTGGCCCCTCCGGGTTCCACCCCGGGGCCGCCTGAGACGCCACGCAAAGGCAGCAGCCGAGACGGCGTGACCCTCGGGTCGTACGAGTCCGCGGAAGCTCCCTCGGCCCCGGACACGCCCCCTCCCGACGGCTCGGGCTCCCGCTTGACGCCATAGAGGAAGTAAGAGAAGATGAAGACGCTGACAGTGCAGAAGAGGAAGAGGAGGAGCAGGGAGGTCTGCAGGGGGAGGAGGCGGACCAGCCGGCGGAGGCGTGTCACGCATCCCAGCATCGTCCCGCAGCGCTCCGCTCCGCCCCACCGGCCCAGCAACACGCCTCGGGGACAGTCTCTCTCGGCGTGGGTGGAAAAACACGAGCAGGAATTATTCAGCGCGACGTCTGTGTCGTCCTGCAGCTAAACGCAAACGGCATCAAGGTAGCAGCTGCAGCGGCTACTGGAGAAAGTATCGAGTCGGTCATGGTGGCGCTCCCTCATGCTGCCGCACCGCTTATGTCACCATGGCAGAGAAATGGGGGGGCCTTGGACCGCTGATACACGTTTGTGTCTCAGAAGGAGGACTGGCAGGCCGAGTCACTGAGGGAGGAAGATGATGGAAGACTCCATCACATGTCTGTCATGTGGAGCCGTCAACCATGTCCAGATTGGAGTTTGTCTCACTCGTTTGATTGGAGAATAATCTCTTGAGGAAAGCGGGGCCACGCAGGTCATCTCCGCAGCATCATTCCCTCAGGATCAATTCTTCTGACCCTGCAAAAAAAAAAAAAAGAGAAAGAAAATCAGCATAATGTTAAAAAGCAGCTCGTAAACACAACGCGGCACATTGCGTTGCTTTGCTGTGTGGGTTCAGTGGTGTGTGGGAGACCAGCGTACCGTGCTGGTGCTACCTCTCTGAAAGTTGACTCTAAAGTAGCCCTCGCAATCACCTACTCAGACTAAGAGCTGCCAATTCCCTCTACACACACGTGCACACACACCTAGCACGGTTATACAAAGGAAGAAAAAAAAAAAAGACTTGCTCACGCAGCTTCTACATAATCAAAAACATAAAGTGAGTGACAACAAAGCTCTGCAGAAAGCTAATTTCAACTCAGTGTGACTACATACAAGTGAAGGCACTGCAGCCCACCCCCTCCTCTAAAACCCTCTCAGTCCCAAGACCAAGAGCATGTTGATATAAAGGAGAGCAATCCAAGAGCAGAGGCGTGGATCACAGTGACAGACAGACTTGGCAACAATAGAGAGGGTAGAATAAAAATCTCAGTGCACTCAACACGCCCAATCCCAACCCTCCGGGGATCCGACATAATATCCCGGCCCTTTAGTCTATCTCCATCGAGCCGAGTGTGAAAGCAGCAGGGTGCAGCACAAGAAAGGTGCGAGCTCGCCACTTACAAAAACATCCTTTCTCCATTTAGAGGGCTGTTGGGAAAAATGAGACCGAGCATCATTATGTTTGCATGGAAATCCTCTGACCACTAAGCTTGAGAGCTACGGTGGTGAACGCATCCCTTTATGAAACCCTGGGCGCCGCATTAGAGACACTTCCTCCTCAACACAAACACATTAAACACTGACCACAAAACTCATCAAGACTCAGACGCACGTGGACATGAAATAGATGCAATAATGCCGTTTGGGTTTATTAGTTGCACTATAAATCACTGTTTAACCAACGATGGGTGAGATTAAAAGTACAAGATTTGACATGAAACCTCAGTCGAACAGAATTCCTTCAAGATAATCTTCTGATCACTGAAGTTATCATTCATGCAGACGCAGTGTGACACTGGGGGGGGGGGGATGAGCTTTTACAGTATCCCTTTAATGTAATCAAGACCATAATTCTGGCAAATATCTCTGCACCCTCCATCCTTCCAGCTAAGATTAAGGAGGCCTTAAATCTCCCTGCGAGTGGAGCGGCAGAGATCACACTTCTTCCTCTGAGTCGGGTCCAACTTCCCTCTTTGCCGGGATGCAGAGTCTAATGTAAAGAGAGGCCGTGAAAAACCAGTGGGCGTTCAATGAATGTATCACAGAGCAGCAGACAAAAACCAACAGCGCTAGTCGCCTTGAGATCCCCCGACTACCTTGTTTGTTCATTTCTGAGGGAGCCAGAGGTTCGTGCCACGGCATATCAAAATATGATTAGTCACAGGAAGTGCCTTCTGCTGGAAACAGCGAGGCAGGAGGCGAGACGACAGTGACAAGTTTCAACACGACACAGTAGCTGAACACTTCTGAGGGGGCTTTTTTTTTACACTTCCTGGGTGAAGGACTTGTGAAACTCACCCCCCCCCCCAAAAAAAACACTTAATTTTAGATGCAGTAATGGGAAATAATTACGCTTGATGACTCATCGGCTTTCAGCAAAATCATGCGACGGTGCAACCTGATAAAAACTGGGAAAACAAAACAAGAATAAATGCAACTTCAACTATCCTTGAATTAAAAACCCTTTGATTCAGCAGCAGAGATCATTAAGCTGTAAAACTCATTTGGAAAATATGAAAACATTCTGGCTCTCTTGAAGTTCACCACCAGCACTTCTGCTTTGATGATGCAGAGCCGAAGATGACTCAGTTCACACCAATTCACACAACTCTCTTCCAGGATCGCCAAGTAAAAAATAAAAACCTGCATTTGTCAATATAGATATTTAAGCAAATTGCCTGCGATGAGCTCATAACCGCACCAACTATTTTCACGGGACAAATAAAAGATCAGGGTCGACACCATGCCACAAAAAGTCCTGAAATTAGTATTTTGGTTCAGTGCAGCAACAATCATCAACATATAAAAACATTAAAGAAATAAATATATAATTCAACCATCAAAAATACCACAGATAAATATTATCTCACAGCCTGGAACACTTCTGCTTGTGCCGTGCATCTATCTTTGGTCAGTGTCTGCAGGGACACAATAAGCTCTGCTGTGACTCTAATCACCCTGCTGACATGACTTGGGAGAAGACTTAATGGTGACAAAACACACACAGAGTAGAGCCTCACTTCTTGCCCAATTCACAGTAGAGATGACCGCCTCCTGATGATGACCTTCAGACTGAGACGATCACAGCTACAGCTAAAGGAGGATAGAAGGATGGAGGTGTGAGAAAGGGAGGGTGACGGCCGCAGAGGGCAAGAGAGAGCTGCTGGGACAGATAAAGGGAAACCTTAAGGCCCCGAGTGTGAAGCAGTGATATCAGCCTAACACATTAGACTGTAATGACGATATAGCGCTGACTTAACAGAATAATGGCTAATGGATCTGAAATGTCTGCCTGCTCATCTCACCTAATGCATCTTTCCGCTTTCCGTGCAACATGTACCTCAGGAGAAGCCTGCCAACGTCTGTGCTCTCCTTTCTCAAAAATAATTGATGCAAAAATGCAGAGGGAAGAAAAGAGAACATGAATATTTCATTTTTTTTTTTCCTCAAGTCGATGAGAGGTATAGCCGGCAGCCATATTGGTAATGTAAGAAAAAGCCAAAAGGTTCTGAGATAACAGAGTCTTTCAGACAGTTAGGGATGCCAAAGTCTTAAGTCATGCATGAAAGAGAAGAGGATGGAGACATGTGTGTATCCGCTAGCCAACCTTTTCATTCTCGCCGATGGAAGGAGAGCCAGTTGAAAATGAGCTGTGTAATTGCACACGTGGATTTGAAGTTTCCCTAAATAGAGGTGGCAGGCAGACCAGAGAGAGGAAAAACTAAAAGAGCCGCAGAATGAAAGCATCGAGTGGAAAGGGATGCAACAAGAAAGGACGGACAGTAAAAAAGAAAAAAAAAAAAAAAAAAAGGAAAAACTTGAGAACTAAACCGGATCGGTCTGAGAAATGAAAAAGGAAATAGCTCCTAAAGGCAACCATCAATCTAAAAGCTTTGAACACCTCGATTAAAATATTCCCCTCATTATTTTACAGCATCTGAAAGATGGCACGGGAATGAATTGGGGCCATAAATAGCAGGTGATGGCCCGGAGGGGAGACTAATGCTTTCCCTCCGAGTGGGTGGTCATTCAAACAGCACGGGTAGCAGGCCAGAAGCATACGGCTAGATTAATGAGAGATGAGGAGGAGCAGGGGGACGGAGGCTGGTCCTCAGCTGTAACAACGCTGGGGATAAACAAGCCTCACACATCCTGTTCCCCGCTTCACCTCTCTTTCTCCCCTACGCTGCCGCTACGCTTTGTTTAAAGTGCGAATAAGACTAAGTGGCCCGGGGATTTGTGAGGAGTCAGTACATTAACACCATCAACCAAAGTCAGACTACCCGTAGCTGCTCTCCTGGACAAATAAACTTTTAAAGGATAGCCGGACCCTCGCAAACCCCTCAGGGCCGAGCCGTGCCCGCCCTTCTCCTCGCCCCAATCGGTCCCCTCGCTGCTGACAGACAGAAATAAACGATGGCCCTCTGCGTTTAGTCGCCACAGGCCCTGGCAACCGCACGTTCTCCATGGAAACGCTGGAGATGCATCGTGCTCAGAGGCATGGAAACCGTGCAAAAGGGAAGGGCTGCGATCCATAGGACGCTCATCAGAAGGCTGCTGCTGTTATCATTTTTGTCTTAGTCGTGTATTGATGTGGAAACACCAAATAGATCCCATCACATCAGAGACAGGCTCATTAGAACGTCTGCTTGTTTGCATCTATTCCCTTCCCCGTGCACCTCAGCTTCTTTCTAACACTTTGGTCTTAGAAAAAGACAATAAACCAGTTAAATCTGACCACATGAAATGTTTCAGTGGGGCAGGGGTCAAGGTTAAACGGAGAAGAAAGACACAAACGTAATCCCCGAACTGTAATCCTGTTAATCTCGACACTGCAAACAGCACCAAATGTGCTTATGGCAGCTCTGACACCGAGATGTCTAAAAGGGATTAACAAATAAGACACAATCACGCCACTACAGAGCGGTTCCAAAACGATATCAGTAGAAAGGTTTAAATTATACTCATATTAATAAACTACTAATTAATTATCAAATAAATCTAATGAATACATAATTACATATTTATATGACTACATTTACATAACTATTTATATAATATTATTATCGTTTGGCTTCCAGATGCTGCAACTTGCTCATTTTTTGGGGACCAAAGGGAGCTAACTTTTCCCTTCCAACTAGATCAGGGAGCTTCCACCAGATGCAATAAGAAGCTAAACTAAAGCAAATTTCTGCATTTGCATTCAGCCTCCTACCCGTTTTTGCAGGAGATTAAACTTCAAAAAGCAAGGATTTTCATTTTTCTTTTTCAAGCACATCTAAAGCGACACAACAAGCACACGCGAGAAGCAAGGACTCAGCTCCCTAAAGAGGTTACAGCAACTGTCACAATTATTTTTCCCTCTCGCTCTTAAGCCGGCCTTGGCAATCGCCAATACAGAATCAATCAATCTGAAATTTGAATTCCATTTTGTGCATTCATTGCGGTTGCGGTGATTAAAGGCTTAGGCCGTGAAATAACATGGAAAGAGGTGCTGTGTCCTCACTCCTTCCGCCTCCCACCCTTCAGCCAATCTGAATGCGCAGGCTGGCGGCTTCATTTGAGCTGCAAACATTTACAGCGACGCTTCCCTCCGTCTGTCTCATCAATTCATTCCCTGCCACTGCGTGAAGGACAGCGGCTTCGGTAGAGAAATGTACTTTTGCTTTCTAATGCTCCAGAAAGTGACTTTCAGACAATTTACCCAACCAATCCATGGGGCTGAATTATCACATCGTTTTTCAGCAACTCAATTTGCTGTCCCCAAAACTGAGGCAATTTCACAGAGGAAAAATGCCTTTCCTCAACCTACCAATGCCCTTCCAATTACATCTCAAGGCCCTACTTGAGACCGCCATCCCAGCACTGTTGTAATTGAAATGATTGCAATGTTATTCTTTGACACAGTAATGGGAAAAAATGTGAAAGAATCATCTTCAAATACAGACGAGGGACTACAATCTTTTCTTAAGAGCAATTATCAGCAGAACAGTAAGACAGCAAAAGTGCGTTCAAAGGTAATTAGAGAAAACTCCTGGCACCACAGTCGCATTGTAATTCCTGCAAAGGACAGAACAAGATCCCACCCTTGATATTTCTATTAAAGGGATCATGTAAGAAGCCATCAATACAGATCGTCTTTCAAAAAAGATAAGGCGCAGGCATGATGGCATGGCTACATATTCATTTTATGCGAGGATGATTAGGACCAAGATAAAGAAACAGGGAGGACTGGAAATAAAAAATGCATGGCTCTGCTGAGTCATTCTAATCTTAGATAGGTACCAAACCCTGCAGGCTACTTAAGATCTCAAAAGGAACTGAGGGGAGAGGGGGATCCAAGAGCAACAGGAAGTAGAAAATGAATTTCCTCACAGAGGGCAGAGCGGTGGGGATGAACCATGGGAAAACTGGGTCTAAGTGGAGAGAGAGAGATGAAGGGTCACTGAGGAGCGGAGAGCTCCGTGGTTCAGCTTATATTCACACAACCACATACCTTCCCTCACGTTCAGAACCACCAGCAGCTCACTACATATTATACCTATATATAGACATCATGTGCCCCATTTACAGGCACGGGGGACACTGGGTGTGTGTATGTGTATGTGTGAAGATGGGGGGCCACAACACATGAGCCGAATCTGTATGAAGATGGACAGCGGCACCGTTGTTGAATGAAGAATGATGTCTAAATTAACTCCAATCTAATTGATTGGATTCACGGTGGACATATTATCCAGATAACGATCGCATAACAAGAGAACGGGCCGATTAAACCAAATGGAGGGAAATAATTGAGCTCACTTCGGAGACTGTGCACGTGACTTCATCTCTGAGTGACGTCGCAGACAGCGGCCGTAGGACGGGTGAGCCTACGGTGCAAGTCGCTGAACGCAATACGCTTTCCTTCTTTTTCTCCTTTTCTTTTCATTCTTAGACATCATGCATATGGATGTCCTCCACGGCTGAGATTATGGCAATGACATTGTTATGTGTGGAAATTATAGGGTGGACCCCCGACTCTTGCAGCAGAAGAAGAAAGCGCACACTTCGGAGGGGGGGAAAGAAAAAAAAAAAGGCGAGCTCACTCTATTGAATTTGTGATGGTAGAAATAAGCTTGTAGTGACTCGGACATCCAACATGAGGCGGAGGGAGGTGGCAGCAGCGCGGAGACAGGGTCGCTCATTTATCATTTTTGTCAGTCCTGGAAGAGAAGGGAGGTGTGTGGGTGTGAGTGTGTGTGTGTGTGTGTGTGTGTGTGCGAAGGGGTGCTTTCATATAAATTGAGTGTAGGTGGAATCAATGTGGCGTTGGTGGTGAAAGCAAGGAGGGGCGAGGGAGCCAGATCAATGCTGGTGGGAGTGACTGTTTGTTCCCATTGTTTATCCACTGTCATCTCAGGACACTACTGAAGGACGAGGGAGCATGGCGGGCTGTACAATGTCTCCACTGGGACCGAGGATTCGTAATGGGTCCCCTCCTCATACAGATAATACACATCACTCACTCAGAGGTGAAAGTCAAACTGCTCATGGATGAGGGGGAATGTGTGAGCCGGTGTGGGAGTTTAGGGGCTCAGAGAGTAGAGATAACAGGGTTTCATGCTGCAGGGTCTGCAACTTAAATCAAATGCCCGTTCAGCTGAATTAACCCATGTGGCGCACTGAAGAACATCTGACTACAGCACAACTGACCTATGGCTCAACCACGGCCGCAAACGCGATGAGCCAATCACAGTGCACCTGCTAACTCCAAACACTCGGACATTTTCAGTGTTACCGTCTGTTGAAATGCATTCAAAGTAATTTGTTTTTGTTCGTTTTTATGTGTTTTTTTTTTAGTTTAAAATGGTCAAGCGGTGTGCATGGGTTCATAGAACTCCGGCAGCAGACCACAAAATCTGAACGTGCATAAAATCAACAAGTATGTCTACATCTGTTCTAAGGTAAGTCAACATTGTATTTGAGGCAACATATTGTCACTTTGCTGAACAGAAATATAAAGTTATGTTTAACCATCCCTTAGCTTAAGTTAGCTAACGTTAGCCAAACATGCTAGTTTTTGTTCTTTAGTAATGGGACATAAAAGATTGAGGTTTTCACAAAGTCAGGGGAAGTTCGGTATTTTGCAACCTGAACCTTTTTTCAAGCATAAAATAAGTTAATATAGTCACCCAGACACTTTTGTGTTATTTAATTTGTGCCGGTAGAGTTGGCTGAGCCTCCTGACCAGCGCAACAATCATTATTGCACTGAGATTCTCAACTTACAAACCGCATTTCTCTGTTTACAATGGATTAAATCGAGCAAGATGATGAGATCATATTTTATTGAGATGATATTTTAGCTTTCTGTCCCCAAAAGTCATAATTTTCCTCCCGTTTAATACCTCCTACTGTGACCCTTGCCATAGCGGCTGTCACCCAATGTTGACAGTTTGTCTGAGCGAGTAGAGGGGGCGTGGCTTAGCCATAGGTCCATAGTTTTACTGGGACTCACACCTGCAGAAGTAACAGATCTGCTGGCTGGACAAGCTGAACACTATGAAACAATAATAAAAATAAAAAGAAGTCTTGCTGGCTGCAAACGAATAAAAGAAAATGTTCAAACAAATAAAATCCTGGGCTTGCTGTAACGGGGCTGCAATGCTCACATAAACAATATTACCATCTAATCTGTTCAATCTATCTGAGGGAAAACAGCCGGGTTGAAGACGTGTCTTGGCCCAGCAAATGGATAAATACAATACCTGCTCATGAAATCATGATGAGCTGGATTCAAGAGGCTGCCCATGACATTCAGGTGTTACGGTACCCGGGGGAGTCCTTCCTCTCCCCTTTCTCTTTCTCACCTCCCTCTTCAATCTCCCCTTCTTTCATGTCCAGATAAGAAACGGCCCGCACTGATCTGTCTGTGATTTGCGCAGCACAAATGCGTTCCCATGGGAATATCGCCGTGCCGAAGAAAAGCTGACACAAGAAATGAGATTCTGTTGTGCTGCCCATATTTTTGCCTGCGAGATCAAACGGATAGGATTTTTCCTCCTGCATGAAAAGCCCACTCATAATCATCAGCTTGCTTTGGAGAGCACAATCAGGAACAACAGATAAACGGTTGGAAGAGGAAATTTGTCTACGCCGAGTTTTACATAAACAAACAGCACACAATTCACACACAACTCCCCCCCCCCCTCCGCCCCTGCCCCCGAGCGACTCCAGGAAACTAAACATGTAAAAACTCAGCTTCATGATTAGCCTATCACAAGTAACACTGATTAAAATCCCGCATGTAGGCCCGGTCATGAATCCTATTACAAATCCTGTGTGTGTTTTCTCCAAAGTGAGCATCAACTCTAGCTTTTTTTCCTCTCTTTCATTACTTTCTGCTTCAGCTGTGTTTTTAAGACCACCACTCATTGCAGCTCACTCCCTCCCCCCCCCCCGCCCGTGTGTGTCTACAGTTGTGCGGCTGATTTCCAAAGGCTGATAAATGTATTCAGTAAATATCTAAAGGAAGCAATAACCTGCAAGAACCACCATAAAAAACAAAACCCTGCAGAGGAGGTAAAATAATCTACTGAAATGGAAGAAAAAAAGGTACAGAGAAAATCTTAAAACGGTTGCTGTTAGTGCAGCAAGCTCAGTCTCAACACAGAGTTTATGACGGTTAATTCAACTACTGCTGAATGGGTGACTCACCAGAGGGTTTCACGCTACACAGGCAAAAAGAAACTGATGACATCTCGACTAGCACTTGCCAGAGGGCATGCGGGCAATCCTGAACAGGAGTAGGCTTAAAATTAGACCAGAATGAAGATCTTTGGCTGTTACACTAAATGCTACGTGTGGTGTCACCTTAACTTATCATTATAGCAGAAACTCTTCCATCACACTGAGAAAAAACTTGGAAGAGATTTAGATGTCAAGAACACTTCCCTCCTACACAGAGGATATGGGGATTGTGTGAACACAGCAGTGTTTGTGTCCTAAAAGCAGCCGAGTCAGGCTCCAGAGCTGCGTCACGTCACTTCGGACTTTAAACTTGCAGTTCATGAAACACCAGCAGAATCTGTGGAAATACCTGATAAGCCTGCATGCGGCGTTACTCATTAGCTCTGGCTGCTAGCCAAAACGTCCACTACTCCCTTTAAGAACAGCCGGGGAACCTAAATGTAAAAATGATATTATTTGTACTCAACTTGATTTCCTCTGTTTAGCAGCATGTTACACACAGACACAAACCTCTGCATTTTCCTGGACCAGCACAAAGACACTGGCTTGTGCCCCTCTGAGGCATTAAACTTAGTATAAAGCAGAAGCACATATTATATGTTTCATCATAGGTAATCAATTCTATTTTCCTTTAATTATATTGTGTTTACAAGCAGGAAGGTTGTATTAAAATATGACCTAAATGGGAGCAGAACATCTTATGAAACAGCAGCTTCGCAGTGTGCCAGAAGACACAAACTCTGGGCTAAAAAGGGCAAATATGTGAGAGTCCATACGGCTGAAAGCCTCAAGATAAACAGGCTGCAACAGTTTGAGAGTAAGAAACAGAACATGACATAAAAAAAAGGGGGAAATGCTTTCATAAATTCAAATTAGCTTTATTTTCATCTTTCACACCCAGTCTCAACTTTACCACTGCTCAACACTTAATTCCAGCTCCTCGCTGCAGCACTCTACCTGAGCCCAGCCGAGCCGAGAGTGTGAGGCATGCGTGGGTGTCACAGAGCTGACAGGTCTATCTGGGCTCTGTCTACTGTGCTGGCTATTCCCATTTCCCCCCCATTCGCTGCCGCCTCTACAGCTGCTGTGTATCTGAATGTGACACCGCGCACACACACATACATATCGGTTTACAGAAGGGGGGTGGGGGGGTGGGGGGGTAGCCGGGGGCTGTGCACATGGCCACGCTTTCACAGGGCTACGTGCATGGCCAATGTCTTGGAACACTTTTAACCCCAAACAATATTTCATTATTCTCCTTTAGAGGAGGAAACGGGCCAAAGCAGTGCAGTTTGTGTATTTATGTGGGAAGAGAGCGATGCGTTTGCCTGTCCGTTCAAGGCTGGAGAGCAGCCTGTCAGCCTTATGGATTAAATGCCACTGCGTAGCGTCGTATACACACACATTCTGCCTGACAGTTTAATGGTGTGTATGTATATGCGCTCATGTGGGCAGAATGGTGAACATGTATGTGCGAGCGTGCGCGCGTGAATCAGCTGTGGTTACGACTCCGCTGTCACACAGTGGCGTAGCCTTGTAAAACACCAAATCTGGCTCCTGCCAGCCATCCGGAACAGGCCGGCAGCTGCCATGGCCGATGCAGTCAGGCACACGCCGTCAACATAAACCCCATGTAACACATTTCTCATTTGACACGCCCCTCAGCCATTTGCTCTCCTGAGCACACGGACAGCCGTTTCCTCTCCGTCTCACACATACACACAGTCCATTTGCAGACACACAGATTGGTGGCATGTTTTTTTTTCCCCCCTGCTAGCTGTAACAGGTGTGGGGTTGGAAGTGGGGGTGAGAGGGCGAAAGCTGATCCAGTCTTGAAGACTCCGCTCTTGCCAAGACGCACTCGTCCCGCTGCCATCTTCCTCCTCCTGAGGGGAAACTTCCAATCAGTTTGACAGATCAATACACCCCAGCCTCGGGCTATAAGGCTTGAAAGCTAACTAGAAGCACTTAAGGAGAAGGGAATCCGTATTGATTACAAAGAGTTAATGAGGCCTTCTCTGCTTGCTATGTATTTTTCCTGCTAGTTAGTTTTTTTCAGGGAGGGTGCACAACTTGGTTACTTAATACAAACTGATAAAGCGTCTAAAAACCTGTATTGTTTAGGATTCACTGCGACTTCTCTGGAGTGTGTGGTGGGCTTTCACTCTTAACGGCACACAAAGAAAGGGGAAATAAAACCGAGTGAATTAATGACTAGGGGATTTTGGAATAGTGCCACATTAAATCAAGATAGACTGAGCAAGATCGACTGCACAGAAAGCAAACTGGTAAATCTTTTATCTGCGCTGCCAGTAAATATACGGAGCACAATAAGGTTCGGAATGCCACGACATCTTTGCTCTCATATCAATTATTTAGCACGGCCTTGCTAACCCTTTAATTATACATCAATGTTAGAATAACAAAAGGCCAAGGACGCTCGGTGTTCTGCTGCGTACAAAGGGGGTTTCAATGAAACCGGATGGGGAAGCTTTAGGTGAGGACAGAAGGAAGTGAAAAGGCCTTCGGGCTGCTTCTTCCCCGCCGTCGAGCTGTCATCTATGATGAGTCCACCTAACACTCTGTGTGATCGGAGATCAAAGGGTTAACTGAAACTCTGGCCCATGGCCCTGTGCTTACATTATTCAACAGCTTGTTACAACAGCCTGTTCCCTAATCTCACACACAGGGAGACAGAGCTGGAAACTCCGGGGAGGGGAACACTGGGGACGAATAGCCGGATTAAGAAAAAGGGATGACAGAGAGCCCGCGAAGCCAGAGGGACGAAAGATAGGAAAGAATAAGGGGAGGACCAGAGGGGATGGGGGGAGGGAAAGGTGAGTGGTGTGGAGGGATGAAAAGAGGTATTGAGAAAAATGGAAGGATGAGAAAGTGGTGAAAGATAGAGAGCAGGCACAGGTGGATGAAACGGCCAAAAGAAGAAAGCGGCTCAGAAATCTGCCTGTTGCCGGAGTTCTCCCTCTGGCAACCTCTGAATATGGATGTTTAACCTTTGACCACATATCTAATTTATTAGTTCGGCTCCGCATTTTGTCTGAAGGAAGCGGCGCGACTGCTAAAGTGTTTTATTTTCAGTCTTCTCACAACACCGAGACAAAAAATGCCACAGAGCGTTTACCTGCATCTCAAATGAAACACAGCGACGATGCTTTCCTGACAATAACCATCATATTAATCCATCTCTCCTGAAAACTGGGCTGTGGTGTGTTCGAACAAATAAAATGCCCTGGTTTTATGAGTCTTCTGGAATAGTAGCCTCCCTCACACAGACACACAAAACACCAAAGCAAAACAACATCCATCAAACGAGCACCGAACTGACTCCAACCATGTTTTAGGAGCGCCCGGTTCACAGTCCCAGTCTTGCGCCGCTGCTCAGTGAGCGGGCTTCTTTGTTCATTAATTGATTGGCCTCCCCTACTGGGCCTCAGTAACTAGGTTACACAGATCCATGAAAAGAGCAGGATACCCCCCCCTACCGATGAAAAGTGGACGGTAGATAGAAGACTCCAGGGCTGGAATCTGAGTGTTAATATAACTAATGGAGTGGGGACGGCACTAACTTTATTGAAATCACCCTCATCTAATTAGAGCAAAGCGGCTGACGAGAGCAAAGCGGGGTGAAGAGGAAGCTTGGATTACATTATGAGGGGGTGATGTCACCGCTGCAGCCGCTGAAAGGGCGAAGCTGCGGACAGGTGTTGCGGCAGATGATGTTCACAGTGTAGCTTTCACAGCTCACACCAACGCTGGCAATGATGCCAACTTCCAACATCCCATCACTTTGCTGACAATGTCGCCAGAAGAAAAGAAAGCTTTGAAACAACACAAAGAACACAGAAGTGGTCTCTGACAGAATGAATGA
>JBBDHI010000007.1:20771553-20782539 GCA_037177115.1 Craterocephalus stercusmuscarum
TGGAAGGACGACTGTTTTATACATCACTGTTACTTTTATCTGTAATGCTTTAATACTTGATGTAAAGCACTTTGTATTGTCTTGAACCTGAAAATGTGCTATACAAATAAACTCGCCTAATTCAAAAGGCATCTTAGAAACACATCTGAAGGTAGGGGTGGGACCAAATGGCAAAAATATTTGAAAAAACTGTTGTAAAATCACCATTTTGCTATTATTTGATCTTATGTATGTTTGATACTTTCTGGCAAGTCTGTGATCAGTGCAAGCAAACCATTTCTGTATGTAACAGTCCTTAATGGGGAAAATAACGGACAATTTGGGCCAAGAAAGCTTTCTGAACAGATTTTCATTTTATTGCCAACGCGTGTATAAACATACTATAATGCCTATTTACGCTTCCTTTTGCACATAAATAGACAAGTCCGTTTCAAATGTTGTCATGTGTGGCTGTCCTCATGTGTCCTTTATGTTGCTACGGTTGACCCCCACTAGGGGACAGTACCGAGTACATAGCTAACGCTGCAATCCTACATCTGTTGGTAGTTGTAATGCACCGCTATACAGCTGTTTCCAACCACCCAACACACCCTGAACCCTAACAAAGCCTTATTTCAAAAGCTTGTGTAATTTCTACAGTTTTTGTCCTTGTCCTTATTCTTCTTCTGCAGTTTTTCCCTTATGTTCTTTGTTTAATAGGGGCTAAAGCACTGTTTAAGGTGAGTTACACCATAAAAAGGCACAAAAAGCAGCTATCAGTAGCATTGTCATAACAGATAAAAAAGAAATTATGTTTTGAAATGTTTTGGCCACCATCCATTTACAACTATGCTTGGCTTGTGAAGTCATTTCTATACCTTTACCAGTAGATGTCAGTAATTCTTAAAAACTGTACCTTTAAATTAAAGATATACTCACTGCACCTTTAATAGCAGATTTGGCTGGAAATCAGCCACTAAAAAAAGTCCATCCAAATATTACCTGCCCACTTTAAACTCATCTGACTGGTTTTCCCTCTGCTGATAAGAGTGATAACTGAGTTTATTCAGACAAACTTCTCTGACTTTTCTATAGTGAACTTCTCAAAGTACTGGTGAATAATAAAACATGCACAACAGGAGAACTTCTCATGATACCACTCAAACAAATCAAACAATAAACCCTTTCAAGTTATTGTCAGAAACATTTTTGTGTCAGTGCTTCACTTTGTTGCCAGTCTCTTTCAACCTGCAGCATGTAAAATGCCTTTATTTGTCCAGCTGAGAGGACAGCTTGTTTGATGGATATCAGGTTGCCGCTCATTGTCTAAATAATTACGCTTAAGGGACCGCTTGGCTTGCAACAACGTTGTGCTTATAGATTATTGTTCCGTGAAGTTTGAACAGTAAAGCAGCACGGTCCGTTGGGTCAGTATGCGATCTCAGTCAGGCACTCACAAGGGTAAACAATTTACCTCACAGAAGGTCTGCCATCTGTAGCCTGCAGGATCATATAGCCCACTGTAAAGGCATACAAACCATCTTCTCTCCGTCTGAGGACATATGCCGCTAATGGACTTTATGGATGTTATGTGCTGATTTTCAGTACAACAGAAAAGGGGGAACTCGGGATGAACCAGAAATGACCTCCGTATATCACGAAAACACACTCATTACTCGAGTGTACAGCATGCTAAGTAAAGCGAGATGCACGCATAATATGCTGAGTTGCTGCAATAAAATTGGGAGTTTTGCAGCTTCTTAATTCACAGGGAAGAGCATGTTGGGGTGTGTGCCTAGCTGTGATAATACAGTGTGTATCACCACCCATTACAGGCATCATCAGGGAGCTCATGTGCAAATCTGCCCAGCATAGTATCAGATCTGTCAGGTCAGGGCCAAGCTGAAAGCTGGAAGCAGTGATTCATCCAGCAGTCACGCAGCATCTCTCCAAAAAGGCTTTTAAATATCAGTAAAACTCAAACACAAACAACTGAGTGGTGAATAAATCCTGGAAAACATTTTTAAAACGTTTCTTTTTTAAAATCAATGAAAAATACAGAAAGAATAAAGAATGATCATTTCTAAAGCCACCTTCAACCTCGTTCATCCATTGGTTCATTATATCCAGTGGTTGCATCACAAACACTTCTTTTAAGTCATAACATATTCAAGTCTACAGCTCGAGTCAGGGGAAAAATAAAGAGTACAAAGAGGCTGACCTCAGACCAGCTGCTGTGGCCATTAAAGCCATTACCACTAACCACGTCTTCAAGAAAAACAATGCAAACAAGAGGTTAATTGTCAAGACGATTTAAGGACGGCCATGTTGTCACTCAATTATAAATCGCATTAAAGAAAATAAAAACATCCATCCAATTCGAGACGATGAGACTGGATATTTGTTTATGTAAATAAATTCACACAAAGCGAAATAAAAGTGCTGCTGCAAAGAACCCCCATAAGCCAAATTTAGACTTAAAGAGGTGTTAAACCTCTTCACGAGCATTAAAAGTCTTGCCCTGCCCTATAACTCCTCCAATAACAGCGACATGCCGTGCCCTTCCTGTCAGCGAAGGCGCAAACAGCTGAGGCAATGGAGGCTCTGCATTCGCCACCGCATACCTCACAGGATACAAGTTTCCATCATACGCTTCATCCCTCCAGCGACTGGAGTGTGGGTAGCCGGGGTGCCTCTATCAGACGGATAAATACAGCCGCTGATGGCAGTAAATGTCGGGGATGAGAAGAGGGGGTAGATGTCATCTGCAATGAGCTGGAATCTAAAATCAAATCAAAACAAAGCCTAAGGCAGTCTTTGCAAACGGGGAAAAAAAGAAGCTTATCAGGATATGACTCTGCAGAATTTATTTTGCTGGCATAGTACTTCTCGACCCAAGTGGGGAGTGACAGTTCGCAACATGATATTAATATATTATTCAATCCGCCCCCCCCCCCCATGCAGAAGAGTCGTAGTGCATTAACTCCAGCTAGGCTACACCCGGACCAGCACAACATTTGACCGCTTCTCGCAAGCTATGACTTCTGGGTCGCATGGGGACAGAGGAGCAGAGACAAGGTTAATATTACTGGTCAGTGGCCGGGGGCGTGGGGAGATAAACGCAACAAGTTTTGTGTTCTGTTCAACTCCAATTTAACCCTTTGTCCTCCTGCTCTACCATTTCATAGAGCAAATCCTTCGGTGATTATCATGAATCTTTGTAAAGGACTGATTAAATAAATGTGCCTGAGTCATCTACCAACTGGTTTGGGTATGCAATACCAAAAGAAAGTGTTTGTTTTCCCATCAATGTTTCCAATTTTGACCATTTCACTGTCATTAATTTATCATTAACTTTAATTCTAACAATTTGCTAAAAAGCATTTCTTTGTATTTTGATCAAAATAAACGAGAATGCAAAGAAAATTTTCTCTCTTGCTTTTTTCTTAGTGTGAAAGTTAAAGGGTTAACCTGCTCTGCAAATTGCAGAAAAAGCAGGCCGGCTCATCCCGACAGCTCCTCTAATGGTGTTGTCTTTAAAACCTTTATCACTAATTCATTGCCTCGGAATTTTCCAGTAACAAGGCCTGAAGTAGTATCTTCAGTCATACTGACAGCAGAAAGCATCAGACCCAATTCAGACAAACATATAACCCTCTTTCCTCTGGGGAAAGATGAAGCCAAAAACTGAGTCATTATACCAGCAAACCAGCTATGTGAGAAAATCCAAATTACTTTAATTTCAGACTCTGAAACAGAGATTTGCTGAAAAGTGAACATGTCAGGTGGTAACGAACGCTGAAGATTGCCCATTGTGTTCTCCGTCAGAAAGCCGATGCTGTCACAACATTCAAAGTGCTTGGCGCAAATTCAAGGCCATAACTTCAAATAAAAAAAAAACTGAATGTTCAGCTTTCATTTAATCAATAAAAACTGAGTGGGAAAAAAGTCGTTTTATTCATCTTGCACTACTTTTTGACAGATGTCACTTGAGCCCCACCTCTCCACTCAAACATGAAATCATACACAAGTCTAATTAGCAGAGTTGTGTCCCTTGATGACTCTGCCATTTCCTCTCACAGGGAAGATTAACAACCACAATATCAGCCTCCGCATCAACACAATTAGCTGATGAGTGAAATGCGAGGCATGTCGTCACGTCTCCCAAGCTTCATTAGGGCACGCAAAAAGACAACTTGATGACAGACAGGATGCTGTGTCTGCAGGTTTGGGAGGCACTTGAGCAGGTGTACTTAGCAACCCGCTCACCATGGGACCAGGGTGGAGCTTGTCCTAGATAATACAATATGGCGGGGTTTATAGTTGGCAGCAGAGGTTATAAAAAGGAGCTCAAAGGCCACTTCACACTAAACACAGCTCCTGTCAGTTTCACTTGGCTTAGTGTTGACTGGAGCTCAGGGATACCAGGATGTCTACCCATTATTGAAATCTACCCATGAACCTTAAAAGGTAGGGTCAGAGCATTAGACCAAAGCCAGCAACAGCTGACATGTCTGGAAAGAGGATAGCATTAAAATCTGTCAGGTTTAAGGCTGGATGACTATAAAGTCTAAGATGCTTATCTAACAATCTACCAACGGTTTTTATCACACACACAAGGGTCAGCGGTGGGTTTTCAGCTGAATATCACATTAAAGAATGCCATTTCAATCCTTCTGTAACATTTTAAATCTTTCTATGTTGTCTAAAGAGGCAAATAAAAGGAAGAAAAGAAAATCACGGTGTTGACAGAGGAGTGCTGAGGCAGTCTGACACGGATATGCTGAAGACAATCCATTGTTTTAAATAGCTTCCAGATGCTTTTGCATATTCTGGCAATAATTCCTCATTCTTTCAATCTTTGGGCTTCCTATAAAATTCTCCGCAGCCAGACCACCACCCAATACATCCTCAGTGAGCAAATAAACTTCCTGAGTGCATCTGTCTTTTCTCCCGGTTGTCTTTCAGTAGAAACTGGACATGATGTTATCCAGACGACGCAGCCATGCTGTGAAGCAAACCTAAGGAATGCAAACTCATGATTAATACATTGTTTATATCAAAAGGTTTTTTGGGAAATAAATCTTAAATGAATGTTTATTTCTTGTCATTTCGTGGCAGGTTAATTACATGCAAGGCCTAAAAACCAAAAGAATATTCCACATAATATTCCACAAAAAGTGAGAGCCAGTTGTAATAATGTTACTATGGCAAGGCTCAATTTCCCACACAGCAAAACAGGCACTGTCCCATTGATAAAACTCTGAAATGCAATAAACTACAATTTGTTACCGACCAAGACAGTAAAGTGGAAAGCTTCTGTTTCTGACCCACATTCGATTTTAGTTACACAAATGCTGTGTTACATCCGGTGTGTCATATGAAATAAAAAGAACAAAGGTTTCTTCTGGTTTTCCAATAATTCACTCATTCTAGTTCCTTAAAATGAGACATTTTCTACTTATTTATCACACACAAGAAACAGCTGCAAGCTGATAAAATCAGAAGTTGAAACATTGTGGGCTAAACATGATACTCAGCTGAGGGTGGAGTGTAGCACTTGCACAGTGTTGGACTCACCTTGGACTTTATCTAAAAAAAAAAACGAAAAACATTGGACCATATTGGAATCAATTACTTTATGTAACATGCAGTACAGACAATTTTTTATTTTAAATAACGGGGTTAAGACCAATTCCAAATCTGTAAAATACATTTGAAGATGATTGAGTTTATTCTACAAGCCAGTTTGCTGAGTAACACTTTTCTATCACGTTATCATCTGAGCTGACTAAATAATTTTCCATTTGACTGAAATCCGAAAAACACCTTTTTTCCCCGTTAAGACAGCTACTCCATGTGCAGCTCTGCAGGCAACAGTTTAAGCTGTGCAGGATTAGTGAAGTCACCTTTACTAAGTTTAACTCTACACACTGACTGGGAAAGCTAATTGCAGCTACAGTGAGCAATCAGTCTGATCTTAATATAGACGTTTCTTGCGTTTGAACTAAAAACATGTATTGTAATGCAAGCTACATACATATTTACAATCGCAACAACTAAATATGACCAGTGTCAACGAAAATAGCCAAAACAATGAAGATTTCTTTGTTATGAGCACCAAATAGTAGCATCTAAATAAAAGGTGACAGCATGCCTCAGAGGCCAGCTGGATGATCAGTCTATAAGAGCACATCTGATTTCAGGAGAGCCAAGCAAGCAGATGCTGTGGCACCAGCGTAAAGTGCTTTAATAAAAATATCTGGATCAGTCTCAAAAAGCTGACATAGTTGACAGACCTTCTGGGATGTTGCGATCACCTAAGGCTCCCAGAAGGGAAAACTCTTTTACAGCACCAAGCACAGAAATATACAGATAGCCTTATGATCGGATATGCTGTCAACTGGCATTACAGCTCACAGCGGATATATAGAGCTCTCTGGAAACATCTGTAGACTCGTGGAGGCATGCAGGATAAACAACATGCTTCCTTGCATCTCACACCCCCATAACCAGGCCTGTCAATTGCATAAATCAATGCAGAGTCTGTGATTCATATGTGGATGAAAAGGCTGAGCAATGGATGTTACAACCGCAGCAGGCAGCTGCACCACAAGAGCCCTCCCCTTCCTTACCCAAAAAAAAAAAAAGAACGAGGAAAAAACTATCATAAAAGAGAGAGGAGAACATTTAACACTCCGAGTAAAAATAAAACCAACAAATGTGCAGCTAATTGAGACGCTTTTTTAGTGATAGCTCAAGTTCAAAAATATGCAAAAGGAGAAAAGAGATGAGGCGTGCCACTTAACGGAAAGAGAGGAAAACATGCAAACAGGAAAACGAGAGCTGGAACAGAGAAAAATCCAACAAAAGACAAGAGAACAGAGTCGGAACACTGTGGTGCTGTGCACAACACACCAGAACAGGCTGTAATTGTGTTGTGCGGGACTGACCCCGGCGCATCCCAGCAGGCACTGCATGATGAATGGGCCTGGCTATGACTCCCACCCCCCTCCCTCCTCCTCCCCCTCATCTTCCTCCTCACATGCTCTTTTCTCTCCCTCTCTTCCCCGTCGCCACTATTAGCCCTCCTTCTGTCCCTCCCTTCTCTCCCCTCCTCGCCCCAAAACCACACTCTATTCAGCGGCTGCCATCCCACAAGATTAATTTGCATTCAGGGCACTTAGTCCTCGTATTGTGCTCTGACACAATGACATATTACAGTGCGCAGCGCACCTATTAAACATATAGTCTAGCATGAGGAACAATGCTTTTTAAAAAAAATCTCTTCTTTTTGGAGAGATGTTATGATAAGAGAACAAATGTGTAGAGGAAGAAGCATGTAGGTACAGCCTGACGGTTACGAACGCAGCAAGTCTCTGACACACAAGTCACAGCAGAATCATTACGGGAACAGTTAGATAACCTCGATTAATGATTCACTAGAGCCAAACTAATAAAGTGGGTCAGACTGTGTTGGCAGTGGGAGCATGAGCGGAGAGACCTTCAGGTTAGGCTATGCGTGAAGAGCAGCAGCAGTGAGACAGAGCAAGTAAAAGAGGAAAAATTAAAAGAGGGAAAAAGCAATAGAGGTGTCGGCGTTACTCCACCGCAGACCCTGAGGAGAGACACAGTAATGCATGGGAAATGGGCATTTTCCTCCAGCTTCCTTCACTCCTATTCTCCTTCCACTGTACCATCATGCCCGAGTCCACGGGGAGGGGAAAAAAAAACGCAGAGAGAAAGAGAGGAAGACCAAATTTAATTTGCTACACTGTCTCTAGCCATCACCCACTGTGCCTGGGGGGGCAAAAGAAATGGATTCTGAAATTTAAAAAGATGAGCAAAATAAAGAAATAAAACAGGGCACTCAGAAGGCGTCAGAGACAATGGCACAGAGGGTGGCGGTGAGGAATGAGAGCGGAGGGGCGGGTAAGAAGCATGGGAGACGGCTATGTAGGCCAGATATTAACTGTGTGGTTTTCATAAACCAGCTCTGAAGCCTGGCCATCTGGGGAGGCCGCGGGGTTACTCCAAACAATCAGATCAGAGCGGCGGATAGTAGCCGCTGCCGACAGTATGACATGCAAACTTGGAGGTGGTGGAGGGGTTAACAACTCATTACCTCACCCTGTTGCACTCCTACAGGAGGCACAGTGCAGAGCTGTGTTAGCGTTGTGGGCTTTTTCCTTAAAGCGCACCTTTGGGCTATTACTCAACAAAGGGGAGCTTAGTGAAGTGACGTCAGCACAGAAGCCTGTGCACGAGAGGAAAGTGGGAAATGAGGGTGTGGGCGACAGCGATGGGGGAGGCTGTGGATTATGGTCGAGTCACGTTACTCCCCTCCAGCTCTTCTCTACCTGTCACATAAGCACTTTGAGGTCTCAGCAGTAAAGCCAGAGCCTTGCCGACTTCAAATGGATGCTTCGCTGGGGTAGATCAGAAGCAACAGAGGGATAAAGAAAAGAAAAGAAAAAAAGAGAAGAAAGGGGAATCTGAAAACCACCAAGCCTGTTCATGTATGGCCACAACACTGGGTTGTGGGATGTCATCATAAACTTCATTATCAGATTCTTGACTGGAGTTCATCCCACAGCTGAAGGAAAAGGGGGGGGCTCCACTCGGCCCATTGAGAACCAAAGAGCTGGAGTCGGGCTGCAGCAGAGTTTGGGGGGGGGGGGACTTACCAAGAGAAAACAAACGCAGACCTCTGGCCAGGCACACAGAGCTCAGGCCAGACACCTGTGTCCCATTCACCACACATATCCGGCCACTTTACACTTCACAGAGGGGGTAGGAGACTGTTTGTGTTTGCAGCCTTGTACGCCCCACTAAAGTTCTTTTAAATTTAGCTCCACGCAGCCTTTAAGCTCCTCTGTAAAGACCAGACACTTATTGCTGTGGCACGTTGGGCTGGGAGCAGCCAGCCGTCGCACCGCCTGACCGTCGCAGTGGACCCCACTCCAAGCTGCCCCTCCCCGAATAAAAGCAGCCAAAACAAAACTCATTCATCCCGATGTCATTCACAGTCTCTCGGCTTCCTTCTGTTTAGGTGCCCCAGCTGTGTGTGAACCGACCTCCGGGCCGTCGACACCTGTCCCGCCCAGACAGCGACCGGCTCAAAGCACACACACACACACACACCGGCGCTGACGCCTCCCCTACCACCCAGGATGGATGAGCCAGCAGGCCGGGCAGACACAGCATCGCCACGGATCACCGGAGGGCTGCACCGACCATTACAACCCTTTCCACTTCAGCGATTCAAAATGGAAAGTAGGTATGTTGCCGGTTATGGTCACTTTGTCCAAACAAACACACTGATCTGAAATGGAGATATATCTCCGGCCAAACACTTACAGTTTCCACAACAGTTAGATGAGATGGCAGGGCCGAGCTGCTTTGATGCGACGCTGCTTTGTTTGCAGAGAAGTCAAACACACTCACAGATGGATGCCGACTGAACACCAGATGACCCGCTGAGCTGTGGTGGTTTGGTCTGCTCTGGGAGCAAAGAGTGAGGGGAGAGGTGACAACAGAGGGGAGCAGGAGCACTGGGCACCAGATGCCCTGCTAAATCCTTCTCCGTCCAGGTGGGATGCCATGACACCCGAGCCAGGTCTGCTCTGACACATCAAAAAGTGAAGCCCAAGAGGGCATAGCAGCCCTTCCCCGCTCTTCTGCCGCGCCGTTGTCCAATTTCCCAGCATCCTCTGTCATCACAGGCCAACAAAGCAGAAATGGAATCTGTGCGCAACCTTGTGTAGGTGTACGCTCCTCGCTGCTCATCGTGACAGCGCTGCGAGCAAACTCCGGCTGGTAAACACAGCGCAGGAGTTTCCAAACAGCATCAGGTCGCAGCTGCAACGCTGAGCGAGCCTCAGGAAGAGCAGCCGAACGTGGGGGCAAAAATCTACACAACTGTTAAATAATGACTCTGATTACACTTTCACTTGTTGCACCGTACAAAAAAGATAACACAACCCCCAGTTTAGGCATTTTTGTGTTCACGTTTTGTCCAAATGGGTTAAATATTCTACATTATGGTTGCAGTTTGTGGTGCTGCTGAAATTTTCTGACCATTTCAGTTTTAAAGGAAGGATCCAACAGCACAACAACCTGCTAAATTTCACTTAATTCAGAAACAATCAAATGGGTAATATCTGATCTTATGATAGTAATAATAGGAACACAGCAAAAAGTTGAGTTTTCTTCTGTTGGTTCTCAGGCTGAAGTACCAGGCCTTCAGTGATATGACATCTAATTAACCATATAAGCCATATATAATGACCTCTGCAAAGCACAATTTTCTGACACTGATTACCAATTTCTCTCTAATTTCTGGCCGATTTTCTCTCTTACAACTAAAAGCTTACAGAAACATCATTATCCCCTCTATTCCACATAATTAAACATTGACTTCAAAGCTGCACCGTGTTGAAGAACTTCTCTTCATCTCAGTCAATCAAATTTCATGATGGATTGCTTCAGCTTTAGCGGACGAAGCTTATAAAGGTGAACTGAAAGTGAACCGCGGAAAATCTCCCCCTTTGCAAACATGAGACAGCGAGGGCTCCTGACTCGGATACGGCCGCAGCAGATGGTTTGTGACTCAGAACCATCTGGGAAGTCCTCGGTAGAAACCGTTAGGAAAAGGGCAAACAGTTTAAAAAAATAACAACATACTGTGTGGGAGATTGGATAAAGCGTGTATCACAAATGAGCTTCAACAAGTTCGGGAATAGGAGTCGATAATCCAACCTGACGTCACATCTAAAGCTCACCTATAGCAACTAGGGTTGTCACGATACCAGAAGTTCAGTAGTCGGTACCAATACCAGTGAATTTACACGATACTCGATACCTAAATCGATACCACGGCAAAAAGGTCTTTATTTCTTCAGGATATCCCCCACCTTCATTAAAATACTGAACCCTTTACAATGTAAAAACTTAAACAGATAAATGAATAAAATGTATGCACTGGCACTTTGCCTTCAAGTATTT
>JBBDHI010000007.1:20782639-20794298 GCA_037177115.1 Craterocephalus stercusmuscarum
AACTAGAGCTGCACAATGTTGCTTGAGCATCTTCATCGCAATGTATCTGTAAGCAGTAGTCACATCGCAGGTCAAATCGCAATGTAGCTGGCAAATTGACTTAGTTTGCTCTTATGTTATTCCAAAGGTATCTGACACACATCGTGCACGGTGATCCACCAATCATCATCGATCTTAATCAGTCTTGGCGAAAACACACTTCACATTTGTTCATAGTAAAAGAAAACATACTCGGTTCCTATCAGATAAAAGGCAGGCTGTGAGACATAACAATTAGAACAACTAACACACGCAAAAAACAGACTTGAAACATTTATAGAGTTAAGATCAATGCAGGAGTGCAGTGGAACTATAAGTGCTGTTAAGACATCGCTAGGAATCCTTGCATCTTGTATCATATTGCAATTTATCACAGGGTTAGAAAATATCGCAATGCCAGTTTTTTCTAATATCTTGCTGCTCTAACCAAAACTTTTAAAGTCTGCTTGTGCAAAACTTTGTCATAATGTGTTTATCAACACAAGCAAAGGGTGCCAACTTCCCGATCTGTTGGATGCCATTTGCAACAAAACTGTATTCAGACCGGGGTGCACACACTCACACCATAAGTATAAGTGTGTGTGTGTGGTATCTGCAGTGCACCCATGCACAGCTGAGGCCACCAGACAACTGTATAAACATTCAAACCCCCTCCACCTGTCTTCCCCTATGTTCACATCACTGAACTTTGGGTTCAGTGATGTGAGTTTAAAGTCCACCGTGTACAGATAGAAAAACATTTGCACATCCACTGGCAGAGCAGCTTGATCACAGCTCCTGCTCTGCAGGGTGAAATCTGCAAACAAATATAAGTCACTCTTCCCAGTATAAATACCACGCATCTCAGTGCTACACTACCCCACCGCAGGCACTCGTCTTCAAACTGAGCGGGGGAAAAAAAAAAGTCTTACCCATCGCTAAATGGACAAAGGAAATAAAGAAAAAATAATCTAATCATATCAGATGACTGATAGCACTTAGGATGAGGACGGGGTTAGAATATTCAGCAGTGAAGTGGTGCCGTCCCATTACTGCATCTCTCCATCTCTGAAAATGGCTTCATTAACAGGCCAGTGCCGAGCGCTCCCTTGCCGAGCACGTGAACGTGCAATACCCCGAGGGCCCGCCGGAATGGCTGAGGTGAAGTCCATTAACACCCAACGGCTTGCTTTTTGACCACTAAATAAAACAGGCCACTTTTTGTGTGTCTCACAGTAAAAATAGCCTTTAGCTAAAAAAGGCCAAAGAGCACAAATTTCTGAAATCTCCAGCCAAAGCAGAAAATGAAATGTGGCAGGTTGATCTAAAACCTAAAAAAAAAAGTCTAACTCTAATACACCTTATGATGGGAACGTGGCACACTTCTAAAGGAAAACTGTATTCCCCAATGCAGTTCATGCAGAAAATCTACTTCTTCTCTCTTATTAGGAATCAGAGCATTACCTAACAGCTAAAACAATTCATTTTAACTGTGGCGAGGGGAAATAAGTAGGATAAGCTATAAAACCAGCTGGTCTTCTGCTAGGGAGATAAATCCATATCTCACATGACCCTTCCAGCTCTCCTGGCACACTTCCTGATCCCTCAAGCAACCGGAGCTGGCCAGCTCCGAGCCGATGACATAGTTCCTACTTTCCCAGCTCTTCTGCCCCAGTCATGTGTCACCTGACGAAACACTAAACCCCATTCGCCATTATTCGTCTGGATACTGGAGCCTCTGGAATGTATCAGATTCCTGCCTCAGGGGGGTATGCACCTTGGAAACACGGTCCTACCTTAGCCAGCTAACCCCCCCCCTCTATGTCTCTGTTTCCATTCAGCAAATTTCCACCAGAGGCATGCCTGATTTACACCCTCGCATCCCCTGCTTGTCATGTGCTCCATTTCTGACGTACATCACATTGTAAGAGGACATTTAAGAGTTGTGGGACTGCAGCTCCAGATTAAAATAAAACTCCACACATCCATTGTCGCCGCGTTGTAGTCTGGATTGCTGCTTACAAGTGCGAAGAAGAGCTCGGACGATAATTCCAGTTGCAAAACTATTCTGCGCTTTGTTGTGACAATGTTTGGACATATCTCCCCTCTCCAGAGAGCCACAGCTATGCCATGCAGCACTCAGGCCCATAGTACAGACTCTCTGAGTCACCGGCCAACGTAATTCAGTCTAGGGAATTATGACAGTGGAAAATCATTTCCCTGGGCCGTGGATAGGAGGCCATGGCTAATCGTTCAGTAATCTGATCTGCCTGCATACTGTAGCATTCAGCCGCACCACTAGCCTAGCCAGCCAGTCACACATGTGGACACCCCCAGTGCCTGCCAACTGTCTAATGGAGACTAGCACCATTCAAAAACAACTCTCCAGGTTTTCCTGAGGATTACAGATGCTATCGGATCATTTGCTAATACTCGCTTTTGCTGAGCTGTTTGAAATGTATTTACTCTGCTCCTGCTCGGATACCCCTCACGACAGCAAAACCTAAGCCCAGAGAATACCACATCCACACATTCTAGGCTGATAGACTCTAATACAACCTACTTTGCAGGAGACATTCTTGCAGTCTAATCCACAAGCTTGATGAAGGAATATAGAGGTTCCCTTTGCATGCAGGAGGATATCTTGAGTATGCTTTCAATTGTAGATTCCAGTAAGAAGTTGGGAAAGTGGTGTAGTAGTAGTAGTAGTAGTATATGAATAAGAACTATGATGAGATACAAAGCAGTGCTTATACCCAGCAGAGAAGGTTGAACGAGGAGAGGGGGGGGTCAAGGTTTGGAAAGATGCCTGGTTTTAGCCACACTCTAAAGGGAGGTCTGCTCCCCACACACTGAGAGTGCCTACAAGGGGCACCGACATGGAAAAATACAAGCGGTGGCATGTTGTGGGTCCTGTCATTCCTGACAATTACTCTGCGTAGCATTAAATGTGATGGTAGACTTACTCCGCATAATTTAATCGGCATCATCCTCCACGTGGTGATGGTGCAAAGGGAAGCCAGAGCTCTGATCGACAACAGCCCTAAAAATTGCTAAACAAACCGCCTCTTTGTTCTTTGTTCTGTCAAAACATCCACATGCCACTCAGCAGCACCATTCATCATGCACTATCATACCTGTGGTACTTTATCAGCCTGTACATGAAGGCATTGTAACTCCGTTGCGCCACTCTGCAGGTATATCTAAGCGAAAAGATGCTGATATTTGATCAAATGGATGCGGCAGCGGTGGCAGCCCTTTATCAGCCGAAAGCGCGAGATCACAGCATGTTTGGCAGCCAGTGGGAGCAGTCAGATGGAGCTTTAAAACAAGCAGACAAACAGTTGGCACGCATAAACAGAACACAACTTAAGATTCAGCTCTTTGCAAATTTGACAAACAAATGACAGCAACCGTCCTCTTTTTTTTTCATGCAATCTGCAAATGGAATAAGCCCTATTTTTTTCCTCCTCTTCCAACAAATGCAGGGTGGAGCATGCGATAAACAACACATGGCTCGGTAATAACAATAATGCAAAGAGCTGGTGGAATAAATCTCATGAAACCAGAGGGACAGCACATTGCAGTTGCAAGAATGTGTTCTGCAGCTGAGGGCGAAACGCAGGGAAAAGTCCTGGTGACTTTGCCAAATACATTTTGAGCGTGAGTCATTCTTCTTCAGTAATCTCTCACTCACTTTAGGGGCATGCTTGCATGCTCACCCCAAGGGAAAGGATTTCAGGCAGGTCTGAACTGCCCCCCCCCCATCTCTCTCTCTACAGAACAGTCAAGTGTTTACAGTATTTAATAGATACAGCTCTTGGTGGAGACAGACATTGTTCCATTCTACTCCATACAAGAGTAAAGAATCACGTAGCAAAGACACATGCAGAGGGACGCTGCATGGTTGGTGCATTCTGCAAAAACCATATTTAAACCAGAGCAAAATTCCACTTTATCAGCAACTCTGCTTAGAAAATCATGTGTCATAGTCAATATGATCCCATTTGCTTTTCATCCACGAGCTCACCTCAAAATAAGTATGAATATTCATGTATAATAAGCTGTAAGGGACTCCTTCAGGTCATGATAATCAAACGCATCATATCACAACAAGCAGCCCGTCATTCCCGCTGGTAATCACACCAAATCCCAGCAAACCGTGCAGGAAAATGAGATAATGTCGAAGCAGTCGTTGCGTTCCCATTCTGATCTTTTGTCCAGCTCTGTCATGTGCAGACTTGCACAGCTTCAGGTATGAACCGTTCATTTTAACTTCAACATAAAATCGTTAGTCCTATTAAACTGCACGAGGCTGTAACAGTGGGGATATTGTTACACAGCGTGTCTGATTCCCAACACCACAACTTGAGGCGAGCTTTAGATAAGAGACTACACGCTGCAGCTGCTACAAACTTACAAAAACAAGTTGCTCGGGTGTCGCTGGTACCCGGGTAGCATTACGGGACTCGACCTGATAAAAGGAATTCCGGTGTTAAATCACTGAGCGCAAAGCCACCGGACGCGGTTCCATCCCGGGCACAAACTTCGACCTGACCAGCGTCAACAATAACGTCGGCTTTTCTTCCTTCTCCGCCGCCATATGAGGCGAGCAGAAAGCCGCGAGCTTCCACCATATCGCCGGGGCTTTATGTTTCCAGCAGGAGCGTGAGTGTATGTGTGTGTGTGAGAGAGAGTGGGGGCAGAGTCAGGCCGAAAAAACTGGCCTCATCTCCGCCTGCGCCAGACGGCGAACACTAGCCCGGCCTGGGAGAGCGACCGAGCGGCGGGGCTTTCTCGCTCCTCTACCGAGCATACCCAAAAGAACCGCGAGCAGACTAGTGTCGTGTCGATGCACTCACCTTGTTTAAGTGGATCTGAGACGAGAGACACGAGCTGCTTGGAGTGAAGGCAGGTTTGGAGGCACGCTGGGCGCACGTCGTCTCGGCTTGCTGGCGGCCGTGATGTGGTAGCGGCGCGGAGGACTCGGCTGGGAGAAATCGGGAAATGTGAGAAAGCCCCTCTCTTTCTGCGGCTCTGTGCACCGGCAGTAGCCCATAACTGTCGTCAGGAGGCGCAAGAGCGACACATTTTTGTTTCATATGCGCATGCATGCATACTCAAGTCCTCAAGAGCCAACATATTCCTGCAGGGGCTTTTCTGCATCCGCGCTCTTCATTGCTGGGATTACAGGGACCTTGACGTCCTGTGTGTTGCCGCTCTTGAAGCAGTTTAATTGCTTTGGGAAGTTAGAGTCATCCTGAAAATTTTAAAGATTTCCGTTTCTCTGCTCTGGGACAGTTGTGATTGATTTGTGACCACAGCATGCAGACAAAATCATGGTTTATCGTCCTATACGTGAACACAATGTGATTAAAGCCGGATATTGAAGTGCAAATCACATAAAAAAGAAAATTATTTAAAAGGTTAAAGTCAACATTCAACAATTGGTGCACAGAAGATAATGAACAACAATAACACATTTATTTTTATTTTAGTCACTGTCAATGTGACATTGTTTTGGGATAAGAAAGTACTACAATAATAGCCCCCCTTAATTCCTAATTGGTTTTAAGTGAGAACACCTATTATAAATTCATCCAAATGACAACAAAATCCATATGAATACCTCTACAAGTCTTCTTACCAAGTATCTGATCACATCGTGAAACCTCATCAGACCCATCATATATTAGGAGTCTCATTTCTTTTAATGGGGCTCTGAAATAGTTGTGGGTATGCAGTGGGACATCTTCACATCTACTGACCTCGTGACTCATGATGAGTTTGGTGACTTTGATTATAGAGACTCTAAATCAAGAACAAAGCTGTTCTTCAAAACAGCTTTGGTGTTTTCATCCATGTCACATGACAGAGAAGACAGGGTCACATGACTAATTAAGAGAGGTGATGCCCATTGGGATTTCTGTGTCCTTAAATAAAAACAAGAGACAGTTTGGTTGTCCAGCTAAAAATGGAAACAAGAGGGTGAGGCCTGTAGGAATGGCTATTAATTGCTTAGCTATAAATGTACGAAGGAACTAATTCATACCCACAAGTTCCCAAAGGAACTAAAAACCTTTAGGTTTAATAGGTATTTTTAACTTGAAGATTGCTAAAAAGGGAACTTTCCAAGCTCTCCCAGTCTGTGTCTAATCTCTGCTTCTGACACCACAACCTCACGTTGAACTTAAGTAAACATTCAGGATTTAATGCCCTGCCGTAATCTAATCCCTCGCCTCCTAATTGGAGTTTCACACAACAAAAACACCCCGACCTGATTCAGTGCAAGTAAATGGATAGTGTTAGAAGACAACACAATTGGCTTAAGGCCTCATATACCTGTCAGTCTCTCTCTTCCTCTCATACAAAAAATTGGTGGAAAAGTAAATGAATCCTTCATAAACTATAAGTAAAAGTAGCCTTAACTCCCACATATTAATCTTGAATAAAAAAATCACTGTAATATGCAGAAATATTCTGAATTGGTTTTCAAAGTAAATTATTTCTAAGCATAGCCACAAAACGAGTAGTGCAACACAAACATACACAAATGTACACCTGAGGTGCAGATGCCAGAGATACTTTTAGTTAACAGCTGCTGCTCCCCTATATTGCTTCTTATATCTACCAACAGGCAGGGCAGAGAAGCAACAGATTAAGTCTAATCCAGAATCCGTAGCCTAATCAGGTTAACGAAACAAGAACAGCCCAGTTTAAAAAGGCTAGTTTCACTGTAGTAGAATAGTTGATGGCGTTTGGATTGCATCTACAAAATCAGGAAGATTGGGTTTACTACAGATGTAATACAATATAAGTTCATAGGTAAGGATTGGGTAAATAGTCAGCTGACAATAGCTGAGTACAAAGATTTAAGATTTCAAATGATGATTTCAAGATGGATTTCTATTCCTTTTTATTTCGTATGAATGTATTTTCACTTTCTGCTTCATACTATGTGTGTGTGTGAAAATTCTAGACTAGACCATATTTCATACATAGTCTTTCAAAGATAATCTAACTTGTATTTGTTTGTAAATAACCTTGACAGTTTCTTGAAATAGGGCGACACCCGGCGGAACGTGGCTATGTGGCGCGGTGCATTGTGGGTCTCTTGTGTCCCCCGTTGTTTGGCCTGCTTGAATCACTCTCCGCAAAATGGCGACGTCCCTGGGATCCAACACCTACAACAGACAGAACTGGGAAGACGCGGTACGTAAAATTACGCTCACTGTTTCACCAGCAATATATGTAATTGAACCGACATTTACATTGAATACTGGTTATATTTTAACTAAATTGTAGTAGCATCTGCTAGCTCAGATTTACGAAGTTGTCAGTTAGCCTGTCACTAGCTAGCGTTGGCTAGCTGCGGAAGCATGGCTGTTAGCTTATTTAAGCATCTGTGAATATTAAAATCAACCACAGTGTTAGCTTTTTAAGGCAACTAAATAGCGTAAAGTGATCATGAAAATGACTTCACTGATAAAATTCAACACAGACCTTAATTTTTAAATCATAGCACGGAATAGACAAAAGTTAGCTTTTTAGGCTAATAATATTAGCACTAGCAGGCTAATATTATTTGAAAGGCTATACTCTTTAAGTTAAAAAAACATGACATTCCTCAACACTGTTACAGCTACACTTCAATCGAAATAACATATACTGAGTTATTAAAAGTTTTGGTATATTAATAGATAGGCTTAACCATTATTTTACCATAACGGAATAGACTGGCGTTCATCTAGGAAACAGCTTGATGGGCCGTCATTTTTAACTTGGTAGTCTGAGTCGTGGAAGTAAGGCATATAACAAGACTACCGGTTCTTTACGGTTATTTTTAAGATCATGTATCAGTGTTTGTTTGGAACGTCTCTAATCTTTTAAACTTGATCTATAACTCGGATAAACCAGTTTTCTCATTTGAGCAATGGATAATAGAGCGTTGGAACAGTCTAGGTTTTCTTGATGCAAGCTGCAACTCTCTTGGTTAGTTAGTAACTCTAGAATTTGTAGGTGACTTTTAAGCTACAAGAGCTGCTTATATTTAGACATTTGGCTGATGCTGTCATAGGGATGGATTAAGGCATGGTCATGTTCAGCGGATAACCCATTGAAACAGCATCCTTCAACAGATGGCAAAGTGAGAAAGAGTTTGTCTCTTAGCACTCTAATGTATTTAAACACACAAATTTACCAGATACCCAAGCAGAGGATGTCATGGAGAGTTACTGCTTTAGATGACTTAAACTCAGAGACTGTTGGACAAGCAAACATATATGGTCCTTGGGCTGTCTGAATGAACATCTTTTTCCCCTTATCTTTCAGGACTTCCCAATTCTGTGCCAGACATGTTTAGGAGAAAATCCTTACATCCGTATGGTGGGTGAGCTTTTCTATGCCATCATTCAAAATGAGGTTGTTTGCTCACAGTATTCAAACCAGTTAGCACCTTGGTTTAAATCTGTCCTTATTTCGTTTCCCAGACCAAAGAGAAGTATGGGAAAGAATGCAAGGTATGTCCTTTCTTTCAGTGCAGCACTACCCAGTGAAACTTCAGCCCAGAAGGACAGTTTTCTTATAAGACTGTTCATAAATTTTCCATTTTTGCCCGTCAGATCTGTGCTCGACCCTTTACTGTGTTCCGATGGTGCCCGGGCACACGGATGCGTTTCAAGAAAACCGAAGTCTGTCAGACCTGTAGTAAAATGAAAAATGTTTGTCAGACATGCCTGCTGGACCTGGAATATGGTGAGTCTCATCTTGATTTCGACTATGTACACATTTTTTGGACTGGTTTCATAGCAGTTTTGTGTAAAATACATAATTACACCTTCTGTTTGCCAGGATTGCCCATTCAGGTCAGAGACACTGGACTTTCCATTAAAGATGAGGTTCCCAGGTCAGATGTAAATAAAGAATACTACACACAAAACATGGAAAGAGAGGTATGAGTGCTTTGTGGTCATTATAATCTACATTTATTTTAATACCATATTCTAGCTTTAATTATGCACAGCTGGTAACCTCATCTTGATATATGCTGACGCTTTGCCTGAATTAAGTAGTCATTCTAAATATTTTTGACACAATTTTTGAAATTATATTGTGTATTGCAGTTTTCCCTTTCAGTTCAGTGGCGGCACTAAGCCATGTGTTAAGCCAATAAAAAGAGTACGACAGGATATTTGTTGTCCATACCTGATCGATCATTGAGGCCTGTTTTCAACCTGTGTGTTCACAGATCGCCAATACCGATGGCACTCGGCCTGTCGGCCAACTCGGTAAGGCCACAAGCTCCAGTGATATGTTGCTCAAACTGGCACGAACCACACCATATTATAAGAGGAACCGGCCGCACATATGCTCCTTCTGGGTGAAAGGAGAGTGTAAGAGAGGAGAGGAGTGTCCTTACAGGTGAGTAAGAAGCTGCTCTGGCATTATAAATTGGTATAATTTGTGTTGCATTCACAGCTGATGCATAGAATTATACACCAGGTTAAATGGATCTCAATGTCTTCTTATAGTGGTTGCGAGTGTTGTGTGTCTCATTTCTTTAATTTATTATGGTTTTCTAAAGGCACGAGAAGCCTACAGATCCTGACGACCCTCTGGCTGACCAGAATATCAAAGATCGTTATTATGGCATCAATGATCCGGTAGCCGACAAGTTGCTGAAGCGGGCCTCGACTATGCCTCGACTGGACCCACCGGAGGACAATTCCATCACTACCCTCTACATAGGGGGTTTGGGAGATACTGTCACAGATGGAGATCTCAAGTAAGAATGTTTTTGCATTGTTATTTCCAAATTTTGTGATGATTTAAATTTCTTTTTTTAAAAAAGTACTGTGGATGATCAGATTTAGTCATTTTAAAACTCATCATATTGTCTATATTTTTTATCTGCTTTATTCCAGGAGTCATTTCTACCAGTTTGGTGAAATCCGGACCATTACCATAGTTCAAAGACAGCAGTGTGCATTCATCCAGTTTGCTACAAGACAGGCAGCTGAAATGGCTGCTGAAAAATCCTTCAACAAGCTCATCATTAATGGGCGCAGGCTCACTGTCAAGTGGGGAAGGTAGGACCCTGTTAGGTTCCCACAGAGCCCAATCCACCAGAACCACTTAAAATGTGCTGTAATTTGCTTGTTAAATGCCAGGTGGTGTTCAGGGTGCACAAGTGTTTGTCGCAGCGTGAAGTAATGCCGCCATCGCTGTTAAGTGTCAGTAAATTAGTGGCTGTGGTGCTTTTAAAAGGTGATCATTACTGACAGTTGCAGTTTAACCATAACACTGAAACAATATTGCTTATTATGGGTGCCAATGCTTTAAGTCCACTCTAGAATCTTCAACTCAACCCACACAAAACGTGCGTTCAGATTGGAAATGGTGTGCTTTTACTTTTGCTGTACAAAAGTCTTAACAGTGTTAATGTTATTCAGAAAAAGAAAAAAAAAGATACCAAATGGGCCAAAAACCCAGCCCACTTTGGAGCCTTATAGTTCAGAGTTCTTTCACATAGAAACATCATTCAAAGTTTAAACAGGTCATTAAACAAAACTTTTTCTGACTGGAAGGACATTTTGTGATCTTTTATGGTTTTTACACAATTGTGGGTTATGTTTTAGGGAAATAAGAAGTCTGCTAATAAATCAGACCCAAAAAAACTATTCAAAACATTTCTTGTCTTAAAAGCTACACAGCAGGTCATGAATTAGAAAAAAAAGATTGTTTGGCAGACCCTTGTGGTGCTCACCATGTAAGAGTCTTTTCATCCAGCTCTTAATTTGCAAACAGCGCTTGGTTGTTTGCGGGGGTTCGTTCAGCCTTTATTCGTCTGTTTCAAAGTGAGTCAGCAGGCAGAAAATGTCTCTGTCCTCGCAGCAACGCCAACAAGCCGGCCAGCGGCAGCTGTGTGAGTGTGTGTGTGTAACATTGGATTCACTCACAAACCTCCCACATACAGAAATATCTAGTTGTTTAGTGGAACAGGATGCAGTTGATCAGCCATCTACATTTTTATTGGAGTATTGTGGACATCAGTTATTCAGTGCTGTCATCTCTTCTCTCATATTCTCTCACACACTCCATACATCATACTGTAGGTGTCTATACATATCGCTCTGTTCACGGCCCCTCCCTCCCACTCGTTGGGACATTTTCTGTTGCCATAGCCACACAGGCGCTCTGCCTTTGTGATACAGCCTCCAGTCTCGGGAAGGAGAAGTAGCTGGATTGGCACCCAACAAAATTTCTTCAGAATTGTTCTAGTTCTTGATGCAATTTTGCCACTGTGCAAAGCTTCTTCGATGAGAGAAGTGATATAATCAGTATTTAAATCACAGATGGTGTCTTTTTTTAGGTCTCAGGCAGCCAGAGGGAAGGAAGGCATGAAGGACGGTGAGATGGGTACTGGACTCGATCCTGTACCTGGACTGCCTGGAGGTGAGTCTGCAGCCAGTAATCATGTTAATTCATGCATTCATTCATGCGTGTGTGTGTGTATATGTATGTGTGTGTATATATATATATATATGTATATATACATATATATATATATTAGGGTTGTCACGATACCAGAAATTTAGTAGTCGGTACCAATACCAGTGAATTTACACGATACTCGATACCT
>JBBDHI010000007.1:20832276-20853791 GCA_037177115.1 Craterocephalus stercusmuscarum
GTTCATTTGTATTTTTAGAAGTTGAAACCATTGCCTCATAGAAACTGAAGCAATAAGACTGATGTGCCTAAATAAAGTTATTTCTGCACTGAATTATACATAATGATATGTTTTTTTAATTTGCACACTAAAAGCAGAATGAGTTTGTCAGTCTCCCCACATCACACATTTCTCAAGATGTAGACTGAGAACAGTTTGATCATAGTAACCATACTTCCTCTTTTGTGGCCTGTTGCTATGGCAAGACTTCCCTTGCAGGCAGGAAGTGACTGGGTGCCCTAAGTGATGAGCTTTTTTTCTTCTTTTGAGTATTTGTGTGCATGTATGAGTATTCTACATTAAGTCTGGGTGGAGCCCTTCACTTTGTCCTCAGACGCTGTACGTTTCACAGAGGAGTTCAGTTCTTCTGTCTGTTGTTTGCGCCATCATGGCGAAGAACAACAGTGCTTTAGGGATTCCTGTTGGCCAGATGGTGAGTTGGCAGTGCTCTCTGTAAGGATTGAGGTGTTTTTGTAACTGTTATCCAGTGTTGTGGTTATGCATTTCTGATGGAAGTTAAAGGAGTTGAGTACATTCAAGCTGAAATGAACCTGTTTGCATTTTCAGATTTAGGCTTCTCTTTATAGCCTTTTGATCAGCTTTTAAACAGTGCTGATTATAAATTGACTTCTAGTCCAGGGTGTCAGGAGCTACAGAGCTGTTGTCCTGTATTGGCTTGTGCCAGAACCAATCAGACTGTGTGGCTACAGTTGGTTGCTATTGAAAACAGGCTGAGCTTACAGAGCCAAAAGCAGAAACCAAGCCATGCCTGTTTGCCAATCTGTCATGTGTAGGCTGGGTTGGCTGAAAATACTCATTGTGAGACCATTACATTTCTTGAAATGCCTCTGCTCTGCAAAAGGTATTCAGTTGACCTATAGATGTATCTTATTTAAACCGATACCTCTTGGATTTTGCAGAATTCCTTCTTACGCAGTATATTTCCACATCTGTTTCTGCCGAAAATGATCTCCAGAGAATCACAAATGCAGAGAACAAAATGTGTGCAACTAGGATAGTGATGAATCATTCGTTGTTTCTAGAAGTTGTGGATGAAGTGTGTCTAACTTCTCCAGTTCACTTCCTGTTGTCAGAAACCAAAGTCGGAATTTCGCCAAAAGGGACGAACACTTGAAGTATAGGAAAGATGGAGTTCCCACCTGCAGAGATGACCAGCCTAGTTCTGCCTAATATGGTCAAGGTGGCTCATTTTCTAAGAACTGCTGTCAAGAACCGATCACAATGGTGGATATTGTGTCACGCAGTCAAACTCTTACACATGCAAACAGTTTCTTTATGGCAAACATATTTATGTTTATGTTTATGTTTATTAGTATCAGCAAAAAGTTAAATGTTTAGCAGTTTCCTTAACCTTTCCTTAAATGACACGTATCATAAGAGGTGACAGTAGTGCTATATTTGTAAACTGTACATCCTGCATACTGCAGGTTGTCACTTTGTACAGACAAGTACACACACATTCACACCTCTGAGCAAATTTTATTCTTAACTCATATGTGTGTACTGTGGGAGGGAACGGAACCCAAACAGAAGTACATGTAGAGTGTCTGGATTCAAAAAGAGAATTTTTTCTTTTCTTTTTTTTAAATTATGATCCACATTTTGAGCAGAAGCTCCATCTGCGTGGTCTCCAATCAAGATGCGTTCATACCAACACGGTTTTCCACACAAGCTCGAGGAGCCAAGTTGATTACTTTTGCAAGATGTGAATTTTGTGAATACTGAAAGCTGAATGAGGGCTGTTGTCATCGGTGTTGCAACCACTTCCTTTCAAAACAGCCTTGGCTGATTGCACCCCACTGTTACTCAGACGGAAGAAAGAAAGAGAAAAAAAAACCAACATGCAGCTGCTGTTAACACTTTTCTGGTGAAATGTCTGTATTCATGCTGTTTGAAACACACAGTCTTTTTTACTGTATCACTGAGAAACAGTAAAAATCTCAGTTTTTGTCTTTAATAAATCCCCCAAAACCTCTAGATATGAATCTAAAGATAACATTTTGATTCTAATTCAGCCTAGTGATTATCTTGTCATTCACCCGTGATTAAACTGATCAAAACGATATTGTAGGCCATGACACCCACAGGGAAGTGTTTCTCCTGTTTTCTCGGGTTGCAACACCTCCTGACTTGTTTTTCTTTCTGTTCACAGAGCCAGGCAGTGTCAGATGGAGGTAAGCATGAGTAGTCAGCATGCACGCAGCCAATCCTGTGCATCTCACACCTGTACAACCAGAACATGCCTGTGCACGATAATATCTGATTCCGTCTTTTTCTTGTTCTTACTTTCAAGTAGTGATAAATGAGTGTGTCTGTGATCGTGTTGTAGAGCTGAACATGTCTGCGCGGGGCTGCGGAGGCAGCAGCTCCAGCCTTCCGGGGACTCCGGGCGGAGACATCGGCCCCGCCAACAGCGTGCTGAGCTGGGCCGTGTCATTTGAGAAGCTGTTGGAGGACCCCTGTGGGGTCAGTTATTTTACGGTGAGACACAACGTAGTTTGAAGTGTAACTGCTACGTTTTTCTTTTCTTTTTTTGATCATACATTGTGATTTTTTGCACATGCTCTTGTCTGCAGGCTTTTTTGAAGTCGGAAGTGAGCGCAGAGAATATTTTATTCTGGCAGGCGTGTGAAAAGTTCAGGAAAATCCCAGCCACCTCTTTGGATGAGGTATGATGGCAGTTTTCTCTCTGCACACATTAAACGAGTTTATTCTGACTCAGTGTTGTGTGGGTCCGCCTTTCATTGCTATTTTAACTAAAACTACTTTAAAGTGGGCAATGTTGCTGGGCAGTTGCCATGCTTTGCGTATTTTAGTATTTATTAACAGCTTTTAAATATCCTGTTAATCATGGCGATGAAGGATACAAATTTAAAATATTTAAGTTTGTTTAGAAAATGATTAATAATTAGCAGAGAGTTACAGTATTGACAGTTTTTGTTTTAACACTGGGAAGTTTTAACACTAAAAAGAGAAAAAGAAACAAAAACTCATCCAGTAATTTTACACACACTGAACACAGATTCGAATGTGTATTGAAATCTTGGTCCATATGATACCTACCGGGAAGAAATTCAGCTTTGACTCTTCTGTGATATTTTAGCTCATGAGCAATAACTTTGAAAAATAACTTTGACATCCAAATGTTATTCGGTTGTTGTTCCCAGCTGAAAGCAGCAGCTCGCTCCATCTACAACAGCTATCTGTCTGACAGCGCTCCCTACTCGGTCAACATCGATGACACTGCCAAGACAGAGGAGAAGGACCTGGAGCAGCCCACACCGGACATGTTTGGCAAAGCGCAGGGACAGGTCTGCACAGGGTCCACAGCTTCATTTGACCAGTAAATTAGTTTTGAGCTTCATTTTCTGCCTGCTTTGTGTCAGATATTCAAGCTGATGAAGATGGACAGCTACAGGCGCTTTGTGCGCTCTCCCATGTACCAGAAGTGCACCTTGATGAGTGTAGAAGCTAAACTTCTACCTCAGCTCTCCACAGAGCCTGTCCGCATGCGGTCCTGGGATGATATGGCAAACAAAAGCCCCATAAGTAGCAAAAAGGTAGATGGATTTAGGGCCATTGGTCATGATATGGTTTCTGCTCCACTTCTGATGTAACAACCTAAATTTGATCCTCAACAGAACAAGAAGTCTGACTCAAACAGCTTGTTGGTTGGTAAGAGTGCCTCAGAGAAACAGAAACGAGGATCCTGGGGAGGTAGTACCTTTCACTACTGCAAATGCTGTGCTTCAAAGACAATCCGTGCATAACTTGTCTTTTTCCCTGTTTGCTTTCTGTCTGTAACTACAGATGCGTCCTACATTCAAGGTTTAGGTCCCCGGAAAGAGTCTCACATGTCTGTCAAATCTAACAGCAGTGTGGAGCTTGGCTCCCTCTACAGGCAGAAGGAGGTTGGTGCATCTAGGAGAAAATGTTTGTGACTCATGAGTTTCTGAAAACAAAGAATTGTTAAAAATGCATGAAAGTATATGTACTTCTCAAAGAGACAAATGTGTCATATTTTCCCACTTCGCTGTCTTTGCTTCACTTTCTTTCTGTGCTGCAGAACGGCCAGTTGAGTCCCAGCTCCTTTGAGCAGGGTGGTGGAAGTGGGAGTCGTATAGGTGTGGAGGGGGGCTATTGCTGTGTCTACCTACCGGACAGCAGCGCTTCACTGGTTCCCACACCCAATGGCCAACCCATAAAATCCATGCTGGCCAGCTTGTGTGAGAAGAGAGGCTTCCCACTTAAAGATGTGATCATTTACCTTCTTGGCAAGGACAAGGTGAGCACGCTGAGTTGGTCTAAAGCAGCGGCACAGCGGCACAGCTTTAAATCAAGCAGCCCGAATGTTATCATGTGTGCCACACGTTAACGGCATGTTGCAACTGTGTGTGAAAGATGATTACCCTCTTCCTTTTCTAACATCCTCTCACTGTCTCACCTCACAGTCGTCATTTCCAAAACCTCTTTGTGAAGGACTGACGCCAGTCTCAGTCCTTTCAGAATGATGCTCTCACTTCCTGCGTATTAATAAGAGGGACTTTACTTTGCGTGTTTGTATGTGTGTGTGAGTGGGGATGAGTGAGAGGTGCTTCGTAGAACCTAAAACGATGTTAAAATGAGCAGTGTTTTATAAAAGCGGATCATTTCCCGTCTGTCTGATGTGCTGTTCTGGCCTCTTCAGCAGCCCTTATCTCTGGACCAGGACTGCATCGTGCTGAGAGATCAGCAGGTCTCTCTTGAGCTCAGGGTGACGTTTGCGTGAGTCACTTTTAAATTTTTTTTGTCTTTGTCGCTCCAGCTGGTTTTCACACCCACATTCCCACTACAACATGCCACATTTTGCAGTATTAAAGGGAAGTCCCGGTGCTGTCAGGAGACATCTTCTGCATTAACCGAGTTCTCAGTTATACCAAAACATGATCACTAAAGCTGCCTTTGTGACTCCAGGCTTTGCATGGCAATGTGCTTCCACTGTATGTGGTTCATTTTCATGTGAGGGTTAATATTAAAATGTGTGTGTGTGTCACAGGCTGAAAAATGCTTTCACTGGTAAAACCGTGGCCATTATGGTGAAATCCAGCAAGACGTTGCAGCACGCCCTCTCTGCAGTGCTGCAGAAGCACCACCTCAAGCCCCACGAGGCCCTGATCACCATGGTGAGTGTGCTGCATGTGAAATGGATCGTAATATATATACCCAGGAGTGGCAGCCTAATGCTCACAGAGATGGGTTTGGGCTGGAACTTTACATCCACTCATTATAGACATGAGAGTTATGGCAGAATTGGGCTTTTTTTTAGATCCAGGATTTTGAGGAGATTATCTCTAAATGTTAATGTTGGCCTACTTTATGTGTCTTTAGGATCATTATCCCTGGTTTCTACAGTTCAGCTGATTAATAGAGTTCACGCTGAAAAAGTCCTGTGGTGTTAATCCTTCATTGTTGCATTGTCATTGTTGCACTCTTATCAGTTCTGTTGGCAGCAAAATCGCCGTAGACTCAGATTGTTTCTAAAGATCCTCTCAGCTAATTTGGCTTAGCCACTCGTGCTGTACCTGATGCTATAAACGGACTCGGAGAGATGTTTTTGTCTCATTCATTCTAAGTTTTCTTTCTTTGGTCTTCTCTGAGCTACGCAGACTCATTTTTCACAGGAAGGGAAACGGTTGTGGCAAGTTTGGTCTCTCAGGTGTATGCAGGTGTATGTAGATGTGGGCTGCACAGCGGTGTGATGGTTAGCACTGCAGCGCCCTGCATGGGAGGAGGTCGAACATGGGCCATGTATGCGGGGGTACTCCGGCTTCCTCCCACAGTCTAAAGACATGTATTTAGGTTAGTTGGTTATTGTCAACCAGCGGTCTGCAACCTGCGGCTCTGGAGCCATAAAAGGGTCTCATTATTTTAAAACTTAAAACTAGAAAAATAAAACTGTGGATGTTCAAAATGACAAATTTCCCGTTATATCTTTTTATTGAAAATGATATGTTGGTTTTCTTCAAATATAACATTTTTGGCTCTAAATGAGTTTCAATAAGCTGGAGCGAGGGCCAGAGTGCATCTTTGGATTGTACAGATTGCAGACCCCTGTTCTAAACTATCCCAGTCCCCAGGATTGAGCATGACTGGTTGGTTGTCTCTCTGTGTTGGCCCTGCAATGGACTGACCCAGTCCAGGGTGTTCCCTGCCTCTCGCCCGCTAATTGCTAGGAAAGGCTCCAGCTCACCTCGACCCTGAATTACACCAAGCAGTTTTGAAAATAAATGAATGGATGAATGATTGGGATAGATGAGCAGGAACAGGAATGGGTCAATAAATTGACTGAAGAGCCCAACATTGCCATGAAAATTGTGTCTGCAATAGCTGAATGTAAGCCTATGATCAGAACTGTAATTACAGGATCTACTACAAGCCAGAGTTAACATCAGCGTGGATGATCATGTTTCTATAAAATGTAATCTTTTCTTTTGGTTATAGAAAATTGAATGGTTTACACTTAATGCAGCACTTCACTAAATCCTACCAGACCCTTCTTCTTCTTTACTAATAACTAATAATCTTTGTTGTAAATGATGATATGCATATGTCCAACTGGAATCTTTGCCCTGTTTTTCAGGCTGGAAGTGATGAGCCTGTGAACCTGGACACGTCCGTGTACAAGCTGGCCAATAAGACACTACAGCTTGACAAAGCCAAAGGTGATTATACTTGACATTTCTAAAGAAAACACCCAGTGATTTGCTTTAATGATCCAGTCAGAATTGTGTTTGGAGCAATTCAGCTGATGCAGGATGAGAAAAGATCGATATATTTGATGAATAACTCAAATCAAAGTAGAATTAAAACAGATAAAAGAGCTCTGCTGCCCGCCATCAGCTGTTAGTGGCACACTGTTCATGCTGTCTCCTCGTGCATTTAAGTGTTTAATGGCTCCTGGAGTGTTCTGCGTTATATGACTCTGGCTCCTTGGAGCTGGCAGGACAGTCTTTTTACAACCCACTTTACTGCCCTGCTTTCTCCGATCTTCTTTTGTATGTGTGTTTTCTCTCTTTATGCGTTTTTGTGTGTTTGAAATGTCTGAATCCATTTTGTTTGTTTAATGCTGTGTCACTTCCAGTTCACTAACCTCATTCCCCAACTGCTGAGAGACCAGAACCCACTTCACTATGGATCAGCACTCCATGCTTCAGCTCGTCTCTATGCTTTTCAGAGAGGCACAATAATTTAATAACGAGGGGTTTTATTCTTTAAAAGATCTGCTTTGGAATTATAGATGGAATATATATGGAATATACATCTGTCTAATGAGAGCACTTTTAGAAACTGATATTTTTTCTTTATGTGTATGCAGGTAGAGAACAGACCTTCATTCCCAGAGGCACTTTTACTACTCAGGTGAGGAAGCCCGGGCAGGAATATCAATATTATTGGGAATAAAACAATCAAAGCAATATGATTTGTGGGAATAAAAGCCCCTTTGATTTTTACATGGATGTAGACATATTTTATATGAGTAAATTCTATGGTTTTGAGTTATGCTAAAGTTGGGCCACCACACGTTTCTGAACTTGAATAGCTAAATGTGTGAAAGGTGACCTGATATCCAAAATGCTCCAGGCTTGTTTGGATACCTATTTTTTCTTTTTTTTTCAGTTTAGTGCTTTTTGAGTCAATGACTACTACATGTTCAGGGTCGCTTCTCTTCCAGGGGGTCCTTAAAGTCAAATGCAGGGTTTTCTTTCTAGTTAGTCTTTGTTCAGCTCTCTTGGATTCTCAGTGCTCAGATCAACTCGACCCTGCCTGCTTAGAAAACTGCGACATAAAGAGGCCTGTCCTCTTTTAGCTGTCTGATTTTTGGGCCTAACTTTTTTTCTTCCTTTTTTTTACCTTCCGGCATTAAAACCACAGCTGGTTGTTTTAACCTGGGTTGAAATGTATTTATAGTTAAATTTTGCACAAACCTCCTTTTTAATAATGATTTGAGGCATTTGCTTTGCTGCTCTTTTTTATATATTACATTTAGTTAAATTTAGTTTGTCTTCTAGAAAGAAGAAAAAAAAAACAGATTCAGCAACATTAAAGCCTCTTTTCTAGTTTTAATATAGACCACCATCACAACTGTGATTCATCATAGTATGGACTTCCATCTGTCAACAGGCCATGACTTTAAGCAGGCTCTTAAAGTTTTAGTAGATTGTAACCATTATATACGGGAGATAATCTGTAAGTCCCACTGTTTAAGGTGATCCAGTTGTCTACCGGTCAGAAATTGGTTGTTACCAAAGCTGTTTAGATGTGTATGCTTGTCTGATGTTTTAACTTGCACTTGAAAGAAAACTGTTTAAGTATCCCCTCCTAAACGTCTGCTGCATCACTTCATAGTCAAGGTTTTGGTGTTTTTGCCGATTGTTCTTGTGATGATGAGTCTTCCTTGTATTTCAAAAATAAAAAAAAAAATGTATGTGGACTTAAACACTGCATGTATCTTTACATCCTTCGTGCATGATGTGCTTTTGGTTTCAGGCAGGATCAGTGAGTGCAGGTGTGGAGACTCAAACGCCACTGCTGACTGACAGAGGCAAGACTCAGCCCAGACCCAGTAAGAACAGCGAAATGGACGGTAGGGAACCTCAGCCCACCTGTGTGGTATCATAAACACATGGGACAATTGGATAACTAGTAGAACTGGCTCCATTTAATGGGGTATTATAGATCCCACTAATTATAGATCCTATAGATTTTCCCAGCGACACACCCTCATAACGGCTGCTAATACAGCATCCATTTTTCATCCTATCTGTCCCTCCAGCCAGGAATAATAACATTATCTTAACTCTTATGGCTTGCTCTGTCCTTTCTCTCTTTGTTTCCCTCTCTTCTTCCAGTCGTGTTTTTTTGTGTTTTTTTGCTGAATTCGCCACAGTATGCGTTCCAACTGCCGTTGTGTTTATCTGTAGCTAGTGTGTGATGCAGTGCATAAAGTGAAACTGGGCTGCAACGCAGTGCAGTGTTCTGGAAGAAAAAGGTGTGTGGTGTGGTTTGTCAGCCTCAGGACACAGCAACGCAGCAACAGCTCCAGAAATGCACATCATACATCACTGTGCCATCATACAAGTCCAGAACGTAGTTTTAAGGTTGGAAAGTTATTCAATGCATCTTTAAGGTTGCAGTGACTAAGAATTACTTGGAATTAGATGTCTGTTTTTATCCATTTACTTTCCATATTGTTTTCTAGTTCTTCTAAGATAATTATCTGGTTCTGACATATGTGGAGTCTTGGGTAGTTTAAGTCTTGACAGGTCGTATCATTTGTCTCTATCAACTAATGCGTTTGAAGTTTTCATCTAAAAAAGTATCGTAAAAATGTCGTACAACATTTTATTGAGACTCATTGAAAACGTCACTTTGAGGCAAAATGACGTTACCTAAATTGGATCTCCATAACTGAGCATTCTTTTTTTATTCACATATTTGGAAGAAGCCTTTCACTGTTGATTTGTGATCTGCTTCAGGGTTTCTGGAGATGCTGAGAAGGGCTCAGGGCTGCAGGGTTGATGACCAGCGAGGCCTTCTAACCAAAGAGCAGCTGGAGATCCCCTCGTTTCTGCAGCTGCCCTCAGATCAGCAACAGGGCGCAGACGATCCCAGTACAACCAGCTCTTCCACTACTGACTCCGGAGTAAAATCAGAAGACAACGGATTGACTTCCAGTTCAGCCAAATCTGCAGGGGAAGGGTCTAACCTCAAAGACTGTAGAGAAACAACTATTTAATGCACAATCGTGTGTAAGATGGACTAAGATGTGACAAAAAAAAATATGGAACTACTCATGACATTGCCAAATGGCGATAAAAGTATTGGTCCAAATGCACTTTTTATACCTGCTAATGAATAAGCTGTAAGACAGGCGTGAACTATTGTCTCTGCTACTGATTATTTGCCTTTTAAAGGCATTATAAAGAAACCAAAAGCTCATGGCAAGCATTTATAGTGTCATTTCAAAACACTACAGTCCTTACTGGAAAATGTTTGCAATGAGTTTTCAAATGAAACATAAAATGTATAGAAAATTATAGATCAAACTTTGACCCGGAAACTTGTTAAATTTAATATTTAAATTGCATGTGTTTTTCCCCTAATTTCACGTTTTTGGTGAACCCTGAACAGGTAATGGCGACTATCCAACAAGATTTATGAAGTACTTTTGCATGGTTGTTTTAGTTTTATATTAAATTACTAGATATTCTATGAAGATTAGTTTGTATTATCACATTTTTGTGATCTGTAGTGTGCTTGCTTATTCCCAAATGTTTGTTTCTGGCAGTGCAGTGTGCATGTATTGTGGCTTTCTGTGATGCAACTGAGTGAATCTGGGGTTAAGTCCTGTTTTCCTGTCACCTTAGACGGCATGTCAGGGTCCAAGTCTGAAATTATCAATGTGGGGTTACTATGGAGGACTCAGTGTAATATTGAAAATATTCTACAGGGTCTATCGGAAAAATGAAAATGTTAAAAGATTAAGAATATCTGTTGCGAGGGAATTAGATCAAATCTATTAAGGGATTTTTTAAAAACTTTTTTTTTTCTAATAAAATGCAAGGAGCAAGAGTGTAGTTTGTCCACACTGATTATACTTGCACTGCTTCTGCATTTTATTTTATTTTTTTTATTAAAAAATGCCATGGTGTCACCTTAAACGTTTATTCATTTAAGGTTATGTAAATGCATAAAACCTCCAATGAACCATAAAATGAACTAATCAAATACACAGTTGATGAATTCTGAGCACCTGTATAAAAGCAGAGGGTTTTCGTCGCTGCTGCATTTGGGTTTAAAGATGTTGATGGTTTTTGGTGAAACATCTTCTGTTTATTTCTATTGGGCTACTGCAGCATCATGAATCTGAACTTAAATGTTCAGGTTCATGATGCTGCAGTTAGAAAAAAGCCTGAACAAACATCTTGTTTTGAAGAGTTGCAGGTGAAGCCTCCTGACTCTAACATGGTGGAAAGTTTATTTTTATTATCATATATACTGACCTTGATGTTTGGCTGTGATGTACAATACTGTGTTTGAAAAAAAAACAAACACCACAAATATCTTGTACCGGCTTTGATAAATAGGTTTCACAACTAGTTATATTTAGATGGAGAATCACAGGCAAAGCTCACTGAACAACATGTTAGTTTTTTACTTGCACGGCTGGCAGTCGGTTGCCGTTCTCTCTCACCCTGAGTTGCTGGCTGGTGTTAGTTTTTGGGTTTAAAGTTTCATGATGCCGTCCCCTATTTATTTTCTGAGTGGGTGAGTCATGCACAGCAAAATAAGGTTGATCCGTCTGAATAAATGTGTGATTCAGTTTATTCTAAAAAAAAAAAAAAAAGAAAAGAAAAAAGGAAGCTCCCTCCAAAGTCCTGTCATGCAATGATGTCAATATTGCAGCGTGATGACGACTATTGCAGTGTTATGATTGGCTCTTAGGATCTTTTTTTTTTTTTTTTAAGCCAGTGAATTTCTTGATGTTTCTAAAGACTTGTTGCTGGAAGGCAATTTGTTATTCCAGGAAGGGGAGGACGGAGTTTTTGGTAATTATATTGGTTACAAAATCTATTAGATGAGTCATAGATGATCTCATCCTCATGGAGGATGTCAGCAGTATGCATGTTTCAGAGGATGTGGCAGTATGTGGCTTGATAAGCATCTTATTCGCCTACCTTTGCTTACATCATCACCTCATGGTTGTAACTGTCTCTGTAGTAATTAAGCCTAATATAATGAACAGCGCTGCATTAATGTGCAGTGTTTGATACCTGACTGTTGCACCCGTAGCATCCTACTGCCCAGCTGCAGACATTACCATACAGAGCTGTAAGTGTCACACCTGGTGTGTGTGTGTTGTGTACGTGTGTGTGTGTGCACGCATCTTCATGCATGCGCGAGTGGTGCGTCGGCGGAGCTATGAATGGGCAGAGGGGTGTTCTCTCGCAGGCACCATCACAGCAGTGAGATGAGGAGTGCCGTTTCCTCCACTACACGTCTGCTGAGCTGAGAGCAGAGAGGAGAAGGAAGAGGGGAGAAAAAGGTGAGTGTACTCCAGGCTCTTCATTTCTTGCATTTTTTTTAGAGGTTAATGTATTGTCTTTAAGTCTGCCTTTTCTCCCTGTCACTCCCCTCATTCATCCTCCCATCCTTTCTGTCACACACTGCATCCCTGCTCCATGAAATGTGTGAAATCTGATGATAAAGCATCCACATCTACACCATGAAAAATGTCACATTTTTATTCAGACTGAATGAATGCAGCCTGTTATCCATGTGTTACACACTGCTCTCGTGCCTCATGCATGTGTACAGTACTGGGGTTAATAACAAACAGATTAGAAATAAATGAGTGTGTTTTCTCAGGCTTGCTGATCAAAGCTCTGAATGCTTCTTGCTGTGTCTTTAAGAGTCCTGCAGAGGAATACATAAGTGCAGGCAAAACAAAACCAATCCATCAAGTCACTGCATGCCCATTAACGATTCCTCTCAGCAAGACGAAGGGGAATCTGTTCGTGGTGTTACGTAAAAAATGAAAGTGATAGTGGATTGATGCTCCTGGTTCAGTCGTCAGGTGAGACACACATGGCTCTGCAGTGACTCGGACGGGGAGCAGCTGTGCTGAGCGACTACTGACTAAATTCATCTCGCTGGGGGGAGTCGACGGTCACACCTGAACGTGGCAGAAGAGACAGTCCATCACCGCCACTTCCAACACATAATGCCCTTGATACTCGGAGCCCCCTACCCTCATGTCTCCTCCATTTATCTGTCACCGTAATAACTGACCATGTGTTGACCTTGGAGCTCTACTCATCCTTGTGTGAACGTTTATGGGATAACTGCTAATAAATACAAAGAGCGAGTGAGCTTTAATGATCAGCATGTTCACTGTTGCTGGTGGGACGAAGTGGCAGGATTGGACGGAGCCAGTGATGTCATCACCTTGAGTAGCTTTGTATATCAAATGGGTGAAAAAGATCAACTCATGGCCAGTGGCGATGATGTTCGCCAGTGTGATCATGGCTGAGTGAGTTCATGACAACGGCTTGTTTCTGCAGCAGGTAGAGCCGTTTAGCGAATGAACAGACCTTTTCTAATGAGATGCAAAAAAAAAAGCAGGGGCATGACTGCAGGAAGTCATCTGAAACACTCAGAAGTTCTACTAGAAGTTTGTCGCTCAGCTGGGGAGTTAATTAGTGTTGACCCTGCACTAAAAGATAAGCCAGTCTGTCTTCCAGAGTTGTAGACCCAAATCTCCTGAGCAGATTTTATTCTTATGTAAAGTGGCTGTTAATATCAGCATTTCAGCAAGGACTCTGAAAACCACTGCTTTCCTCGTTATCATCTCCCTCATGCTGTCTCTGCCAGAGTGATGCTGGAAGACAGCCGTTTCTTTCTGTTCTGCAAAGCATCACGATGTAGCTTTTAACAGGAGATACGTCTGTTATGACATGTCGACATTGTTACATATTTCTTTTCATGCATACCAAAGAGAGAGCTGATGTTTCTGAAAGCGTTACTTGAACTGTTGTTGGCTTCTAGTGGGGACAAACCAGTGAATATGGGTCTCTGATTGCTATCCTTCCATCTTTGCAACAAAGGAGATGAACTTCCCTACACTGGGTCTAACCTTTGTCTCTTTGCTTTATATACAATGGAAGGATTCCTCTTTGAGACAAAGACAAAGAGAGAGCAGGGCAGCAAATCATTTTCATTTAGGTCATTTCCCTCAGTGAGCTGGTCCGAGAGAGCACTCAGGACTGGCTGAATGGCTGCGCTGCCATCAAAGCTGAGATTACCCTCATCTGTCCCCTCAAAGGGCTGTGATGCACATTTTAGAGTAAGTGCACAGAGTTCAGCAGCTTGTTTGTTACCTCTGGGTGTGCTAACTGAACCTTGTATGAAAGAGACTAGAAACACACTCCGCTGGGTCAGCTGTGATTGTGTATCCCATCTCCCATGCAGGCCCAGTTGAATATCACATATATTCCAGTCCAAGTAGGACTTTGTAATGGTGTTCCCCCACAGAATTAGATGCGATAGTGCTTTGACCGCTGACGTCAGTCTTCCCAGTGGGTGAGGGAGCTCCTGTTGATCAGCTACCATTCATTCTTTATGAGCCCGGGGTTGACTGCTTCCTGCAAAGCAGCAGGGTGGCACACAATTTCAGCTCAGGCGAGTCCGTTTTTTTTTTTTCCTGAACAATGGAAACATGCACCCAAATATCAAATAATTTCAGCACAGTTATGTTCATTTCTGTGCTTGATGAAGTTGCTGCCAACCTGTGGACCTGTATCCACCTAACAGAATTGAATCAATATTTGACTAAAAATTGAGATGAGAGTGCATATCATTCATATCCGATTAAATCGTTTCCACAACTACGCAGCGCTCTGGCTCCACCACCCCTTGTTGCAACTTTGATCCTCTAAATGGCCTCACTTTGCAGAGGTCTCACCGCATGTAGGAGAAAAAAAAATTAAACATATGATGTCAAGTCAGGGACTTTAAGGTGCTTTGCCATTTTTAGAAGATGTTAGTGCTTAAAAACAGCTTTTGAGAGGAGCAACTAATTGACCTCCTTCACAGGAGTTTGAGAAAACTCAAGCTCAGATGTAACACTTTTAGCTGACATTAGCTGCAAGTTGTAGCAAAAAAACCCAGAAACACAAAGCAAATAATCTGTGTTGCATTTATTTTGCCTTAAGATCAAAATATCTGAAATGATACACTGCTTTCCGCTTTGTGACAAGCAACATCCTTGAATCACACATTGAAACATAAATCCATGCTTCCCATTAAAAATTCATGCGTGTGTCAGACAGATGCTGGCATTGACGGGGAGCACAGAACCGTTGGACTGTAAAAAAATCTGTCTCCTAAACACTTATCCAAACCCAGAGGTGTTTTGTCCCTGGCCACCAGGGCTCCTGATGCCAGCTGTGCCTCTCGCTGTTTCAGCAGCCTTGTTTTCACAGTAGCCTTTAGCTGCTCTGAGAATTATCTGCCGTACATTGGTGTGCATGATTTGAGCTTCATCCCCTTCAAGAATACCTCCTCTTGCTTATCTACCATTTTTAATCTTCCTTTGGAAAATCATTTGGTTGGCATTTAAAATCGCTTAGAGAACAGTTAATGTGCATTTTAGTCTTAAGATTTTATGCATTAATTTTAAGTTTTAAATGAGCTGGCAGGGCTCACAAAGCTACATAAAGATATTTCATGTTAACCTATCTTTGCTTATACAACTAACGGTCATTTTGCATAATATTTTTCTTTCCAGAAAAGGCTACTGCAATTATCATCATTATTACTTTATAATGCAACAACCTAGCTTTTCTTATTGCAATAGTCCTCCTAAAGGTTTAGTCTGCTCTGATTGGTCAGTTTATTCGTCAGAAACATCGGAATACAACTCAGCTGCCTCTTACTTACTTGATTAAAGGAAACTGAAAATGCATATCAGGAGTGGACTTCAAAAATACTGCAGACTTTACCACTAATATGTGCCCATTGAAACACTGAATATATATGTATTTAGAACAAAAGGGCTATCAAATCATATTACAGGGAGGCCAAAAGGAAAAAAAGAATTAAAGCTTTGATGCTGATCATTACTGTCGATGCAAAGCCTGAATTATCCTGATGTGGGTGCCTTCACTATTTTTACTGTCAGATACAGATTTTACTGTCCTGTGACGCTTGATGTTTTTGCAGCTGTGGTGAAAGTCAAACAAGATTTGTCACCATAAGGCATTGCTTCAAAACTAGCTGTCATCAGAGTGAACCTCTGCTGAGCCATAAATCAAGCGCACCTTTAGGTGAACTAGCCACTAGTCTAGCATTATGCTAATATGATGTCATTAGTAAGGGAAAAAAAAACTAGACCAAATAAGGGAACATCCTCTTTTGTGGTACACAGCAAATCCTCTGTGTGGTATTTTGTTTATTTGTTTGTCTCTTATTTTCTCTAATTTAACACACTGAAGGAATTCTGTGCAAATGGCTGAAACTACAAAATGATTGCTTTCATTTTAGACTAACTTGCGTATAAGTTGAATTAGGTGAGTCTTCCTTCTGTCCCCACAAATCAAAGTCAGTAACTCTCAGCTCTGTGTTTATAAGCTAACATAAAAATTAGCATCGAAGCTGGTCAAATCCCCAAGGGAAAGGTCTTGTAGATGTTTGTATGAGTGACAGGAACAGAGGATTCCTGAGTCAGAGACGCCATCTAGTGAGAAGAGCCTGCATCTGCAAACCTCTCTCAGATAGTAATCTATTAGTGTCGGTTTAATTCATTTTAAGATGGAAAATAAAGCATCACTTCAATACCAATTATATAAGTTTAAGTAAGAAGTTTAAGACATTTTTCTTTACTGCTCTACTTCTCCATTTGCAGGACGAGACTATCCATCCTGAAGCGACATAAGTACTGAGTTTCTCCTGATAGAAATCTTCCAGTCAGCCATGGAGCAGAAGACAAATGAGGTGTGTGAAACTGTGATGCTCTTGACATTTGAAACATTCAGGCCCGGCGTAACCTCGTCCTACCTCTCTTTAGTGTCCCACCACCAACACCTCCCCTCAGAAGCACATGAAGAACAGATCTAAATCCACAGAGGAAATGCAGCAATCAAAGAAGGTGAACTAAAAACATTTCTTTCAACCCTCTTTTTCACCAATCATGCCTCATCTAAGTGCACTGTCTCATTTTAAAGGCCTTTTCCTCACAAAAGTCCCTGCCAGGGAGGCCAGAGTTGGACAATGTGAAGGTGAGTTTTCCACTGTTGGCGTGTGTTTTTTGCAATTTTGCACTTGGAAAAAAAACCCTCTTTATCAGTGTGATTCTATACTTATTTCTTGCCATGTCCTTTGAAGCTGTACTGGGAATGTCTTTAAACTCATAAATACCAGCAGAGTAAGGCATTCATTTAACTTCTCTCTGCTGCAGGAAAGTCCTGATGGCTCTGACACGCCTTCGTCCTCCTCTGAAGAACTGAAGGGATAATTAAAGCCAACAAAGCCATTGATCTACAGCATCATCATTAATTTGAAAAGAATAAAATGTACATGCATCCACAGCAAAAAAAATGCCCAATGTTAAAAAGATAATAGAAAACTAAAGGATAAAACATGCAAAGTATGAATTCATGAGGTGAACAAAATGACGAAACTGACACATACTGAAACAAAAGGATTCCTGTGATGAAGCTGTGTCACTGTGCTGTTTGTGTTATGTGCCATCTGAATGTGCTGTGACAATAAAGTGATGTGGTTGAGTAAATTCCTATTTATCCTGCTTTCATTCACATGACCCAAGAAACATGCTTTATGTGAAGAAGAACTAGTTCAACCCTCCATAAAGATTAAGACACAGATGGGAGCAGGCGGGAGGAACAAAGTAATGACTTCAGTAATAACACGGAAATAGTTTCAATGCCTTTTTAGAATAAGAAACTATTTGACCAACAGATGCTTGCAGCCCGAGGATAGTGATAAAACCTGAGAATGACAATTTTGTTCACAGGAATATACATTTTTCATATAAAATCTACACGTAGATAATCCCAAAAAGTTAATTCAAATTTTGCAAAATATTTTAGCACTAAAAGAACTTGTTAGTAACAGTATTAAATTAAGTATTTAAATGGTTAGATCAGTTAAAATATATAAATAAATCAATGGTCTATACCTGTATCGGGCTTTTTGTTATATCATTGACAAATATGCATTTTTAGGCTATTACATGAAACATTTAAACACACTCATAAAGCACCACTATTTTGTTTTTAGTTTAGTTAGTAAGTTTCTATCACACCTATTTGAAGCCTGATAGATACATCAGGAGGAAATGTGGGGTTCAGTGTCAAACCCGAGAAAAAAGTCACAGTCAGGGAAGCCTGGAAGTGATTCACCAACTTTCTGGTTGGTAGACGTCTGCTCTTCCTCCTGTGCTACAGCCGCTGCTATAAAATACAATTATTTCACAAATTATCCTAAAATGCAATGTATTTTTTAACTTTATATTGATATAAAATATTTCAATCAATCAAATTTTGAACCAAAAAAGAGCAAAAGACACAAGACACAGCATAAGAAACAATCTGTGAGGTAGCATGTGAACAAACATTCAGAATTCAGATGTAAATATTAAGATGTCATACAACAAAATTAAAATACAACAAAAAATACCACAATTAACAACCATGCGCATAACTGGGTATTCAAAATAAAAAAATAACTGCTTATTATTTCCCTTTTAATAGGACAGGTTTGAGTAGTTTGCGGGAAAAGCTGCATAGCTAAACTTGTGGGTTGGGTTGGGTTGGGTTGCCCCCCCCTACCCCTTCCCCTCCAAATAACATTGTCATCAGATGGACTTTTAATTGTGGTTGGAAGAGAAAACACCATTTCAGCATCCTATTGGTTTGTATGAAATCTAGGCGCAGACTGGCCCACCTGAAGAGTGAGACAGGTCCCCTGTGGCCTGGGCCTTAAGTGACCTGACTGGCTTGCTTCTAGAAAAAAGAAAAGGAAAGAAGGATGCAGTACAAACACAAAATAAACAAAGCACATGGAGGCAGTGTAGCAGGTGCACTTGGATAAGAAAGGGGGAACACAAAGAGATCTTTTCCTCTTTTTTCTAAAACGAGCCACGTCAGGACGAGGTGAGAAATGCCAGAAACTTTCAGATACATTTGAAGCCCCTAGCAGCAGCAGCACTCAGCAGATGAGGTCATCAATTAATGAGTGATGCAGGAGTGAGAAGGGTGTTACAAACTTTTAGCTGAACTCTTTTTGTGTACCTGTAATAACTACCCTGCTTGTCAAAGACTTCTTCCTTCTACCGTAAATATTTCTGCAGCTTGTTGCAGAACCAAAAAGAAATCCTAAATATTCCATTCTTAGATATACAAAAGCTTTCCTGAGGTTATCAAAATAAACTTAATATTACATCATGTGAAAATGGATATTGTACACATACTGTATACTGTAGACAACGGTCCTTGTCCACCTGGTAAAATGGTTGCTTAGCAGTGCTAATGAGGAACATTATTATCAGGCTAAATGCAGACAAGGGTTTATACTTACGCAGTTTGTCCACGTGTTTATCGGGTTGTAAATTATATGATTTTTAATTATTTGTTGGTTAAAGGTGGATGTCGGAAGTTTTTGTTCACAACTGCATGTTGAATCTGTGCTCTGGTTTTCTTTCCATCTTTTTACTGCACATATTTTCATGGATCCTGCTGAACCAAACATTCAGTATCTCCAGAGGTGGTTGCTGTACACTTGCACATCATCTGTTAGATATACAGAAATGACATAAGCAAAAACTAGATGTAACAGAGAACTAATCCGTTTGGTATTTGTCAAATCTGTTGCATTAGATACGCCGCAATGCAACACATGAGCAGAACATCCCAGTCCATAGCGTGAGCAATGATGGCGTGCTCACATCGGTAATAACTGGCTGATGACACTTGGTTACGTATAAAGCCATCCCCCATTGTACGTGGCCCGCCTGGCCTAAGAAGATGAAATGTGAACACACAAACAGCTCGGGGCTCAGTCTGGACCACCTGTCCTCTGAAGGTTGCCTCTAGAATTTCAATGCTAGTAAATAAAATGCTATTTTAGTAGTACCTTTGTTTTAAAACTATTGTTTTATCTTTTAAAGCATTTTTGTGCTTCTTTAAAAGCACTCTATAAATAAAATCCATTATCAAAATAACATTAAAATATAAAATTACAGTCATTATGGCCTTTTTTTGAGGAGGTGGGTTAATGCAGTAAAGGCTCCTCTGGTTTTATCATTCATAAGGGAATTTTCTCCCCTTGCATTACTTTTACTTTTATAGTATAAGAAGCTTAGAAACCAGTACTATTAAACTCCCACCGGAGTAAAAAAGCTTGAGTTGATATGCCAGCTTCTACAGAAGTCTTTTTAAACCCCATTGTCCTATACTTCTGCCTGAGTAGTGACAGACAGACATTTTGGACTGACATTCTGGGGCCTGTGGCGATCCAAACATCTCCAGAATCTGGAACCTACCACCATCCTCCTGGATGACAGTGCTGCCAACCACAGTGCCAGGATCATCACAGAACCTCCAGAATATGGGAGTGAAGAGGATGGATTGACAATACGTCCAGACCCAAATGAACACTTGTGAAATCAGTTTGGGCGTGCGGCAGACACAACCACATGACATTCACCAGCTCCTGTTTGAGGGATGGGGTGCCTTCCCACTGTAAAATGTGACCATGATGGTGACCAGCATAAAGAGGATGCGCCAAGCTGTTTGGCTGCAAATGGATCATCCAAACACGACTAAGGTCCCACACATTGTGAAACAAATCAAGTGTAAAAATAGTATGTGCTGTTTTATTTCTATTACTGTAGGAGAGATCCAGAGCTAATGCTCGCACACAAAAACCCAGCCTGGGGAGAGAGCCAATTTAATCAGGGAGTTGAAATAAATAAATAATATTTGTATTGTTGTCATGCAGTGGTCTGACCTTTTCCCTGGGGAATTACTTGTTAAAAATAAAAAAGAGAAAATGCTTGTACAATATATTTTCCCCTCCCTACCTGGCAATCAAGCTAGAATATTTCCATTAGTTTGTCACGATTTATTTTGAATACATCTGATCCAATTTGCCAAATATGTTGGCTACTATACAAATGCAAACTGAGTGCCAGATAAAAATCGTACATTTTGCTTCATTATCCTTGCATTTTATGAACACATGTAACACAGTTAGCATACTCTCTCCTGACATGCAAATGAGATAAATCAAACTGCGTTGGCATGTTGGATTCATAACAAAACCACCATGAATTGAATCAGTAATTGAGTCACCCTGTCTCTACTTGTAGGCTTTTCTATATGGTCAATGTTTTCACAGGAGCTGAGCTGGCTCACTCAGATCCTTGACCAGGTGGCTGTCACAGACAACAGGGACCGCTTGGCACATATAACCGTCCTGTTATCCTTATAAAAACTAATTTCCAAATGAAAGCAGCAGCTAAAATGTATCTGTCTGTATGAATTAACATGACCGTGTCTCGTGTTTTTTCTTGGTGTGTTCATTAGGTATTTGGCTTTTAAAAAGTGAAATCTTATCACAGTTTCTGCAAGTAGAGACCTTCACATACCAATAAGGCGACAGGTCATTTTTCATTACCGGTAAACAGATGTCTGATTGTTGGGTTGAATATTGCGTCTATTGGCTTTAAAGGGAACATATCATGCAAAATCCACTTTTTTAAGCCCTTAAATATCTGTTTTTGTCTTATTTGAGTATTCTGGAGTGCAGAAAAATTTTATTTATTCACTTCCAGTGCTGCGTATATATCTTATTATTCTTTTTGGGTCATATTTTTCAGTCTGTTTAGTTTTCTC
>JBBDHI010000007.1:20913695-20933003 GCA_037177115.1 Craterocephalus stercusmuscarum
TATATGTCTTTATATATCAACATATATAAGTACATGTTTGACTTCATGGTTATGAAGCGACTGAAGGAATTTTAGTCCAGTCCTCTTTAAAACACTTCATTGAGGTTTGTGTTAATTTATGTATGTGCAGCTCCCTCCAAGTTAGGTAGGGGTCTGGTTTTTTTTGGGTCAACACCTTTGTTCTATTTTTCAGCCCATCTGTAGTAAATTTGCCCTGTAGCTGAAAAACAAGTTCAAATCACACCTCTGCTTGACAGATATTATGCATTTTTGCTGACATGTGTTTGCTTCTCACTAAACATTGGTCTTGTGTGTTCAAAAACAATATTACTGAAGTCTTTTGGTTTGTTCAGATTGAGCAAATTCAAAGCTGCCATGTTCTTTTTAGAGAGAAAAGGTTTTCCAAATAATTTTCCAAATAAGCCATACATGTACTATCGTAACTTTAAAATGTAACATTTTAACTGAGACTTATCGAGCCTCGCAGGGTGTAACTTTTGGAGATTTTTGCAGTTTCTCTGAGCATTGCACATTCTGCCCTTGATGCGAACTTGCTGAGATCTTGAAAAGATTGTCAGTTGTCTTGAATGTTTTCCACTTGTGAATAGTCTTCTCACCATAAAATGATCGACTACAAATATTTTGGAAAGGACCTCAATATATAATTTCTAACGTCTTTCATTTTGTTATGCCAACAACTTGCTTTTATAAGTGTTCACACTTAACAACAGTAAGTTATTAAATGTAGCCTATTTAATAAACAGTTGCCCACTTAATTTCAGTCCAAGCACTGTGGGTATACTTTTTCACAAACAGCTTAGCTTTTGTTCGATAGAGAATTGCATGGTGTAGTATGAAATCAATTGTTGCTTTTCTGTAGAAAGCTGGTAAGGAAAGGATATGTTTTTGTGTGCTGATAAGGAAATCCTTAGGGTTATACTGTAATTGATTTGAGCCAGCAAAAAAAAAAAAAAGTCAAACATTCGGTGCCTTGTTCAGTGAGGATGGATGGATATGGATATAAAAGTGCACAACTGGAGAATTCTCAGAAGGGGTTCAGGGCTTCAGTTCAGTGATGGAAAAGTTTGCATGTAAGTTTTTTTTTCAATAAAATCCCAATTCACATTTGTCATGGTCAAACCAACCCACCACACACACACACACACACACACACACATACACACCTCATCCCAGGCCTCAGCCTGTTTGTATGCACTCACCTTTCCATTATTGATATCCTGTAATCTGGATTTGTTCTGTGCTGCCACTGTGAAGGTGAGTGTAATGCCTGTTGCTGAGTAGTATGCCTGCATTTGCTCACGAGGTTTAGTTACATAACATATGTGCAGCTGTGTCAGGCAGCCAGACATACAGCCAGGAGGTATTTACCAGGGTCCAAATGCCAGTGATACAAAAAGATGCTCACTCATTCCTCTGTTGGGCATCAACTTTCAGTAAAATAACGAAACACAAATGCCAGTGAGCAGGCTCCTTCCAACAGATGTGCTTCAATAACTCTGGAATGATGAAGAACTTTATATAAATACATAAACTTGGAAATAACATTTATTGGAAGTCTGTTGGACTGGGATTTGAAGTTCAGCTGAAGCTGGAACATTGATATCATGGATATGAGTGCATTTTGGTTCATCCTTGAGAGGGAGTTGCAGAATGTGGAGGCTCGGGAAGAATACTGGCCGCAGTGAGATGAAACACAAAAGGAGTTGCAGAGGATTTGACAGAAGAAGTGGAGGAGGATGTAGAAATTCTGTAAAGCTTTCCTCTCTTCTCTCTCTCATGCCACACTCACTCATAAAAACAACATAAAAAGACAGTAAAGGTCATCTGCAGGGTTACTGTCACTATATATCAGTGGTATTAAGACATCCCCTTAAGGAGCTACCTGCTGCATAAAAACAGGAAAAACGCTGCCCCTGGAAACGAGCGTCCTCAAACACAAACACTCATTACAAGCAGACGGATGCTTTTTGTTTTACATGACCTTTTAACCTGGAGGGATCAAGCATAGTACATGCAAGTATAATTATTACAAAAGAGCAGATTGTTATGCAACTCTGATGGAAGATGCAATTACAAACCTTTCTTTTTTAATCGCCTTTCTGGGAAATAAAGCAGGCCATTAAAATGAGGAATTTGTTCTAAAGTAGAAAACAAATGCACTAAACCCAAAAGTCTTGCAGCTTCCAGCTGTTCTGGTTATAATCAAATCACTTACTTACATACAGTATAATCTATCTAATAAATTTTCTCTGCACTGCTACAGGTCGTCTGCAAATTTAACCTTAACAGAGGTAGAAAGAAGATCGAGACTTCTACAGCTCATTTTCTGGTTGGAGGCAAAATCGGGCAGCAAAAAACTGTTTTGTCTCGGTGCGCCGGCTTTAACTTTGTGCAGTCTTGCGTGATTTATAAGAGAGTGAGAGAATGATCAACTTAAAGTTCCACATTCCAAACTTAATTGAGCAAGCACATGCAGTTTATGCAGCACATACAGAGATGGAAAACTAATTACATTCTCTTTCAGTACAACAGATCACAGCCAAATACAAAGATAATCTGGTCTTTGTTCTTGAAATCCAGTCAATATAATCAGAGATTAACAAAAACGTATGGTAGCATTTTTTATTCAGAGTGGAGTCTGGACTTGATTTTGTCATTGCAACACTTTGATGCCCTTTTTTCCGGCACATAAGCTGAAGATTTGCTGCCGTGTCTGGGATCATTGTCCTGTTGGATGAGCTGATTTGACCATGCTTTACCTGTCAGACAGCTGGCAGCTGGTAAATACCTACGGCTGCAGCTTCTCAGCCTCCCTCGTAAGTTCTGCTCAGAGGTTCCGGAGAGGAAGGTCTATTGGATGGTTGAGTCTTGGGGAGGAGCAGACCAGCTCTATACCCTGGTCAGGGTCTTGGAGGAGGCATGGGAGTTCTCCCAACCAGTCTACATGTTCTTTGTGGGCTTGAAGAAGGCGTTCAACAATGTCCCTCTGGGACTCCTGGGTCCACGGCCATGGCCCTGAGCCTGAAAAGGCTGGAGTTTCCTCTTCAGGTGGGAAATGGAGTCCTGCTCCAAGTGGAAGAATTCAAGTATCTCAAGATCTTGGTCAAAATTGAGTGAAGGATGGAGCGAGAAATCGATAGGCGGATTAGTGCAGCATCTGCAGAGATGGTGAAGAAGGAGCTGAGCCGACCGGTTGATCTACGTTTCTACCCTCACAAATGGTGATGAGTTCTGGGTAGCTGCCTAGGCTGCTTCCTCTGTGAGCTGACCCTGAAAATGTGGTAGACAGATGTGAAAGATAGAAACCTGTCATTTTGCCTCCGATTGATCAGGTGCCCTGGCTCCTTGGCCACAGGACTCTGGCTGACTGGTCAGCGTGCCTGATTGGCTGAATGCCACTTCAGCACTTTGAGAGGCAGCTTATTTTATTTTATTTTCATTTATGTCTTCTAAAGCAAAATCTTAGAAGTGAAATGAGGGTGTACACTGCGTAATTTCTTTTGGCTTAATGTGATCTAAATATAAGACATAGTTGTACAAATTTTCCTTTTGTACTTTCCATTTCCAATAATACAACAATGCCTAACATCCTGTCACTCTGGTACCAGCTTCCTGTTATGTTAAAGTCATTATACTAAATGAAGAACACCAAGTTTTCCCACAAATCAGAAAATCATAAATGAAACGTCTAAACCAGCGATGACCTCAACCAATTCTAATTGAAAATGAGGCACTCCATAATAATCATTCTGTACATGCTGGAAAACTGTGGTGTGTGTGACCCCTGACTGACGTAGATGCCACATTCATTTACTGTCATATTTTTATTAGCAGCTCTCTGAAGCGCAGAAGTGTTGGGAGTCGCTTAAATGACTCTTAACACATCAGCTCATCTATCATCAGATATGCAGAGTGATTTGACAACTTGTCCCATAGCCAGCAGGTGATGTTTGAATGATGTGGTTTTAGTGATAAATTATTCCCCCCAGAAATTAACCCTTAGCTGAGCAGTGATTATCAGCATACAGGCTGAACACCATTTCACTGTCAGAGCTGCAGCACACACTCTTCCTCGCTCTCTTTGAGGTAATTGCTGGGCTACTCGTGTTTTGCTCTGTGTATAGTCTTGCTGGAAACTAACAAGAAAGGTTGCCAATTCTGATTATTTTCCATGGGTGTACGTGTTGTAGAAATACGTAATTATGTTGCTGACGCATGATGAAGCTGATAACACTGTTATAGGCAATACAAGATCCAGTAGACAGTCTGGACCCACTGCATACAGTGTACAGGTTCACTGGGCTTCTCAAAGCATCCACTTAATTGAATAACTTGAATAACTTAATCAACAAATGCATCATCTATCATGTTAATGAGGAATTCCTTATTAAAATGCATTTACTTTTTGAAATACTAATTCCCAGCTGTTCAGTAAGCCTTGTTTTTTCTAACTCTATACCAAAGAGTCTGGAACCGTAAGACTAGATGAATAAAACTCATGAATAAAACTGTACACAGGAAGATAGAAATGTGCCGATGCATTCTTCCTGCTGGATTTATAAAGCCATGTCTGTGCTTGGCTTTCCATTTTAAATGTCAGTCATTGTGTGAATTTTTAAACATGCTTGAACCTGATTTCCACTCCGCTCTTTATCCTGCATGGTTTTTGCATTTCATGTGAAAATTGAAAAAAAAAAAAAACCAACACAAAGAAGATGTGCAAATTTATCAGATATGAAAACACTTATTGGAGAAGTGGACAAACTTAAATATGGTGTATTTTGTGGTCAGGAATGAAAATCAGAATAAGGAACTAGCCGATAAGCTGTGGCATTCTGCAAACAGAAACATGTGGAAGACAACATTTTCCATGGGAACTACTCCCTAATATTTCCATCAGCTAGTTGTATGTTGCTGAAAATAAAAGCTTGAAATGCCCAATTTATAATCTTATGACCACTGGATATTGAATCTGAGTTGCTGAATCAGTCCCGAGACTGAATGCAAATCTTCACTTTTCCCATTTGCTTTTGTTCCTGTCAAGCCTATAAAACATTTAAAAGTACTATGTGAGGATAGAGTGAAGTTACTGAAGGTGTTCTGGGAAAACAAAACATCTTTGCTTTGAACATTGCACAGCCTGAAGAACACACTCCTGGCTAACAAGACTCGCACAAAGACAGGAATAAGATCAGAAACTATAGGTAGGCTTTTATATAAAGAAAGGGATAAATGAACTCTGTGATGGCCTCAAGGGCTTTTTGGGAGATTTTTTTAGCCAAAGAATCTGATTTTTAGAGGAGGAAAATCAGAATCATGACTGAAAAAATTGCACAAATAAAGAAAGATCGAAAAATGTCCAAAGATGGATATGTTTGACACTGTGGGGCCTTCATCAGCTGTAGTGGATGATGATGATGAAGCTGTGGTGACCTGAGGTAAAGAGGCCCATTAAATCCAGTAAATCTGATCCATACCGACTGGTAAGTGGTGAACATGCTAGCTTTTAAGTCAACAAAGATGTTTCCAGCAGAACAAGTGGTTAACTGGCTGGGTTAACTGGTCAACAAGTTCTGCTCACTGGTTTAAGCAGCAGATTCTAAAATGTAGCTCTTTTATGTCTTCCTGAACTAAATCCTCAATATTTGTATCATCATAACAACAGAGTCTGCAGCGTTTAGATTGTCTTTACTTGCCTGTTTGTTTGTGGGCTGATGGTCGGATACTTTTAGGTCTAAATGTGTTAAGAGGGAGCTTCTGTGTAGGTGTTACTGTGTATATCATTTTTATGTTATGTTATAATGCAGTTGTTTCCTCTTTATCAGATAATTGAATAATTATGGGCCTGCCTGCATCAAAAGAAAAGTCTTATAATCTTCAGCTGACTTTGGTAGAGAATATCTGAAGAAGAGGAGAGCAGGCAGCAGACACACAGACACTGTTTCACTTTTTGTCCCAGTCTAACCCTGGTCCGTGAGTGAGCAATGGTGTTGGACATCTGCTTTCTATATTAAAGTTCTGATGTGCAGCTAAGCTGCCACTTTTTGGTCTGTATAAACAACCAAAAGACAACATCCTGTAACGTTATCAGAAAAAGTTAAGGATTTGTCATTGTTGGCACCATCAACAAACCCATTTTTGGCCTTAAAATGACCCCCAAAAAAACACACAGAAAGGATTTGATTTGCCTGCAAGTCATTTTTATATAGAAAAAAAACATTGGTAAAAGACTAGAACACAAGAATTATGTTATGCTATTATTTAAGACCTGATTTATATGAAATTATAACATGAAATATAAATAATCAATTACATCATTATGTTTTCTTTTTAAATTTGTTTCATTTCATTCATTGAAACACTCCCTGAGTCTATGTTATGTATCGTCCTGACATTTCAATACTAATACAGACTAAATGAAACTATGAAGTGTTGACTTGAATGAGCTCAAAATACAGTAATTTTTGCTGTCTGTTTGCTTAACTTTGTCTGTTCAATATCCATGAGAAAAGCACAGCCTTTCTTCAATATTAACTGAAAATTGAAAAGAAAATTTTTGATATACTGGGAGATTTCAGACACTTTGGGGATTGCAGGGATTGCTGAAGGAATGAATGTGCTTTCAGTTGACTCCCAAATGCACACATTTAAGGAAATATGACATTAGCCGAAGCTTTATGAGGATATTTGGCATACTGATGGCTCCGAGTTTCTTTATTCTGCTCACAACATTTCATTTGTCTGCAGATATAACAGAGATATCCTTGGAAATTGCCTTATATAGAGGCAACTGATGACTGCGTTTTCCTGGCTGCCTCAATCCTCGTACTTTCCTGTTTTCTTCACAGAAGGCTGTTTGGCTGGATGAGAGCAGAACCCACTGCTGGATTATGTAACATTCTAGGAATAAATGATCTGTGGTGGTGTGTGAAACCCCATCTCAGGTTTCAGATGATTTGTCATAGTTAAACATTTTCTTCAAGGATTCAGTGTGATACATATAGTGCTGTACATGCATCTTTATTTGCTTGTTGTGAATGCTTGTGAGCAATAGTATACGAGGAGTGGGAAAAACTGTTTGTGTCACAGCTACACTGTGATTCACATGTTTTCACACTTCTTCCACATCTACCTCTTTCTACTAGTGTTGCATTGTTAACTGGACTGGCAGCTCCGACGAAATACACGACTGCCGACCTTTGTTATGTCCCAAACAAACAAGACTTTCCTCTGACTTTTCCTCAGCTCTTGGCAAAACCACAACAGAAAGTTAAAAGCCTGAGCAGAGTTATGAGTCCTTGAAGGTCACATCATGTCGGCTCACTCCGGACAGAAGAGGAAACCTCAAATTAGGATGCCATTTAGCAAGAAAACTGATGGATCTGAAAAGCCAATGATAATTAATAAAATAAATATTCAGAGGCGTGGTCTAATTTCAATAAAGGTAAGCCAGCAACATTTCCGTAGATCATTCCAGTATCTTTGAACACGCTAAAACTAGGAAATGATGATGAGGAATAAAGGGGAGGACTGTAGAGAAGTGGCTCTCGGCAAAAACACTTCAGTGAATTTTCAATATTTGTAACAGACTAAAGGTGGTCCATGCTCTTTGATGCGATCTAAACCATATACTGTAGAGCACCTTCCACCTCAGTTTAAAAGGAAAAAAAGAATGGATGTTGTGTAAACTATAAAAGCAAATCACATCTTATCAGTTTGAATATCATTTTGCCAAAAAGCTCAGAAAAATCCACCCTTTTATCTTTGGGAAACACTGGGATGACTCAGAACTGCTCACAGGATTGTTGTTTATTGTAGTGGGCTGAATGATCAGAAGAAAAGATTTAGAGGGAATGTCGTTCTTGATTTCTCTTGCTAATGTGATTTAATTAATCTAGTTTGTAGAAGATGAATTCAAAGTCAGAATTAAATTAATTACATGCAAGAAAGCAGTTGTTCATAAAACAATGAGTAAGACAGAGCCACTCCTCGAGGATTTTCACATTTTTAACCCAGTAAGAAGTCCATGTTGTACCAAAATAACATCTTATTCTTTCTGTGAAAATAGTTAACAAATTAAATATAAAATAAGCATAAATCATGATTGCAGTGCTCAAGGATGACTCGCCATTACAAAAGTTTTTCAGATTCACTTAAATTTGGCACTTAAATCACCACAAGGAAAACGTCAAAGATTTGAGATGGTTTATAGTGGACTTAGCAAAAGATTAAGATCATGTTTCAGGACAGATGCTGACTGAAAACCTACTTATTTATACAGTATAACTGGACCAGAGATGTGCAGAAGTATTATTTTATGTACCACTTTATGAAACAAACTTAGAATTAAAAAGTGGGGAAATTTGTGTTTGGCCCATTATTTCTCCCCTTTAACAAGACCAGTTTTGTATTTTACACTGTGGGAAAGTATAATTAGTCACTTTCTCATCAAGGTATAACTTGTAAAGATTCAACGTCTGTGGAGTGAGCAGCACGGCTTAATGTGTGGGAGAATTTCAGCAAGTGACTACTTTTACACACACACCAATATTCCATTATCAGCCCATCTGGATTCTTTACAGTAAATAAGATTCCGACTCTAAAAAAAGATCCATACGGCATTTTCAGCCTCGAAATTTAAGATTTAAGGTTGAAGAAGAACATAGAAAAATTGGAATTTCCAGCATGGCTCCATCTTCAAATTCATTCATTGAGTTTTACTGACAATCCCGGTGAAGTCTGCTGTGTGTGGTGACACAAAAATGAAATTCTGTTGCTCTCATCTTTGTAAATGTAAAAATAACAAAACTTTCCTTCAGGTTTATCATTTTCTCCTACAGTTTTCTCTCCCCTGCCAACACGCCCGTGCACATGCCATCAGTGAACCATCTGATCAGCTCGCTCAACTCACTGCAGCACAAAGTCCTCCTGACTGATTGCTGTATCAGGATAACACCGGGAAAAAAGTTTCTAAGCTGATTTTACAGTAAGTTGTTTGTTTCCATGTGCACACAAAATAACTTTGGTGAAAATCTCCCCTGAACCTATCTTCAGCTGAACCTAGCTCAGGTCCTTCTTGGAGGAAGCATTAATCAAAGTGAGCAATGTGGAGCATGACAGTGTATGCATACTTTCATCTCAGTTCTCCAACCTACCCGAGTTAGAATTCATGTCTCCATTTTTTTGTTTTGTTGACTTGTTTTTGTTGATCGGATTGCTTTTGACTTCAACTATGCAGAGCTCACATGAGGTTACAATAAAATGTAAAATCAAGATAACAAAATGACCAAAAAAAAAAGCGTAATTACTAATAAATAAAAGCACACTTTTTATTGTTTCAATGGATTTACTTGGAAAAGTAGTAAAACTCCACAACTGTGGATGAATTATTCTGTCTCCGTTCACAGACATGCAAGGATGAGCTGACTTTCCAATCCCAACCAATTGGTCTGCACCTTCAATGTGGCCATGCCCAGTGGAGGCAGCTAATCTGCTGTGATGGTCAATAACACACAAGTTGACGCCTACAACGAATGAGTTGTCTTCAAATTTCCTACCACCAGCCCAACAATTACCAGCTCATGCTGCCAAGCAAGTGGTTGGCTTTGGCAAAAATAAAGATTTTTTTCTTGTTTGTCTCACAATAGTATTATTTAATTAATTAACTAATTAATTAATTAAATTTATTTATTTATTTATTTATTTATTTATTTATTTATTTATTTATTTATTTATTTATTTATTAATCCATTCATTCATTTATATATTTGCTTTCATTATAATAATCAATTTGAGTGTCAGATTCCACATCTGCAGTTTTGTCTGTCACACATAATATAAACCTAGATTCCATCACTTGAGGTTTTCTCATGGTCCATGAATATTTCTCTCGTTTGTAACAGTAGTATGGAGAAGGAGTTGTCCCTTTTGCCTTCATATCCTTTTACAATCCCATGCACAGTAAGGACACTGTTTGGAGCAATCCATAAACGCCAAACTTTAAAACTTTCTCAATTGTAACAATATTAGTGAGAAAGTCTTCCAATATCCCCACATTAGGTGAGTTTGAATTAAATCTTCATGGCCTACGTACCCTGGTGACAGCTGGAAAAATGAAGTCATTTCCCCTGAAACTGTTCTAGTTAAGTCTTAATATCTGCAGTCTTCTGACTCTGCTTTGTACACATCCAAGCTTGTAAGTGAATGGTTAGTATTCCAGTTATTCCTCTAAATCCTGCTGCCAAACCCAGTGCTCATTAGAGCTCTGATTTGAAATGTGACCTTGGCCTGTTTCCCTGTTCATTTTTTGTCTTCCTAAGTGAAACTGCTCTTCTTTATCATCACAGAAAGCATCTTTGTTTATTACATAAGCATTACTGACACTTTTTTTAATCATGGCTGATTGACCTGCTTATTCCCTCTTTTCCTAAAACAGTATTGCATGACATGTTCCAGATCTGTGAATTTGCAATGTACAAGGGGTAGCACGGTGGTTTGCCTTGAAGTGTTTACAGATGAGTGGATGAGGAGCATTGATAGCTTCCAGTAGTTCAGGTCCAGGGACACGCGTCAGTGTCGGGGGTCACAGGTTGCAGAGTGAGTCATTGGGTCCATGATCGGCCTCCTCTGTCTCTGGACGTGGCATGCTCTGCCACAGATGAACCCTGTTAAAAATGCTCTGCTGCTTCACATTCACTAAAAGAAATACAGGTTACTGACATACTGCTGGATTTCTCTGGCAGGCACAGCATAAAGAGCTTAAGAGCATGATGCAAGCAGCAATAGAGAAATGAGCGTTTTCAGAAAGCATCGTTGTTTGTCCTATCGCTGTTTAACACAGCTTGCTCATCCTTTCATGTTCTGGTAGCGGCGGCTGACGCCTTTTAACGCTATAAGCTGCTGTTCCACTCCACCTCTCTACCTGCAGACCTGATTCTTCCTCACAGGCTCTCAGCTTGCATTCCTGGACATCTGCTTAGAATTATTTGGGATGCTTTACTCACTCTCTTTCCATTCTGCCCTCTGGCAACAAACCTCTAGCTGAAATATTCAAAGCAGTTTCTGTATTACCCATCCCTGGGATGTGCCTTCCACCAACATTTATGTGCAAAAAATGAGCAAAAATTCTTATGCTTTTTGAAAGTTTTTAATTTTTTGATTTCTGCATGAAAATATTAAAAGCCCTAGATATTGGAATAATCATATAAGTTATTGAATATCATAATGACTTCCACTAAACTACCAAAATATGAGGATGTGAAGTCAACGTCATTCGGAAGTGTTTCTTAGCAACCAATAAAATCCTCAAATCCATTCAAGGAATAACTGGGTGAAAGTTTGATGGTATAGTTGGTGCAGTGCTTTCATTCATGTGGCCAACATATTTCAATAATATTTATAATAATTATCTTGTTTCTGAAGTAAATTTAGCCAATCACACAAAACCATATTACTTAAAGGCGCTATACTTGATATTATTTTAATCTTTCTAAGAAAAATGGTTTTCTACATGGTATTTTATTTGGTAAAAGGGTCTATATGACCTATATGACCCCATTGGCAGAGAAAAAGCGTCACGCCAAAGCAAAAAATTAGCCGCTATTGCTAACTGAAATGTCCTGGTGTTGTGCATATGCCCAATCAATGAGTCATTCATTTATATGGACTTAAAAAAGGGTAAGCCTGACTATTGCCTTTTTACCACATAATATACCGTGTAGAAACCATTTTTCTTAGAAAGATTAAGCCAACTAAGCTTTGTATATGTAGCCTCACTATTAGACCACTGTGGGCACATATTCCTTTTCTGAAATTGTACACATCCCAATTTTTTTTTATTTGAAGCTTTTCCACATCTGCCCCCACACCAGACATCTTCCATATTCCTGTTTTCGATTTAACATGCTGAACAGTTGTTTAGACTATCAATGAGCGAGATCTTTGATTGTCTGTTCAGCCCACTGGATACTGGAGAATTTGTTCTGTTTTCCAAAACACAAATTTTAACTGTTCAATGACAGGATAAATATACAAAGCAATCAGCATAGTGTGTTAGTTTAAATAGTTATTAGTCCAAATGCATTACAGCTGGCTTTTACTCAGCTTGAAATGTGTCAAACTGTTAAAAATGAGGTAAAACTAAGCTGACTTTATGTAAACATTGCTTTTCTTACACTTGTTATCTACGTGGTCTCCCTTTATGTCCTTTGAAGTCATAGATCCAATCAATCTGTCATCTCTGTGATTTGTTCAAGTGCAACTTTTTTTTCCCTCAAATGTAGATGTGAGGAGATGCAGCAAGGGGAAATTTCCCTGTCAGGTATTCCTGATGTCAGGTTGGAGTGTCAGGGCCTTGAGGCAATGTTTTTTTAGGGATTGTAAATCCCTGCTAAAGGATGTTTGATACATCTGAACTGACAGCTGAAGGAGTCACATCTGAGTGAAAGTGGGAGCTGCATACAACAACCAGGAATCCTGATGCAAACGGATTCTCCAACATGTTTTTTTTAAAGTAAACCTGGGTGCTTGTGTCTGTATATTCATGCACGGAGCAAATACATGACTTAATTCTTTTTTCACATATTACTTGTCCTCCCTGATTGCCTCATAAGTGTAACTAACCCTCCGTTTACTGTGCTGGCCATCCATGTTGCTGTTGTGAAATCTACTATTTCTGTTCAGTCATTTCATATCCTGCACTGAGGGACACAAATATATCCAGCAAATCAACTGTTTGCTGCGTTTTCTTACATTTGTTTCGTGAAATAGCCAATTCATTTCCTTGATGAGAGTGTTTGGTAACTTGAATAACGCAACATTTTTAAAACTCCTTCATATAATTTTTTTTGTGCTTTGCTATTGTGACAGTGTGTGGGTCCTGTCACTGTGTGCCTCCGCGTGATCATGCGCCCTGGCTACTTGGCCACAGGGATTTCCCTTTGGCTGACTGGTCAGCGCGCATGGCTTGCACCCGGGAGGTTGTGGGACCGATCCCCGCCCGGGCGCTCTGTCATCCTGCCACACTATGTAAAACCTATGTTCACAGCATGTTTTGCTGCCAGTTTCAGGAGAGTGTTCTTGTTATTAACATTTTTTTATCGTGAAAAAACACTTGCTGATACAGGACAGAGTAAAAGAAACAGCAAAAAATTATTATTTTTTGCTTGTGTAAGAAATGCATTGTCAGGTTAAATGGATCAGGATTTGAAGTGTAATACAGTAAACAAACAGGCAAAAGGCTGCAGTTAGCTGTCCTAACCATAGTGTCATATGCGTCCTTAATCCTGACCTAGCATCAGAGAATGAGAAATCATTTAAAGATGCATCAAATCTTCAACCGAAGGAAATTCTCATGGAAAGTGTCAAAGTTTCACAAAAACTGTGTTCAGAAAAAGAACCTGTGCGATTAGCTTAAAGTGACGACATGAAAGTTGATCTACTGAATTACATTGATTATTTAATTCAATCTTCTTTGAAATGGGAAGCTTTTTATCTTATTTCAGTTGTATAATATTCACTGATCTCCTCTAAAATTTCCAAAGCCAGCTGGTGTCATATTAAATACTGGTGCCTTCCAACACAAGTAACTTCTAATGAGTACTGATGTGCTTTTGTTCACATTTTAAAACAGGAAACAGCATGCTTGGTTGCTGATTAAGAATTCCATCTCATATATGTCCATACATAGGCCTCCGAATATTTGGAGCATTTTTCCAATTTCCAATGTCTCTGCACATTTCCTGCATTATCCTACTTGGTTTGAACAACTAATTAACTGATGAAAATCTAAATTACAAGTCATCAAACTTGTTATTTATATCTGTCTTTTCCCCTGTTTTTCTCTTTTACTTCTTCTTTTTTCTATTTATTTTTTTTTGTTTCTTTTTGGAGGGCTTGCATCCTGTTTTCAAACTGGAACAAAGCATTCTGCAGTAGGCTATTTAGATGTTAAAAAGGCAAGGCTAATTTCCAAGGAGCAGACATGGCATAGACGTAAATGCCGCCTTTATGTATTAACCACCTTAATAAAGTCCTCATGTTTCTGAATATGTGCCAGGAGGTTGTGTGGTTGCCTGTGATGACTCATCCAGCCTGATATTCCACACAGCATGTAATAGTTACAGACATTTGAGGTTAATAACCCTTTTCATCCAATTACATGAGACAGCGGCATAAAAATTTACATTTCTTTGAAAAGATAAGTACAACCTAAAAAATAACATTTTCTCTTTTCCTAGAAAATGTGTGTTTGTCCTGTGCACCGGTAAATTCGGGAAAAAGCAAGTCTCTTCAAATATTATTTTAATCTTAATTATTAATTCTGAGGTATATGGAATAAAGCCTAAGCCAACAACAAGCCAGCGAGTTCACGTGACAGCTTAAGAAACTGTCTCAGCTGAATTGGGTTTAACAAGCTATACAGGACAGCTTACAAATACAGGGACACTGCACTTTTTACATCAACCTGTCTGTGTTTATACCTTTCTGGTATCCTTGTGTTTATTAAGGCATTGTTTTGTTTTAGGTTTTCACACAGGCAGAACGATCAGGGATGTACCACCATGAATCAGCAAAGGTTAAGGAGGGCTACTGTAAGTAGGCTTTGGGGCTGCACTGCTTGAACATGGCTCATATCTCAAAATGGAGCATCTGTTTGCATAAAAAACTGAATCATGACATATGCTAAATATAAGGTGGTAAAAAAAAGTGCCTGTGGTGGGCTGATTGAAGATTTCATCTGAAGTCAGACTTCAGTCTGAGCTGGAAGCGACTGGTTTTAGTATTTAAATGTCCTCACATGTGTGCAGGCATGTGGTTCAGATCTAAAAAGTTTTTGCACTACATGAGTGCCCTCCAGTGGTGATGAGAAAGATTGGATTTAAACTCAGGGGATTTTGGGGTCGCTTTTTTGGAGTTGGATGTTGTAGTCTGTGCAAGTGAAAACACTAGGCGGGATACTTATGGTACAACTTCAACAGAATAAGTGTCAAAATCGTTTCACTTGTTTCATTTTGTTCCAGCAATAACATAATTCATTTTAGTCCACTGACTGTAGTCTGATTTAATATGGTTAGCAGTTATTTGGGCCTGAAAAATAAAGGAGTCAGTAATAATGTTGACATTGAGAAGGACTCAGCTTTGGCTCCAGGCCACTGGGTTTAAAAAACAGTTTATTAGTGAAAAACAGAATACATCTAAATGACGACATGCCTCTGTACAAAACCTGCATTTATCAATTCAGCCTTAATGCATGCTTTCTGAGGTTTTGTAAGCTACTCATTCCAACAACCTAATACCATCACACAATAATGGATCTCTTCTTTTTTTAACAAAGAAATTCTGAAGCCTATCACAAAATATAAGGAAATTTATTTTTAGTGGATTGCTTATTCTTCGTAACAGTGCATCTGGGTAATAACTCTTATATTGTTTCTCTTTAAAATAGATACTACCACAGTTGCAAGGAGAGTGCATTTGTGGGATGAGCATGTGCTAATGCCAAAAGCTTGCCATGCTTATGACTTTTTTCCACTATTGACTATTCTCCCTTCCCCTTTTTCCTCTTTTCATCATTGTTTCTCTGTTTTTAAACAGTTTTATGTTATTTTTGGTTGTATGGCAGTGCTGAGCGTGTTTTAACTTGTGTGTGGCTCTTGTACAGCACTTTGGTAAACCCAAGTGGCTGTTTAAAATAAAATTGACATTAACATTGAAGAAGGGAGAACAGAGGAGAAAAGTTACCCTGATGGCTGCACAGATAGGGTAACAGGTAATGATAACAAGGCATGTCATTCTTCTAGTTTATCTAAATGCAGAGAGACATGAGATGCTGCAAGACTAAACTCTATCCTCCAAAAAGATAACACCCACTCCCACAGCGCTTGTTTTCACAGTTCAGAAGTGGGAAGGATTGGGTGAGCTACACTTGTGGGATCATCTTGGGCAAGTGTTTGTGCCAGAGTGGCCAACACAAACCACAGAAATGGGTGACAAGGCGAACAGTTTGTGACCAATATGCTGCTGTGGTCCCTGTCTGTTAATTCAGAAAATTGTTAACTTGCATCTCTGTCTTGTTTCTTTTAACACCTTTCCCAGGAATTTGGTCATGAATCATTATAAATTGCTTGTCCTATTAAAATTTTTGAAATGTGAAAGTGTTTCTTTATGTTCCCAGCCAGAAAGCTTTGCATTCGTCAGGGGGTACATGGCTGGAAAAGTACTACACAGGGGGTAGGGGGGAACGGAGTTGATGTCACAGTAGTAGTGCTGAAATTTCCAAGAGTGTTCACTCATTGCTAAGTGCTTATTTCGTCATTCTGACCCTTGAGGTGAGAGGTCTTAATGTGTTTTTGACATCAAAATGTCTTTTACATAATGTTTTATCATTAAACAGTTATTACCATTTCATAATATAGAGGGAGAGCTATATTTAGAATATTTTTTTTCTCTGCTAGCATGTGCTTGGGGATCAAAAGGACCATTGGGGATAGTTGTCACACAGATTTCAAACCATTTAGTAAGTTTAGGTGGGACACTTGGTAGTTCATAGCAGAGATTGCTGCCTCAAAATATGGTTGTTTGTACTGTAATATGACATTGAATGTTTAAAATTGAAAGATTTTCTTAAAATATTTTTTGAGATGCCTCCTTTTAGATATTTTTCTGTTGAAATAATATTGGGACAACCAACCCTAGTATGTGACAACCAACAACACAATAGGGATGGTTACAAAAGCAAAAGTTGCATATATGCTCAGTATCTTTCAAACAGATTTATCTTGAGGAGTGTAAGGTCGCTCTTTTTTTACCTGAAACTACAGACTTTCATTACACATTGAAACTAAGTCAACAGGGCATAACCGTTGTTAAAAAAATCTAATCCAATTTCCAAATCTAATCTAATTCAAGCAAAAAGTGTGACAACCAACCCCGTTCTCCCTACATTGCTGAAAAACCTCAGACAACCACTGTAATTTTGACAGTAAAAAAAAAAAAACTCATTAGGAGGGTGTGAAATGGCCGTTCCCAGACAGCAGGTGGAGACAGCTGCAAGTTTGGACTCGATGCAATCCGCCGTCCAACAGAAGAAAAGTGACAAGCAGAACCAGGAAGCATCGTCAAAACCAAACCTAACATACCACTGGAGTGTTGTCTTCCCAAGTAACTCGCTTAACTATCGCTTTTAACAGAAAATTCATAACTTATGCGGATACAGCCAAACTCCGAGTCCCCCGCAGTGTAGCATGTAGGGTCGTGTAGCATTTTAACGAGGAAATGCCGAAAGTTGGGCGGCTTGTCTGTGAGTTCACTCCGAGTGTTTTCAACACAGCATATGAGGACCTTGATATTGTCGACAGGCCAGAAGAGTGACCGGTGTCCCGGTTGTGTTTGAGGTGATGCAGATACAAACGGAGCAGCTCCTGCAGCGGATCGTGTCTCGTTTGGGTCGTTGACAAACTTGAGGAGACATGGATGATGTGATCAGTCTCAGCTCAGATGATTCTGATGTGGAAATCCTCAGTTCCTACAATGAACGCACCATCAAGGCAGACCCACTGCCTCTGTCGGAAGTACGAATCGACATTGAAGCCGTGAACCTCAACATACCACCGGTAGGTTAACGGATAACTGTTTAACTGTACAGCTGAGAAAACCCCGATGATCTTGTATTAGAGGAGGTGACAAGAAATAATTATATAAAATGTTATTTTCATAAATTATGTAAACAGTGTTAGTGAGTCAGTGTTTATCAATCACCTGACTCTTTCAGAGCTTGAATTTGAATATTCATATCAGTCAAATAGTGCAAAGCTCATAGTAGAGGCTTGGTAAAGCCCCTCAAAGGAGGAACCAGAGTATTTAGTGTCATTAGAAGATTATAAACTTAATACAGTTTGACTGCAGATGATTTGAAACCAAATATATAAAAATACTACTACTAATTTTCTTACTGGTGAAAAAACAATAAGAAAGGACAAACAGTGTAAAATGGGGTGGTAATTCTAAAAGGGCTCATCCTTTTGTTCAAAGCTTTTTCGGTCAAACTGAAATCTTCCATTCAATAAGATAATAGCTCACATTGACATCTTGATCAGCTGATTGTTGTAACTGGGTTTCACCTGTTAATCTTTTTGAGAAATGTATCATTTGTTTTAGAGAATAAAACATGGCAAACTGTAACTTCTTGATAATGGAGTTTAACGTGTGTACCATGTCATCATAAAATAAAGCTACAGTAAAGCATTTTGCAAGAAAGAATGTAACCAAACAGTACTCTGCTTCATGTGGTAAAACATTTTAATAAATCTAAGTTTAAAATGTAATTAAGACTAAATAATCTATCTTCATATATTTCTTGTGTAGGTGTTGCGAAGATGAGATTCACACTTTTCCTAAGTAATGAGTTAAAAGCTTTAACTCATTGATATAAACGACAATAGATCCCCGCTCATGAAACAAACAGCTGTGCCCTCACAGATGCTGCACGAGGGAAAAGTCTTGCTGTCAATGAGGCAGTGGCAAGAATGTAGCTTAAAAAAATCCACCTAATGCTATTATAAACCTGCATATGACTACTTCCTGGAAATTCTTTATAACTTTACAGTGCCATCAGGAAGCCGCTGAATGTTTCTCCTCTCCTCTGAGCCATCGAAGATATAAACAAGAACAATCCCTTCTCCTCTCCATACATGGTAGTTGTTGATTTACAACTTTGGTGATTGGTTAGGGCTTGAAGTTTTGTTACCTTTTAAACATCAGAGGGAGTCGTGTTTGTTTAATTCAACATTATAAGAAAAGAGACAAACACCAGAATTATGCTATTTCAATTGACAATTTTTTGTTTGAGGAAAAAGCAGAAAATACATAACTCTCGAGAGGGTATAGCTGGTGATCTGAGAAGCGCCGGGTCCCCAGCACGACCTGAAAATCCTCCTCTTATACTTGTTGCAATGCTTGTGTCTATGTGTGTGCATTTCATATGTATGTGTATTTTTGCAAGGCCGTGGGGTTGCTGTTCATTTTCTGTGTACGGCAAACTGGTCTAGCATCTGCAAGGGAAACACAGCTCTCCCTATACTCCTGTAACAATCTTTCACTTCCAGCATCCAAGGCCGATCTGTTATCTATGAGTCCATCCGGTCTCACTCTGTGTTAGTAATTTGTCCACTCCTCTATTCAGCTACAGTCAATGAATCCATGATTAAACATTTTTAACACATGCACAATGATTATTTCTTATGTAACACAAGAGTCTATTATAATATAAAGATGTTAGAGTAATACTTG
>JBBDHI010000007.1:20980199-20993614 GCA_037177115.1 Craterocephalus stercusmuscarum
CCATTCACTCACACACTAAAGCATACAAAATAAAGAGTGCAGCACACGTAAACACGTCCTGCATGTGACAAGAAATATAACAGGAATAAAACACAGATGTAGGACGGCTAGATATGTAGCCGTTTGCTGTAGAGCTACTATCTCGCTGTGAGAGCCAGTTTGGTTCATTAAAAGCCTGTGTTTGAGATGGGTTTTAACCCTGTATAGCCAGATGTATCTTGATACATTGCATACAGTCTCTGAGACATTCTGTATCTCTTTATGGTAAAAACTCAAAACCCTGCAGTGTACAATATGATAACTTTCTCCCCACTTCTTAGATTGGGCTTTTAAAGGTTAAAAGCAGTGTTGGTGGTGTGTTCTCTTATTACAGGTGGTGTCATGATGTGGTGGGGCAAATCAGTGTGTTACACTCCCATTCACACAACCAGCAGGAACAAGAGCAATGGTAACTGTCTGACCTCTCCCAAGACTGGGTTAAGATGTTATCAGATAGAAGAGAGATATACTAAAATATTTAGGAGAACCTAGACTTGTTGTTTTACATTTAACCTTCCCAACTGTCCCAAAGACACACCTTCAACCCCCTCTCATCAACTAATAAGAAATTGCACATCAGATTCAAACTCAGGCCAGCTCCAGCAAAGACCTCAGCCTCTGCAGAGATCTACCAGATGACCCAGAGAGGATCTGAGTGTATTCTGCAACTGGATGAAATATAAGCAATGAATCTATTTACAATGAATAGAAAAACTAGAAAAGCACTCGGAGAGCGCAGACCTCCCCCAAGTTCCATTGACTGCATTCAAAGTGATACAGAATCCGTAATCTCTTCTGGATCTTCACCAAAATCTAATCGATTGTTCCTTGCGTCATTCCCAAGCTATCCTGAAAGTTTCATGAAAATCCGTCCCTAACTTTTTGAGTTATCTTGTACACTGACAGACAGACAGACAAACAAATTAACCTCCTTGGCGGAGGTAAAAATCAAAGCAAAGCACTCATCTTTCTTATGTCTTCCAGCCCATACAAACACAATGTAGGATTAAGAGCTTCATTTTCTCAGCAGGGAGTCTTTTACATGACCTGGGATTTTGGATGAATGTTCCATGATGCCAGATGATTAAAAAGATTGCACATCTGCAAAGCATCCCTGTAAAAACTGTCCGAGTGCACCAGATTCTTCAGGAAAACGTTATTCCAGCAGCACACTGAGCCTGTGTAATACAGTGAGGTTTTAAATGCCAGTTGTGTAAGCAGCAGGAGCCTTTGAACTCCCTCTGCCTGTTACACAACCAGTGAGGGCACCTGTACTTGCTGCCCTGCCATCTATCTAACACACACCTGGTGACACTTGTGTGTTTGTTGTCTGAAAGCAGCCTATTGGTTTTGACCCTGTGTCTGTTCTTGCGGAAATGGCAGCCTTCTCCGTCCTGTTGCCACTCAGCCTTGCTGGCGTGATGCAGAAATGCCATGGAACACTGAGAAGCCTCATTCTGTTCCTCCATCTCTCTGACCTCCAAAAGTTGAAAGAAAGATTCTAGCGAGCATGGGCTCAGAGTGGAGAGTGATGGATCACCCTAAGCAGCGTAATGGTGTTGCCCTTCTGCATCAAAAGACAACAAATATCAGCCGGACTGGAATGATGTGTGGACTCTGCTCACATCGTATAGCGTGGCAGCTTTTCCCACATGGCTCACTGTCGGATGTGATGTAGATGCAGACACAAAGAAAAGGAACAATCCGGACAAACAGCCCAACAAGGAGGGATGGAGGACCTGAGAGAGGGAACAGGATGAGACAAAAAAGGAAAGAAAATGCATCAGGGACTAAGGAGGGATGGTGTGACACCGAGAGGCAGAGAGGAGAGATCTGATCTCTGTCAGGCTGCTCATCTTCACACGGTGCTGATAGATGGTCCGTGGCTCATCTTGGCTCTAATGATCACCCTCCAGGCTTCAGATATTATTTCTGAAGACCTGTGAAAGCAGGTAACATCTCCAAAATCTTGGATGATCTTGAAACCAATGTTCTGTCTTTTGCAGGTGTTTTTATTTTTCTTCATAAAAGGCATTCCCGCCAAGATCTTGTTCCAGGAGAAACAAACAAACAGATGAAAGAAAGAAAGAAAGAAAACTGTCTTTTCTTCCCTACGTTCTCTCCGGGCACTGTCTTTGATCTATATTTTAGACAGTCAGAGTCCGTGTCCAGAATGGATATAGGCATCACCAACTTGACACTCCTGTCTCATAAAGCTTGGCAACGCTGTTCATAAATTATTGCAAACCAAGGAGAACTGTGGCCCTGAGGGTTTCTGAGAAGACCTTTAGCTGAGCAGAGACTGCTTTACACCTGTAATATAAATTAAGTGTGGGAAGGGGAGAGGGATGGGATGGACACCTGAACCTCATCTGCACAGCAATACTTGTAGCTTGACTTTACCGGCTGAGTTATTGCTACCGATGAAGCAAGGCTAAAGTCTGAACCCTACAGTTGTCTTCCTGTGACCTTATGGGAAATTTAAATAAGCCAATGGTCGGTTTATAGGCAAATAGGGCTGAAATTTTACCTGTCCACCTATCCGTCACATCTGCTCTGACTGCTGGATCTAATCTCATATTGCAATACTTGCTCTAAGACAGAAGTTCAAATATTTAAGTAAGGTGATTAGGTCTCCTATGGGGGATCATTCCATTACAAATCAAATTTATGTTGCATGTGTGTCAATCATCTCGCCTCAAAAAAATCCAAGTATGCATGTTAGTATCAGCCGAAAATGAAATGGACAGTACTGAAAAGCACAAATTATGGCCCTGGAGGCTTTTTCTATAAGAAGTGTTTTCCCTCTTTTAACTGGACTTGGCAACAGTTTGATTTTCTCACCATGTTGAGCTGGTTAGGTCAAGCTGAAATATGATGGGAAGTGTTGGATGGATGGATGGTTTATTTACCCAGAGTAGAAGTCTTTTTCAATATTTTTGAGAATATGAAACATTCTTTATGAAATTAGCTTACAGTAATTCCCTCTGCCTGGCCATTGTTTAGACATTGTTAACACACAAGTTTCGCATTTATGCTTGCATCGATTATTGTCTAATTTACACTGGGAACAGCAGAAGAAGAAATGGAGCTGTCCAGTGGAAACAAACCCTGTTACATCAGTATTAATTGCTGTTTATTATTAAACTCTATCAGTAAATTATCCTTTTTTAAAAAGAAAAGATCAACCAATGCTCTGATTTGTCGCTCATGTATTTTACTAAACTTATTTTTTACTATAAATAAATTAAATTGAGTGAAGCAAACATTATGATAAAGGTTGAAGCATAAAGTGTGGGATTAGATTATTTTGACGTATGGCTGATGTAGACAGGATCATGTCTACAACATTTGGAAAATGTTTTTTCTTGCCCTCAGATCAGAGCAATTACCCTCCTCTCTTGACTGGAATGGAAGTTTAGTGCGAATGAGCACGATTGGTATGTTTACATGAAGCACATTTGTTCTGATCAGACTTTTAAGTGTCCGTTTAAACATGGCTATTATTATGGATTTATGCAGGGGAACTGAATAACACCACAAAAGAACATAAATAATATACATCTGTACTCTGAGCTCCAATTTGCTTTCAGATCTGACTCAGAACAATACTTTCTGAGCATATAAACAGACCTATAGGTTTGCAGGACAGTTACTTACATAAATTGGCATCAGCAGACGAGCACTGGATTCACTTTGCATGAGTTTAAAAGTGACAAATCCATCGAAGCCAAAAAGGTTTGTCAGAAAAGTATTTTTGGTACTGTGAAATACATTAAGCTGCGTATTGCTGTCATGGGCTTATTAGTCAGTGGGCGTATAAACTGTTGTTGTTAACAAGGATCTGCTTTACGTAGCATCATTAGTAAGGCCTATGTGTCTGTAGCTGCAGCTCAAAATGTTCTGAATATCCCACACTGAAAGACAGAGCGCTCTCCAGGCTGGTATACTCATTGTTGATATCCAGTGGTAATTCAGTTGTGCTGTAGGCAGAATAAGGTTTTTAATGGTTAAAAGGTGCAGATAAGATGGAAAGCATTGGAAAAAAGTTGCCTCCTTTTGCTTCGGCAGCAGGGTGGCACTGATTTTTGGCTGTATCCTTCTTTTGTACGAACCATACCAGAGAAATGAGAACAAGAGGAGTGGAGGAGATGATGAAACAGACAAATGGGACACCATAATATCTGAACAGGTGAAGAACAAAAGGGTTTCTAGATAACACACCTTTTAATTCAGCTTGTAACAGTTCAGAAGTAGAGACTAAAGGAGCAGAAACTCTGAAGCACGAGTCGGAAATGGATAAATCAAAATGTTGGGAACATTTTTTGACTTTGTCATCGAGGGCATCAATACTTCATTCAATTCATTTATATGGAGTAAAAACAGTATGTGCATGAAAACTTTACTTAATAGGTTAGTATGAAGGATACCTGCTTACAAAAGGCAGCCTTTGTTCTGGCAGAATCCAGTTAACCCAGTTCAAACCCAGTATGTTTCTTCCTGCACGTTTTCTATTTGACTTAATCTACACAGGTGTGTTTTTTAAAACACAAGGGAAGAAGCAGCATTCTTTCTTTCCGGGCACTGAAGGGTCTGCTGTGAAATTTCCTTTCAGCTGACCAGTATGTTGCCTTGCACTCACTCCTCGCCACTGTTGGATGTTTTACAGATTCATGCAATGCTCAAATCAAAACATTAAGGAGCGCCTTTACGTGCCACACAATAATTCCAACAGATTGATTTCTGCAGCACATAATGAATCCTGTGTGCTTAGTCATTCCCACACATTTCCAGGAGAGAGACGGAGCTCTTCGATGTGCGAGTGTGGGCAGCAGTTATGGAAAACGACCGGACCCAAGCGCTGGTGTTTATGTGTGAAAAAGACCTAAGATGACACTTCTGTACTGGAAGTGAAGAGATCAGCAGCTAATTTTTCAGCTTCCTTGGATAGAACAAAATATTATTTTGAAACCATTTCAGTTTGACCTCTTCCAGGATTTAATCACCTCCTTTTTTTTCATTTTAACATCCAAGCCATTCTGGAGTCAGGTTTCACATGGTGAAGCTAGCTAAATTGTTTTCAATGAGGAGAAAGAAGCCTTCCAGAATAACCAGAACGTGTCTGACTCAATGTCATTATATGTGATAATATGAAGACAGGATATTGCTTTCTTAAAATTTGTGTTGAGCGCGTGGAGAAAATGTGGGAGATTTGTCTGTGTCATGGCCTCGTTTCATTATTTTCCTACTGCTGTGGATGTTTGCTCATTGTGGGAGAAACACTCAGCAATTCTGGAAGCTTCTAGGGACCCCGTTAAAAAATCATGAATCAATTTAAACTTGTTCAAAATTTCAAACAGAGCTATCATTAAATATTCACTGGGACTTCCTCTGGCTGCCACTTGTAAATACATCATTGGCATTGCCGTGGCTGATGAAGATTGGCTCAGGATGAGTCCAGCACTGGTGTGTTTGATCTTTGACTCTGCTGTCAAGGGCAAGTTATCAACATGAGGTCTTTAGCAGAGGTGTTTACTGTCAGCAAAGCAGACTTTTCTTAGCGCATTAAACAACAGTAAAGCCATTTTCCCTGTTTAAATCTGAATTTTACACCGTTTGATTGCAGCCATTTGTCTCAAGCATCCTTCCATCACAGGTGTTAAAAATGAAGACAGGTCTGTAAGGTGTGAGCACTCTCCTACCTGCAAACTCTCTTGTGCATCTGTGTGCTCACACACTAACTCCCTGCTTTACCTGGTTTCCATGGAAACTTGTGGTGAAGAAACAGAGACTTCAAGGACAGGTATGTTTGCAAATGAGACTTCCTTGCACCATATATATCCGCTAATCCAGCACCAGCAGTTATTCTCCGTTACGCATTCACTGCTCTGAAAGTATATGAGATTTGAAGTGCACGAGGAAAAACACGGCACATGTTATTTGCCTGTTGGCCTGTTGAGTTTGGTACATCTGCAGCCCATGCTGTGTTGTATGTTTGCTTGTGCGTGTGTGAGAGTGTGCGCACCACGTGTTTGGCCGCTTCAGATACAAGAACAGACACAAACACAGACATGATCCAGTATGGATCCTGATTAGAAGCCCAGACTGTCCTGACTTCAGTCTCACCACAAAGCCACATCAACAGCTAAAATGAGGACATGTGGATGGTTTTCAGCATGATGCTCTTGAGAAAAGTTGTATCATGGATAATAAATTTGCAGTTTTTTTAAGCTTCAGCCACTTTATATGTGAACTATGTCTCACTTTTAGAGATCTGTGACTGCAATTTCTGCAGAGCACATGGAGGTTCACATCTACAGGATCACTTGTCTACTGTCCTTAGAAACGTCAGTGCCAGAGCTCAGCTCGTTACCTTTGAAACACTTTACAGGCTTTTCGTAACTGCATCAAAACATTGATCTGCAGTGAAGAGATAATTCACATTGAAGTATTATTTTTTTATTATTTTATTTTTAGATACCAACTTTGACTTTTTACATAACGAAACAAAGATTTGTGTGTGTGTCTTTGTTTTCTGCTAACAATTAAGGAAGACACATGCCTTTTCCTTTACATAATTTCCAAAGAACTTAACAAAAGTTTTGTGACATTGTTTGGTCAAACAGAAACCACAAAAATCTACAACATTTCCTTTTCAAACATGAATTCACAACTTTTATTTTTTCACTGTAACTGCTTTTAGGGGTGGAGTGAGTACTCCACAAGTCTCTCATGTGGTATGTGTCTTCATTCAATTTGTTCTAAAGTTCAAAGCATTCTCAGTAATCCTTGAGGCATGTTAATAATCATATTAGTGTGCAAAACGAAACCCTGAAAGCTCACAGTAGCACACACAGCAAACCTTCTCAGACTATCACACACCAGAGTGATAGATAAGTACTTGAGTATTCATTTCATTCTTAAATACTTATATACATCTGCAGTTTCTCCACTGGTGGTTGATCCCAATCCATCTTACAGTGTAGGTAGACTGAGCAGGATAGCAAAGAGAAAGACCAAATATCTGACAAGAAGTCTTTTTAGTCAGAAACAGTCATTGTAGCCATTATTATGTGGTGGTGCAGTAATAGTAAAAACCGTAAAGGAATACTTCCCCCTCAGAATGATGTGCCATCATTTTCTACTCACCCTCGTGCTGATTAACACTCTGGAACACTTTCTTGATATTCACCATGTAGCCGGAGATATGGGGAGGTTTTCATTTTGCCTTAGTTCGGCTACAATGGTGTTGAATGGCGTCCCGTGAAAAAAGGTCCATAAAAGTCCACAAAAACTTGTTAATATTCCTCCATACTGCTCGTCCAAGGTATTCCAAGTGTCCTAAGTGGGCAGAGTCCATAATTTACTCGCAATTACATCATTAAGTTTATATAATTTTGTTTTGTTTTTTTCGGTGTAAGTGAGTAACTTTTTACTTTTACTCCCTATTTCAGCACAAATATATGTACTTTCTACTCCTTACACTCACAGAATAGGCTTGTCACTTTTGGAAGTGACAGTATGCAAGATAGTAGCACAGAGAGGGAACGTCTGTAAGAGAAGGGAGGGCAGGCAGTGCACCAGGTGTCAGGTGAGTAGCCTACAATAGCAGCAACAGAAGGAAAACTAGCCTTGGAAACAACATGGAGGAAGAAAGTAAACCAGGTTGTAGCGCTGGTGATAACCACAGAACAGACAGTGGAGCAGGACATTCCCACGCATGGCATTATGTATGACAACTGGTCGCATTGTAATTGGACTGTACTTGTAGAGTGAATTTCTAGTTTTGTCAACATGACATGTCTTATTCACCCATACATACCCATTCATACAGCACCTATATTGAAACTTAATTGTTGTTTTTTTTGTAAAATACCAATGGCAAGGTAGGGTTCAGTAGTGGGGTGGAATCAAACCACCGGCCTCCTGTTTAGTAGGCGACAGCTGTACCCACTGAGCTATTGCTGCTGACTGTTGTCGACGGATTTATGGCTACTGTATTTTGTCCTGCACCAACCTAAAAAACAAGCTTCTGGCATTCAAGACTTCTACATCTAATCTCAGAAACATATACGGCTAAGTTGTATTTTTATTTGTTTTTTTTTATTTGAAGCACATTTATTAGCTTCAGTTCACAAAATCTCAACTGCAAAGAATTTATAAATATTTTCATTTTTTTCTGTACCAACACTGTGAAGGTTTTTATTCAATTATTTCATTTGATAAGTGTATAAAACTTTTAGGATATTATGAAGTTAATGAAGGAAGTATTTTTTCATTAATGGCAAAACTGTATTTTTACTTTTTACTTTAATACTTAAGTACATTCGAGAAGTTGTACTTTTTGTACTTAACCGAAGAAGTTGTCAGTGTATTTAATGTATTTTTTTATTTTTTACACAAGTAATTTCACCTAAATACTGTGTCATGGTCCCATACTGACCAGAAATAAATATCTGATCAATTCAACCCAAGCTATTGTCAGACTTAGTTGGCTGGGAACATAAATCTCTTATTGTATGAAACTGAAAAACCTGCAGAACCTCACTATGAACTCTAAATGCATTTTGTCTATTTGTTTATTGACTGTATTTGTTTGTGTTGATTTGTTTGGTTATAGCTTGATATTTTGTGTGTGTCCTGTATGTTATTGGCTACATGACTCCAGTGATCACACATGTATCCACAAGCTGTTCTGGCTCCTTATTGCATCCTATACCATATGTCACCCCTGGAGAAACTGTTACCATAAATAAGCCACTTTACTTTGTGTAATACTCTAATATCGGGAAGAAACATCCATTATTTTTTTACCTGTCACTATGCATGCATACACTTGTCTTTCATGTTCTTATTTTTTTACTCATCACACTTGGATCTTCGTGATCAGTCCTGTCATCACACTTGCAAAACCTGTTCATATATCAGATGTTTCTGTAAATTCCATAGTTAACAGGAGTGATGTTGTCTGGGTGATGAGCAGATAAGTGGAAGAAAAGGATTCTCACAAGCTCCATGCATATCTGCATGGCAACCGCCTTCCCTCACCATTTACTCACACACACACACACACACACACACACACGCACACGCACACACACACACACACACACACACACACAGATATATATAACATAATGAGATTTAAATGGTTGCAACATAAATAAAAAGAAACAGCTGCAAAAGATGCAAAAGAAATATAGAAATGGGGTTCATTTCAGTGATTATCATGTCTTTGTAAACTTAATCATTTCAATTTACATACTAACCTCAGCGTCACACTGTGTAACAAAATCAAAGTCAATGACAACAAATTTGATATGTCTTTTAAAAACTGCACTTATAATAGCTTTTAATAACTTTACTGAATTAACTATCTTTTAATTCTCCTACAAAAAATTATTTATGTCCACTTGTGATGGATCCACAAACATGGAAGCTGCTACGGAGTCTCTGAATGGACAAACGACTCTGTGTGTGAAAGGAGAACCTCTGAGCTTTCAAGCTACAGTACTGACTTTGTTTGATAGGTACAAGTGCTCCATTTGAGATCAGTAATGTCTGACAGAAACCAAAAGTAGTTGCCTGTCATGCAGTTTCTGCACCTGAGCCCAATTAATACACTGACAGATGGAACCATCTATATTCCTGAACAATTTTGGCCATTGATGGCCTCTATCCATTCCCAGTGATGCTTAGAATTTGATATAATTTTTACCTGTACCTTTAACCAAGTTAAGTAGAAACTGTGAAACAATGACAAAACATATGAAAACAAGTAAACAGACAAAAACTTAAAGGGAAGTTAACTGAGTGCAACAAACTAAAAACAACAATTCAGAGTAAGTTTACTTCAAGACACATGTGGTCAGGGCATGACTCAAACTTGACTCTCCCAACGTGAGTGCCTCCATCCAATCCCCCTACCCTCCAAATTTGGCCTCTCAGCATTTCAGATGTGATTCACCAGTCAAACAAATTGGTGTTATGCACAATACCGTGACAGTACCACTCTGTGGACCACCATTCATGCTCAGAAGCAAAACTTCTCAGAACTGTGCTCAACCTTGGCACTCTGTTATAAACTAGATCTAGTTTTAGTAACCTCTTCAAAAATGTATGATTGCAAATGTCATCACCATTGTGGTATCCAGCGCAGAAATAAAACAAGAGTTGTCCCTGAAGAAAAGGCAAGACTTGATTCTAAAATGCAAACTTTAAATAACATTTAAGCCTAACAAGCTGTGACAGAGAGAATGCCTAAAGTGTCAGTTATAGTTTAGCAAAATGTTTCAAATATTTCCGTGAAGGCTCGGTTATTCCGGGATATTCTGAAAAAGATTTGATTGAGACTTGAAGCATGGCACTTCATCATTTGAGGGTTTCCTGTTTATGACTGCCTCTGTCTATCTCAGACAACAGCCAGACAGGAAAAAGTAGACTTGGTATGCTTTCTTTTTCCATCATACTCACTCTCTCCCTGTTTTAGTTTTAACTGGCTGCTCCTCTCCCTTCTTTTTTCTCTCTCTGTCTGCCTTCCTTTGTTTATTTCCTCACCCTTCCCTCCCCCCCCTTTCTGTCCATCCCGGTTTTTCCCCTTGATTTGATATTTTCTTCCAACTAATTTGGTCCGTCTCCTCAGCTGTAGTTTCTCTCCCTCTTTTTGCATGGGCACTTTGTTTGTGTCAAGTCCTGGCATGGGTGGCATAGCTTCCATATGGAAGTGTTCAGGAGATGATATAGAACATATGTGACCCGAGCTCGCTGGCTGGGGACTCTGTGGAGATCACACCGTGTCATTAGTGGCAGTGAGAACGCCAGCTCTGCAGAGCAAGGGAGGAGGAGAAAGAAGGACAGATATAATTAGTTTAAGGAAGGGGAAGGGGTGAAAAAGAAAGAGAAGAACAAGAGATGGTGCTGAGTACATTGTGTCCTTTGAGGAGCTGGTTGTGTGTGTGTGTGTTCTCACCCCCTAGCTGGTTACGTCTCCCTGCTAATATAAGCTGAACTGAAGCAGAAAGGCCAGGTAGACTCTCACGCTTCAGTGTGCATTCATTGTTTGCTTTGAAGCTTTACTCTTTTGGGACCAACTTTAGCAAATTGATTTTGTCTCAGACATTGCATAACAAGATCTGTCAAGACCCATTAACTTACCGTGCTAAAGAAAAAGAGCGCTGAGCTGAATGCCATACTTTCAAAACATTTCCCAAAATGGCAGCCCGCTGCACAGTAAGCCTGAGGTTTCGCAAAGTCGTGAAGACATGCGCTGATGTCATACAGCTTCCACAGACCTCAAAATGAAATGCAAGCCTCCACATTTTCCACATAGTGCCTTGCAGAGTATGAATCTGTTTTGACTGTTGCTGTCATTTGCTGGCCTGTGGAATGATTTGGTCAAGCCACAGTTATTTTGGTTCAGCTTGTGAAAGTCAGCGGTGCCCAACTTTATTTCTCACACTGCACTGTATGAGAAATATTGCTCATATAAAGCCATTTCATTGCATTGCTGTGCCACACAGGGAGGTTTGACTGGAGAGACATAAGATGCTTTAACAGAACAGGGAGTTGAAGATAAGTAATAGACAGCAATGCTGAAAATCTAATAAAATCCTGCAAGCAAAAGAAGATGCGGTGCGCATATTGCAGAAAGCAGTAGTGCTCAGATTTCATTACATATGGTCAAAGTTTATTATATTTATTCAGTTAAAAGTTTGTAGTCTTCATAACAGTGCACAACAGGTGGTCTAGTGAAGGGAATAAATCATTTTAAAAAGTTTTAAGTAAACAACAAATCTGAAGCACATTCAGCAATTAAGCAGCTTTAATGAACTCTAAATTAGATTGTATTGTCATCAGCTCCGTTTTGTTTTATTGAGTTCCCTGTTTACAGAATTTCCATGGATGCAGCACACATATGGTCAGAAAAACACATTAAATATGGGCCAAGACATAACAAAGAGACCTGATAGAGAAACAAGGCTTTTATGTTTGAAAATGTTGTTGAAAATATGTAAATCACCATTTCTAAAAGATAAATAGACAAGTGATTTTCTTTTATAATCACTAATGGATAATAAGGTCACATCACTTGCCCTTGACACCAGATTCATAGTTCTTTTGTTCTTCTAAATACCCACATTTTCAAATGCTCTCTGTTAACCTTCAAAGTCTCAGTGACTTCCTTGGAAGCGTCCATAAACCCGCTCATAAATTTGGTCTCCTGCACTTCCTGCTTCATTAAATGGTCCTCAAGTATCACTTTGCCACATCTTGACTGGACAACAGGACAGCTGCAAGTCTACCTTTGGCCATTGTTAAGAACTGGCTTTATGCTCAAAATCGTTTTCGCTATTTTTTTGTTTCGCTTTATTTTTTTTAGTTTATTTCAACTTTACAAAATGAGCACTTATGTGGATTTTGCATTTGTACAAAAGAAGTAGTTCAAATCAGGAAAAATGTGGGATGGGATGGAAAAAAAAAATTCCTACATTTAATTTGACATAAATCTTTGACCTAAGACATTGCATGTCCACGTTGATTAAATTTGTTAAACCCTTAACTCTTCCTAAAAGAAAAATCTCAATAAGTTCAAATGTAAAAGAGTGAGAAAGATTTCGAGGGTTACTCTATGAAGAGACTTTGCTTTTGCATATGTACTCCAAAAAGCTTAGAAACAAGACCCAATTCTGTTAGGAGATACTTTTGTTAGAAGTTTGTTGATTTTTTTTTTGGGAGACTGTTATGTGCATTTTTTGATTTTAGGACAAAATCCGTTTTGTGAAGCAGTGCCCAATCCAGCACCCACACCATCTTCTTCCTCAGCAGTTCCTCTGTAATGCATGTTGAATCCGATTCTACATTATCTTGTTGAAAATCATGTGAACTTCTCTGGAGAAGATATGGTCTTAAAGGCTGAATATGTTGCTCTTAAATCACTGAGAACCTTTCTGAATTAATCCTGCCATCACAGAAGTGAGCCTTAAGAGCACTAACATGGCCCAATACCACTCTTGACCTCTTTCAGCCTAATTTCTAACCTTAAATTTCCCTCATCTCAGCTACTTAAAACGTAGCTGCAGGCCAGCATGTATACAGACCATGGCATTTGGTTCTTGAACTGTCCTCTCCACTGAGAAATGCAATGAATTTGCTGTTTTAGTAAAAACAATTAGGCAAAAGATGAATGCCACACAGTCTAGCAAGAAAAGTGGTATGTGTTTAAAACCTAGAAATAACATGGATGCAATTATGTCACAATTTGATATGGTTGATCTAAAAATCCAAAAAGAAATAGTTTATAGGCAAAAACTCGGGCATGGGAGGAGTTTGGAGAGGCCATGGAGAACGACTTCCGTACGGCTTCGAGGAGGTTCTGG
>JBBDHI010000007.1:21024777-21035095 GCA_037177115.1 Craterocephalus stercusmuscarum
CATTAGATCATGAGAAATATGTTAAAAGTTGTAATGAAAAAAATAGATAAATATGAAGGACTTTTGACAAATAATGCAGTTAATAATGCAATTAATTTGCAAATAGTGAGTTAATTTTAACCCTCATGTCATTTATCGCGATTAAAACTTTTAATCGTCATATCTTCTGGACCTTGGGCACAATCGTGTTTTTCCAACCGGACCCCTTTACATTTTAGTTGAATACCCCTGCACTACATTATAGTGTACAATTATAGTGTACACAACGTTTCAGTGCGCTTACATGTGACACAGCCACGGTGTGTGTTGGATGAACCCGAGAATGAGACTGTGGTTTAGACATAAATAAATTGGTATGGTCCATTATTTGCTTTTTATTTCAAGGAAGAAACCCTTTCCTTGCTTGAATAGGACTTGACTTGGACAGCAGTGTCTCGGGTGGTAGAGGCAGTCATCCAACAGCTGGAGGACTGATAGTTTGAATCCCGCTTTATCTCATTCGTTCTGCTGCTGTGACCTGAGCAAGACACATTGCCTACCTGCCACCCTCCCTTCAGTACTTGTATGAATGTTTGATCGCCAGAGAGGCCATTGGTGAGACATGTTTTAATCAGACTGCCCCAGAGCAACACATACTGTAGCTTACTACAAGCAGCAAGTGAATGAATAATCAGTTCAATGCAAAAAGCTCTGGGAGCCTGGAAAAGAGCTGTATAAATGCACTCTGGTGTTATTAATGAAAGGAGCCATAACCATTCTTGACTTTGAGAAACACTGCGTGTCTGTTTTAATGGAAGCCATGATGCTTTCCAAACCATAGTCATCACATTTTTATATTTTCTTACTTCATCTGCACCAAGTAACTAAAAAAGCACAAAGAAATTATAAGTTACTTGAAACCACTAGCAGGCCATCAAAAAAAAAAAAAAAACTTTAAATTTGAAGAAGCGGTCATAGTTGATTATTTGGTGAAACACTTTATGACTGGAATGCTGTTACTCTGTGGAGTTAATTATACGTGCATGATAGTAGCAAGAAGAACCTGTTAAAATCATGTCTGTGATGATGTGTACTCAAATGAATAAATGCTGATTACAGTAAGGTAGACATAAAAAGTGTAGATGTCCTGATCTCCACTCCATTATGCAGTTTTATAAACTCACTTCTTGTTAAATCAGTTTTCCACTGTTCCAGTGTCACTAATTAATAGGAAAGTCATTTCCAAAAGAAGGTATCTGTCCTCATTTAACCTCAAGAACTGTATCTCCCACAGGGACACAAGTCCATAAACATGAATTGCTCATGCACTAGAAACACATTCTTAATTTTGCTTGATTTATTTGTGAAGTATTTTCTATCTTCAAACAGTAAAGAGATTAAATCTATTAATTAAAAACATCCTTAATCAATTACATGTTTCCACATTCCTCCTCACATCTAGTCCAAATTTCCTTTTGGAAAAAAGGGATTTCATTGTGGTGAACATCAGGTTAAAAATAATGGATTGTCCTTGTGAAATCCTCTTGGCTGGTATTGAAAATATGGCTCAGTAGCAACATCTCACTATTTTGGAATGGCATCAAAAGCCGCCACAAGCTTAATTAGGATTAGAGCGGTGATTATGTTTTATTATCATAGTAATAATAGTATGACACATTTTACATTTAGTTATGTTAATCTGAGGATAAGTATTTACAATACAGAGACAAATATGGATTGGAATATTGGAGGTGTTCATCACACTTTTATAGTTGGATGTTTTCTGCCTTTTTTTTTTATTTGTGACTGGACCTGATTCTTTTTTTGCTCTTTATTGTTTGGCATGCCATATTTTCTACATACTTAAAATAGCAAAAAATAAAACAGCATGAAGTCAAAGGCTGTATGGTTTCCATATGTTGCTTCCATTTCTGTTTGTTTCAGTGAGGAATGTGTTTGCAAGAGTGTAATTATAGAGATTAGAATTTGTCCAGATGTAGGCCATGTGGTTGGTATCCAATCATGGGGGAAGATACTAGCCTTTTGACAAACTATAAATCTCCTCCGGTGAACCAGAGAGGTTTTTATCTTTTATAACTTAACTTCAACATGTAACTCGGGATATTGTAAACATACTTGGTTTACACTGCATCTTTAAAGTCACAGTGTAATTTTCCAGCAGGGAGAAAAAGCATTTTCTGTCACACTCAGACTCATGAGATGATGAACACAGAGGCGCTGCTGGCTTCAGATTCTGGCGCTTTGACTTGTGAACCGAGATAGCCAGGGACTGAACCACTGACCCTCGGACTGGCTGATGACTGCTCAACAACAAGAGTTCATTCTCATTCTGACGGATGTCAAAAACTGTCAATATGTCAGAGATGGCGGCGTCTCGGGGATAAATGAAACTTGCACATAAGTTCGACACGGCAGATATTTTGCCTCACGTAGTTTCCTATTGTCTTATGTTTGACCTTTTCATCCTTGATGCTTTGTCACTTCTCTCGTGTGTTTTTTTAATTTAACTCATTCTTAACTTTATTCTCACACATCTGGTCCAATATTAGTTCTGCTGTACTTTATCATTAATCCACCAGTTATTAACCTTTTTGTGGGCCCTTAAGTAAAGAGAAAACTCATACTTGGTACTTAATGAGTATATATCATTACCTTATTATTATTAGCTTACCATTATTTAATTCACATTATTTGTTTAATTTATTGACATTTCTTCAGGGGCCACAAAAAGTAAATATCTGTTGAGTTAATGAATAATACAACAGAACTGCTGTTTATCAAAATAGTAAAAATGGGTTGTTATCATCCAGCTGCTTAATCCGAACCATTCACCAGATGATTAACTGATTACTGAGTAATCATTATTTAATCATTATCATTTATCTGATTTCACATGAATGTAAAGCCTAGGTAAGCATGAAATAAACTATCTGTTCTTGATTTGTTACAGAGTAACTAAGTAAATGTTGAAGCCCTTCTTGTAAAGTTTTACCTTACAGTGCTCTCAGAAGGTTGTAAGCAGCTGATTAAATCGCTCATTTGGAGGTCTCATTTATTTATTTAGCTGTGTGTGTCATCAACAGAACAATAATTAACAATTCATAAGAGCAATCAGCATAAATGCAGCTTAATTACAGCACCTGAACTGCATCCCTTCTTAAATGAGCAAGTGTGGAAGATTAGGGGCAAATGAAGTAAGCAAATGGTTGTGTTTAGTTGCATTGTGTTGGTTTGTTAGCGTATTTACATTTACTGATAACATCGCTGTACCTGTCTGAATAGGCTCACACTGTAAAAAATGCTCATCCAGTTTTTGAGCAGGTTTAGATTTTACTGGTTGTCACTGATACACCTATCCTCCTATCCTGTTGGATTGTTGCTTTTCTCTTCCCACCATCTACTGTATCTTACTCTTTTAGCTACCTGTCTTCATTTTGGTACCACATTCATCATTCTCTGTCCTCGCTAATGCCCTAATTTGTCAGGCAGCCACCTTCCGCACTCATCCTGACACCCTTAATCCTTTAGCCTCTGACCTCAGACCCCTGGCTGTGCTGAAACTGCAACAGAGGCGAACACCTTAGGGAACACCCGCTAGTTCTGCTAATTATACTTACACTGAAGCAAGTTTGCCTGCATTTTGCTCATTTCAAACAGCTTCAACAAACAATTTCAGTTTTGCAATTTGAAAAGTTTAAGCAATGACTCCCCTGTGATGTGTTTAATTTTATCTGATCGAATAAATACAATCATACATACAAGTAGAGTCAACAGACTTCCCAACACATTCAGCGCACAAGGCATTGCAATATAACCTAGCATCCTCTATGTCTTATTAGCTGACATCGCAGACTTGGCATCCATATGATTAACACCAGCTGACTTCTTGCACCTTGATATCAACTCTGCATACAATTACCAAGCCACTGCATCGGGCATAACATTTACACTACAGCAAGACATTAATACTGCATCAGTGAAAGATCTATATTAGCCACATTTACATAAGAATTTAATTCAGAATGCAATAAAAAAGATTAAAATGACCCTGTAAACATCCCATTCTGAATAAAAATTGACTGCTCCGAAATTAAACTTAAATCCAGGGTAAGTGGCTAGTTTATTCAGATATAAATCTGAATTTGATAGTTCTTCGTTCATGTACATGTTCATTCTGCTTTAGATTAATTCCAGTTGTCTGCACGTGCCCTTGTTGTGATGACGCACATATTCTGCATTGGCCAGCGGAAGCAAGGCGTTGTACTTTATTTGAGACAATTTGAGTCAAAGTGAAGCAGGATACAAGTGTCCACTGCTGCTTCAAAAGTATAATCAAAATCAAAACAGAAATAGTACCTACAGTATCATGCCATCTTCTATGTTTCAGCCAAAAGGAAAAGAAGCAGGAACTGGAATTTATATTTTCTAGTGGATGTAAATTCTGCCCCAGTCCAGTCAGAACCCTTCCCAACCCCCAGATCTTATGCAGAATTGAATAAAAAATAACAATTTCCGTGTAAAGGCGACTTGAATTCCAAATGATCTAATTCTGAATAATTAATTTGAATTTTAAAATCATCATCTATGTAGCCATGCCACATTAATGTACCAATCGTTTCAGAATGAGATGGCTCACATGTGACTGCGGCAGCCTCGACCCTGAAACCCACACCGTGCAGGAAGAGAGAAGAAAGGTTTTCATTCAATTACCAAGCCTTCCTGCCCCCTCACACTCTGCAGCTGATAATGTACCTTCAGTATGCGTGTACGAGTGGGTGTGTGCACACGGGTGGCTGTGCTATCATACCTCTCATTCTTCTGAAAGCAAGACATGCCTCAGAGGGATTATCCCACCTCGTGAGCAGCATTGTGACTAAAAGTTCCTTTGTTGAGTTTATAAAAATGTTAGCCACATGTCCCTTTCTTCATGCTTTTTACATTAAAGCAGGTAAAAATGCAGCTGCTGTTGAGATATACAAACTCTTTTTGATTTTAATCATACAGTGGTTTAGTTACTGCCCCTCATGGGAAGCCTGACTCACAGATAGTTTCTTAAAAGAAAAGAGTTATTAAATGCATGTATGGCTTAAGTAATATTTTTCTGTGTTAGCATCTCTTGCTATGAAATATTTGCATTAATGATCTTAGACCCGATGTTGAAAAGCAATTTGCAACTTTCCATAATTGCACAGTGCAATTTCCTGAAACACAAGTAACATAAATAACTGGTCCTGTGATATTAAACGTAAATTTCTGAGTACTACAAAACTATTGCTTGCCTTATGCATGAGATGAGTTGCAGCTAAAGTGTTTGTTTTTCAAAACGTTTCAAGTTTAAAATGAGAGGAACCGATCTTGTGCTGGAAATGGTACTTTTTTAAATTTGATGAGGTTTTTCTTGTACTACATCTATGCACATTTCATCAAAATGCAATTTGTATGTTATTGTTTTCAGGAAACAAGTTTGGTACATTTCTGACATGAAAAATGGATGATTTATGACTCTATGAATGTACAAGACTGAACGGGTTATCTTCTACGCTGTCAACGATGCTTTGCGACGTTAAATACAGCTTGGAGCCCTCCTGTCTTACACTATTATAAGTAGTACAGTGTAAGTTTTCAAGCTTAAACTCTAGGCTTCTGACTCATTTTTTGGCACACTGACATTACTCATTGCACATTCCTGGGACCGCCATAGCAGGAGACAATGCACTTGACAACTTAGTGTTTCAGTCCACTGTGAGACACAACAGTTCAGCATTCTTTAACATTAAACAAAATCTCACACTGAGTTGTTGCATCACGTTTTAGAGAATCTTGTTGTCGGTGCAACAAAACCTTATAAACAAATTAATAACTGAGACAAAACCATGATGAAGGAAAGAGATGCCTTGTCAACTTAACTGTTAAATTGTTGCTGTGCAAGTAAACAGTGTCTATTCATTTAAAGTTCAGCCTTAAAGAAATGGTATTTTGTCTGTGAGAATACAATTCAGAAAGTTACACTCGTACTCAGATTAAAAATGGAAAATATGAAGCAAATTTTACGGTTGCTGTTTTATTGTGAATAGTCGCAGGTGATTTGATTTTACTATGAGTGCATCCCAGGGTCACAGGCATTATTCATGCTGAATGATCAAAATGATAGCGATCAGAGAGAAAGAAGTTTGAAGCACTGAAGCTAACATTCAAAGACAATCTGGCGAGGGACTGCAGACAGCTGGTGGATGTCTGAACAGGAGAGCTGATGAGGTGAGAGGGACAAAAGGAAATGAACAGGTGGAGTAGCCAGCCCCGAAATGGAGGGAAACATGGCCATCTATGAACAAACAGACAGCACAGTGACTGAATGACCTTCTGATGTTAACTGTTGCATCGATAACCTGTATGAGATAAGCTCTTATAATGGGCACTGATGCAAGCCAAGCACGCAAATTAGCACGAGGAAAGTTTAGAGTGAAGTTTCAGAACAATATATCTCCCTGCTGCCGTTTACCTCTCCCTCCTTTGTTAGTGAATATCTTTAATGAAATATTCAGATTACAAAACACAGATGCAATCGGAATTGAAGTTTTTCTTTCTATGTTTCTATGTTTCTTTGTTTCTTTGTTTCTTTGTTTCTTTGTTTCTTTGTTTCTTCCTTCCTTCCTTCCTTCCTTCCCTTCCCACTGATAATTACAGTGCAACTGGAGCACTCATTCCTGGGCAGGACCTCAACCTTCCCGCGGTGACTGAAGCTGACTCTGGCTCGGCTGGCAAGTCTCTCTCTCTCTCTCTCTCTCTGGTATGGGGCATGGGGCATGGTGGGAATTACAGGCTAAACCACCCTCAGTCACACACACCCACTTTCACTGGTTGACTGCACTGGTCAGTTTCACAACATGCTCATCAAGGCAAAGATTAAAATCATACAGAAAAGCAGATCCCCTAAATCTTCTTATGGGAGAGACAGATTAAGAATATTAATTTAGAGTTGGTCAAGGGAAGAATTTGGAAAACAAAAAACAAGGTTATTTCTCACAACATCTGCTGGGAGATTTGTGGATTGCATTTTCCCACTGTATGTTTTTTATGACTTCTTTTTACCCCAGTGATACCAACTGTAACACAGTGAACTGTAGAGAAACAAACCTCCATGCTCTAGATTCATGGTGATAACTTATCAGAGAGGACACACAGTCCAATCACATCAGTTAAAAGCGTAAAGGGAAATAGGTCACAGGCGCCCGGTGTGAGCTTTGTTAACATATGGTGCATAAACAGTCAATAGCAAAGTGTCTTTGAGTGTGTATGTGTGTGAAACTGACAGTATGAACAGTAAACAAGCAGAGGAAGGCTTTATACTTCCACGAATGCTTTGGCATTGTGAAAGTTATTGACAGACGAAGATAATCTTAGTGTTAAAGCTTATCATTAATCTGCGGTGTGTGGAAAATTGTACATTTTAATAAAATGAATCTAAATCTGAACAGCAAGAGAAAATGAAAGTAAATGCTAAGGGCAGTGTGTAAAGTACTGACCTGGATGGGAGAACATTTCTGGTCTTCTGGATGCCGTCCACTCCCATGTCTGAATGCAGACTTTTTTCTTTTCAGATTAAAAGTCACTTAAAGGAAATATATCATGCTTTTAAATCCTTCCTTCGACTCTGCCCCCTTAGCCTCTTAGCCACTAACGATCGGCAGAGAAGGTTTTTCAGAAATAACATGACCATATTTAGCGGAACCGCAGCAAATACAGCGACGTAATAGATAGGAAAATGTAATAGATAATGGAGAAAACTAAACAGACTGAAAAGTACGGCCCAAAAAGAATAATAAGATATATACGCGGCACCGGAAGTGAATAAATTACATTTTTCTGCACTCCTGAACGCTTGAAAAAGACAAAAACAGGTAATTCAGGGTTTAAAAAAGTGGACTTTGCATAATATGTTCCCTTTAAACAAACAAACAAAATTGAAAAGCTTCATTAAAAAAAAAACTCATAAAAAGAGAGAAACTTGGCATGTATGTGTCTGTAGCCACTGGGACTTTTTATCCATATCTCATGTCAGAAGTGCTCCAGCGCCATGAAGATGGATGAGGTCTGTTAATGAACAGCAATATTGAGGCCATGTCACAGATTCTCTATCAAACTTACAGGCGTTTAAATATTCCCCCTTAAATCATTAAAGTGTTGCGTTGGCAAAATGCTTGGAGCCAGTGTCTTTCTGAACACTGAACGTCCATCCCAATCTTAAATCCCTAAGATTGTGAAATAAATTTCTTCAAGAATTTTCCTATATTTGGTATCATCCATCATTCTTTCAACCCTGACACCCCAGTGCTGTCAATGAGTAACATCACCGCAGTAATGCCGCCACTATCATGCGTTACTGTTGGGATGGTTTGTAGCAGATGTGGTGTTTTCCTTGCCAAAGCTTCAGGCTGCATCTTCATAGAAAGGAAGCAGATTTTGTTTTCTGTAAAGACTGAACTATTTCAAGAATTGTGTTCATCCACACCAAAAATGTATTACTGTGTAAATGCCAGGCCTGACATGCTGCTCCAGAAACCCTTCTAAATCAGAGAAGAAGACATTTGATCCAATCCCTGCAGCTCTAGAAGTTTTTCCTTAACATATCTGGGGAGTTCTGCAGTTTTTATTTTGCAGCTGGCGAGGTTGTTCAGGCTTCTTAGTGGTGTTCCAAACTCACTGGAACTGTAAACTCTACATCTAAAGCCAATGGTCATGTGTGTGACACTTGTCCACATAAATGGACTGCATTGAAATAGTGATATGCTTTCTGAATAAACCTCTGCTGCACCCGGTAATTAAAAGAAAGATTATGAAAGACTTAAAAAAGAAGAACTCAACTTAAAAAATAATAATTCCTAGCATTAGAAATGAAATATTTTTTCTTTTCTTTGCTAACTGAGATTATTTTATCTTGGTTTGACCCATAATCAATTACATTACATTTTGCAACGCAACGAAATCTAAAAATGCAAAGGTGAGTAAATCATTTTTCGAGGCTGTGAACATCCCTGTACCTGCCAGTGCAGGATGCTTGTTGGTCTGTAACAACTTGTCTTGGCCAGAAATGCACAGCTTGGCACCCGGTGAGATGAGTTCTCTCCTTATTGTGATTTTGCAGATCTAGTAAGAATTCAGCAACCTCTCAAGGAACAAGCTGCTTTTAGCCATCATGTTGACAACTTGCTGGTAAATCTAACCATTCGTTGGTGGACTTGAACAGCAGTGTGTATTTCAGGTTTTCACATTCCACGTTGCGTTACGTGAATTGACTTTCAGCACCCACTTGTGTTAAGGTTCATGGCTTTGGCCTGATGTGCTGTCATGGGGCTTTGATGGCTCATCATGTAACCTCTTTAAGACACAGGGAACACCTGTCCTTGTACTCATAAGGTATGCTAATACATGCGGACACATGGTGGCCTGCTGCCTGACCTTGCTGGGACAGCAGGAGTCATTGGAGAGACCGGCTATGGTGGCACTGCAGGACACTATCTGGCATATGCTCACTCAGTATAGCCTTTTACACATGCAAGTATCATCAAGCTGCTTGTGAGAAAAGTGGCCTAAAGCATAAAAGCAAAAACAATCTAAGACCAATAAAATGACCTCATGTTTTGATTCCCATTACTCTATAACAACAGGAGGGACATATTATAAAAGAATAATAATGCATGTGTAGATATAGTAGTCGCAGTCTAGAAGTTTAAATAGTTTTTTGAATTTGCTTTAGTGGCTTGACATGGTGTTGACATGCAATTCACAGAAGTGGAAGATAAACACTTGAGCTTGAGCCGACTAATATCACAACTTGTAATTACAGTCTACTTTAAACACGCAAAGCACTGCAGCAGCGCAACATGTTGCAAGCAGAACAGATCTCTCTTCACTTGCCTGACCATCAAGCTGCAATTTCTGCACCGGCAATCTGTTTGCACATGCACAGGCAATGGGCATTTGAACACCCACCTCTCAGACAAACACACAAACACGTGCCTGCACACACAAACCCCCTCTCCACCAAACCCAGCCATAATAATCTCCACAAACACAAGACTTTGTGTGCATGTTTGTCTAGGAAGGGGGGATATTATTATCTGTCTCTCCCCCTACGCTTTCCAAGTGCACTTTTCAAGGTGCAGGGCTTGGTATCTCCATGGCAACAGCAAAGCGACCAGGAGCCAGTGGAGGGAGGAGAAAGTGGGCAGAGGGGGGTAGAGATGGGGGCAGAGGGGCAACAGCGACAGTGGTTATGAAGGATGGTGTGTGTGTGTGTGTGTGTGTGTGTGTGTGTGTG
>JBBDHI010000007.1:21125041-21137641 GCA_037177115.1 Craterocephalus stercusmuscarum
CTATTGGCAAGGATTTTAGTTTTCTGCCATATGATTGTTGATTTTTAATTCATCTCCAAACCATAATTTTATAGTAAATAAAAGCAAATAGTTTTACTTTGAATGAGCACTTTGATGGAAAATTATCACCACTGAAAATGTTCAGAGAACTCTCTTCATGAAATGTCTGAAGTTTCTTTTTCATAGAATAAACTAAAGATTTTAAATCTAATTAGTCGTATCAGCTGACTATAGCCATTTAACTGGGGTGTAATAATGAAAGTTTAAGGGCTGGTACGCCTGATGAAAAACTGCATTTTCTTTAATGCTGTTACTTATGCTGTTTGTTGTCTTGAGGGTTGAGGCAGTGTGAGAAGTCAAAACATATTTCAAAGGTTCCTCTCAATCGGGAAATAAAAAAAGATAAAAGAAACAGATAGCAAGTAGAAGAAGAGTAAGAAAGGCAGAAGGAAAGGACCGCAGGGAAACAGCACATTTATTAAAATGCTCATCAGTCAGGTTTAAATTACTCAGGCTAAAGTTCAGGGCAGTTTTCTGCAGTTCAGATACTGACGTGATGTTAAAGTTGTTTTTATTAAATATGAGCTGTATATGGTTAAAGTCCTCTCATAATAATAATAATTATAGGGAAACACTTTAATGTTTCACCAATTAACCTGTCAACCGTAAAGACCTTACAGCAAAAAATAAATAATCAGCAATGAGGAGCTGTTTTCAGAAGAGTAGCATTGCTTTGGTGAAAGCAGAGACACTATTTCAACCTCTCTTTGTGGATTATTTTTACTCACTAAGTAGATAAACACATCAATTACTAATGTTTAACTGAGCTGCTACAGCAACAAGCCTACTAAATCCATCTAATTAAGTCTAGAAGTTAAAAACGGAAGTAATTATTCAGTTGAGATACGAGAAGAAAAGATTTTATTTTTACTTTTGTGGAGAAGCTCTAATCTGCTTTAATCACAGCTTTGATGTTGATGGTTTGAGGCTTTAATACCTGCACACTATTGATATTGATACACCCACACTGTCTTAAAATGAGGAGATTCCTCAGTATTTCTTGTGTGTTTGTGTCTATTTGTGTGTTATTTCATTATAGTAAGGGGTGTAATTTATTATGTGCCTGCCATCACATCTCCTGCTCAGCCCATGAAAAACACACCCAGAGATAGACATGGTGGTGGGACAAGCGTGTTTCTCTCCCTGTCTGGGTAGTTAGGGCTGAGATTGCCAATAAATAGTGGCCGGTGGCCTTCACCATCACCAGCGGGGAGAGATTTGTGTCCTCATGCCTGATTGGCCCATGCCGGAAGAAGAGAACAAACCATCTTGTTAATCAGGGAACACTGTGGGGACACCGTGTGTGTTTTTCTTTGGCAATCACACTTGTTGTGGCACATTGTCAAACTGCTGTGCGTACATTTCCGCATGTGTTTGTGAGAGAGAGAAAGAGACGGAGAAAGTGAGTGTGTGTGACATTATGCCAGCTGATTGAGACGCCAGCAGTGTAGAGCTGAGCCGATGGATGACAGATGGGTGTTAAAGGCCGCAGGAGCATCATGATTTACGTTTGCACATATGTCTGCGCACAAACTCCTGGCTGCCGGAGCTGTCATACTATAATCCTACCTGTGTTTACAGCCCCCTGAGCACCAATTTTCACCTTTTCGGCTGCCCAATAAAGACTAGTGTGATGTTGAGCTTGAGCATTGTGTCCATCATCTACTGTATTAAAAAGTTTATTTATTTCAAATCCTGAGCTTATCAGAAATGCATATGGAAGACAGGACTTTTTGGTTATCATTACTTGGCTTCTAGATGTTTTGATTTATGTATGTGATATCTTCGCTGTGGCTGTGAAGCGTGCAGACTGAGCTGTAAATGTATAAGTGGCTCAGTTGACAATAAAGAGAAATGGAAAGATGTGCAAATGTGTCTCAATTTCTTCATATGTTGCCGGGAAAATTGGAAAACAGGATCAGTGGAAGCAATCTGTTGAACCTTATGCAATTTTTAAAAAGAAAATACTTTATTTTACAATTCTATTAAGCTTAATAGCAATGTCTGGTTTGACTGCCTTTATTCTTCACCACAGCCTGACCTTCTTAAAGACACTTTCTTGTCATTTCTCCAAGTCTTTAGATTTTGAAGCTTCTTGAAGCTTTTCCACCTTTTTTCCTTGGATGTTGATTGCCTTTCGGGGAGGGTTCAGCACTCTATAAGACATGTTGCCACTGATATTCAATGTTTAGTTTAGTTTAGTGTAATGTAGTGCAGCCTTTTCTCCTGTTTTTCTTGGTTAAGAATGATTTCTTGACAGGCAGCTTCCACAGAGGACGTTTCTGCTGAGGCTTTGACCAACAACAAAGGTTCAGATGCACATTTCAGGTCCTGTGTCTGGTCCTTGTTGGATTTTAAGCCCTGGCCCATTCTCTTCTCTCGTCCTCCAGTTTGATTTCCTTTCCTTTTTTCGTGTTGAAATATTAAAGGTTTTCTATCTCCTAGCTATTTGAGAATCAAGGCTTAATTCTTCTTTATGTTTGTAAAACTTTCTTCTTCAGAAATTGTGAACCTCATTGCATAACTGCCCAATACACATTTTAGCCAACTTGTGATACTTGCTTTACTCTACTCTCCTAACACTGTGGATTAATGGCACATAACTGCTTATAAAACTTTGAAATATGACATAAGCATTATGCTATTAGAGTAACAATACACTGGAATAAATTATGCTTTTTTGCAAGATGACCAAAAGATCTTGTTCTTAAGTACTTTATTTTGTGCAGACACAACACAGGTTCACCCCCTCAGTTCATGCCAGAATGAGTTGTAGTTCAGTGTTAAGTGGTTTAACAAACTAAATGTGTTTCTTTCACACAAGGACTGAGTTTGAAATTAGTGAAAGGCAGCAAGCACATTAAAACATATAAAACCTTCAGAAAGGCAGGACTATTTAGTAGAATCAACGCAAAGTAATATATTTTTGAATGATGATGAAATATCAATCAAATGTGTTTTATACATATGATTCTTACTGCACTTTAAACTTTGAATAAGTGAGTTTTATACATTTTATACTGATTTATACTGCTATGTGCATGTCAAATGCTATTGCAAAGCAAAGATGATTAATGTGATTTTGAAACGATTTGAATACAGTGTATATGTCTTCCAAGCAAATACACAGCCTAGTGTTTTTCTGTGGCATCGTCTTTTGTCAACATTCTGGACCACAATACTGCCTTCAACACAAACAACAAATATCGACCAGCTGAATAATGAAATGAGATTTTATAAGGAGAATAAGGAGACATTATTTATTTATTTTAGTTTCTAAGGAGTAAGGTACAATATCGTTCAATTTCCAGTAAATAAACTTTTTCTCTTTCCTACATCAACTTCCACAACTTATTCCACTTCTTTCCCTTTCCTTTTTCCCAGGCAGCTCCATCATGCCTTCTGTCCTGGAGGTAGCCCCAGGGCTGACAGGTGTGAGTCTGTGTGAGTGTGTCAGCTTGAGCTATGCGCACATGTGTATCAGTGCATTCCTTAGTTTGCAGCAGCCTCGCCTTACAGCTAATGCACAACGAATTCACATCTCAGTTTAAAGTTTATTGGATTCTTTCAGCCTTAATGTGTCCACATTCAAGTTGGATTGTTCCCTCTCCATCCATTAATCATCAGTAAATAGTGACTGGTGGCCTTTAGCATAACCATCGGGGAGAGATGGAGTTTCATTGGCCATTTTGAATTCTCTTTGCTGGCTATTAAGTGCTCTCTCCTTCTTGCAAAATACAGCAGATCCTCATTGCCGATGGGCAGACCCCATATCAGGTCCCTGTAAGTGCTGGTTGAATAATAGGATATTTTTAAACCTGACATATTGGCCTGTTATTGCAGTAATTGGACAAAATAGTTTACATGTAATCCTCTGAAGGCCCTAAGTGCATAAATGCAACACAAAAATCTGCAAGTTCAATGCGTCTCCTTTCATTTAGAAGTTCATTCCACTGCCATCCATCAAGGTATTAGCTCTAATGCAAATGTTGCTTCACATCATTTAGATCGGCTTCTTTCTGATAAGCCCTTCATGTAGATTCTGTTTGTGCTTTATTTGCTGACATGTAGGGATTTACTTTTTTTTCTGCCAGATGCATGTTTTATCGCAAAGTTTTTATGGTCTCCTAAATCTTATCATGACTTCCACAGTTCCCCTTACTTACTTTTTTAAAAGACATTTTAGACAGTAAAAAGTGCCAGTTCAAACCTTTGATATCTTTTAAAGTCTCTCTGTGCTTTGTAGTTTTATTCATTTTATTTTCAGACTGTATACAGGCACATTAGTGTGCTGATTTATACCATCTTGGCTCTGGTGCATCAAGTCTTTCCCTTAATACAGTTTTTACTTTCCTGCAACACATGCATTACAGATTTTACTCAGGCTTTTCATAAAACATACTATTTTCCTGGTTTTACTTGCATTGAAATCCAAAGCAGAATTGGGGTTTGCCACTTTAGAAAGTTTTTTTTTTTTTTTTTCGCCATCTACATCCATCCATTCAGTCTGACATATTGAGCAGCCCCCAGCAGGGTCAGAGTCAGCAAAGGGAAGGGTGATGTGCAGTATTCCAATGAATGAAATATTAATAGAGTCAGCCAATTAAAATGGGGACAGCTGACGTGTCCCAGGAATTCAGAGCAGACATTAGCACAGCCATAATAAGATGATTTTTATCTGCAACTGCTGGGTATCGTAGGTAACGACAGGCAGGGCTAGAGAGACCAGGGGATAGGTGGGCAGCAGGATGGTGCTGAAGTCAGACTTGTGTGTCTGCTGGAGGGATGAAGCAGAGTAGGGTCAGGTGGGAGAAGACGAGCAGACAGATCAGAAAAGACAGACAAAAAGCGGGATAATGAAGCCTTGAGAGATAACTCTGTGTTTGTGCGTGTGAAAATGAGTGATTTGGGAAGTGATGCCTCCTCTCAATCTGTAGGCAGATTCGGCTATCCTTTAACTGCAGTGCAATCTACCTTCTCTTTGTTTCTTTTGTTCTTTCTTTCTCTGCTTCTCTCCCTGTCTCAATGCAGTTCCAAGTAATTCATCAGGGAAATGCGAATTTTGAAGTGTTTTTTTTTCCCCCCTCAAAAATACACACACAAACATATGCAGACACCAAAGAGATGCATACTCTTACAGATTTCTCAACAAAAAAAGTGCTGCTGAAATGGCAAACAATCATTAATGAATTAAAGATTTAACAGTATAGAGCTATATGACAACACAATCAGTTTTCAAGGCCATCCGATTGTTATAGATATGCATACCTCATTTTAGGCTGCTTTACTCTAATGCATGCCACTGTGATTCCCTGACTCATCATTACTAAAGGACACTCAGCTCATCCTGTCACACCTCTTTCTCTCTGCAGCCTCTTTCTCTCCTCCCTCATTGCTAGCTAATGCTATTCTTAGCAGGGGATGCAAAGTTCTCCATTACAAACCACTGGACGCTGACGTCAACTCTTGCTTTCTGTTGCCCCGTGCAAGTGCACAAACGTGTGTGTCCGTGTGCTTAGCTAGCTTTGCAAGGTCTGGTTGCCGCTAAGCTAACATAAACCAGCAGCAGCTCACGCGACTCATGCATGGCTTAACTGAGTAGAAGCTCATCTGTGTGGGTGTTCCTGTATATACAAGCATTTTCAGTTCTATGTTTGTGGCTTATCCATCTTTACTTCTTCTTTGTTGTTTTTTTTTCACCTTCACATCAGCTTGTACTATTGAACGACCTCTCCATCCACACTTTGGGTTTTTTTCCCCTCACTAAATAAACACACAAGCTGACAGAGGATTTATGGTAATATCTCAGTCTTTAACATTCTCACTATTAGTTTATTATTATTAGATTCATCAGTAATTTTTGGAGGATTCACAGTGACAAGTGTACACACACACACACGCACACACATACACAGTTACATTCGCAGGATAATCAACTCTGTAGCTATTATTGATGAGAAAGAATCAGGTCATTAATATTTAAGCAGTGTCACTGGGGCCACTACCATGAGAGTATGTGTGATCTGTTTGTGTGTTTGTATCCACATATAGAAATTACACTATAAGGCAATTTCCTCAAGCAGCGCAGCGAGATCCACTCCATTATGATCGGAAACACAGAGACGAAGACACATTACTCCCTAAAACAGAGAGGAGGAGGAAGACAGAAAAAGAGGAATCTGATCTTGTTCCTTGTCCTGAAGATCCTGTCCTCTCCTCTCCTCCCATCCCTATCAGTTGTTTCTGTTCTGTGGAGGATGAAGAGGCTTAAATGGGAAACAGCAGATATCTCATTACCTCGCACTGGATAGGATAGGCCTGGGAGCTTCCTGTGTGTGTCTATTGTACCAGTGTGAACTCTTCTAAATGAACACTATTGGGGATTGTGTCTGGTCCTACATACCGGGCATGCTCTGGTGACAAAGCACACACACACACATGCATGTATGAACACACTTACACATAATGACACAAATGCTTTTTCCTTAACAAAATGCAGTCTGAATTGGACCACCTGAATGTCTAATGAAAGGAGTTAAAACTGTAAATAATGATGTACGGTCTTTTTTTCTGTCTCTGCTTCTCTCTTCCTCTCAACCTCTTCCCATATCTACTGTAGGATTAATGAGTATTACTTGCTCTACAGACCGAGTAGAATGAGACAGGTCTTACTGTCATTTCCTAGACTGAAAGAGCGAAGAAAATATGCCCTTATATCCTCTCTTTATTAAATCAAGCAGGAGAACAGACAGTGGTTGGGTAGGGCATCTGTGTGTCTGTCCTCACATAGCACCAAGTTTGTTGTTTTTCTTCATTCAGTCATCAGTAAGCTGTTGATCTAAAGTTATTAAATTCATGTTTGATTTATTATATGGATTAGTGTCAACAATAGTATAATGTTACACATGACATAAGGCATAAGGGCCTAAACTAAGGCATACAGTAGTTAGCCAATTATTTGTTATGTTTTATCTTTGCTACACTGGATCAAAATAATTTCTTCATCTGTCCATTTTTTGGCCAAAAGAGTTTCATATGATTTAGCTTGAAGTTATATATATATAGCAGAAAAATGCTGTTGCATGTTGTGGTGGAGTATAAGCGAGAGCAGTCTGTTTCCTTTTTGTGTGTGTTGTGATCAAAGCTTCTGTATTCCACGTCTTGGTCAGCCACAAGTGCATGCTAATGCATGTGAGTTTCTGTCCAAAGCAGGTGCCCTTTTAAAATTTCATCAACTTTAATTGCCATGGTACAAGTCCTCCACGAGTATGCACAATCATTTGCACCCAGCGCACGTTTTCACTGATGTATGATAGATAATATGACGTCATACCGAGACGTTTAGCATCTTACTTTTTTATGTGTTTGTATGTGTTTATGCAACCTGGAAGTGTGTCAGACAAATGGCTACTACTCACCATGCCCCAGTTTGAAAGGGTCGTTTGAGGCAGAGAAATTCCACATACTTCACATTTGAGACCAGTTTGCTCTATGGGCAGAAAGGAATGTGGAGCAATGAACGTTTTATCTGTGTATTTATGTGAAATCTTCTGATTTAATCTGCCCTTATTAACAATGAATCATCATAATTTATGAGTTATTCATTTATGACACCAAAAGCAGTGATATTTAATTATTGGTCAGCTCAAAGCTTTTTTTCTGTTTTTTTACTTTTTAATCTCAACCCCCATCCTCCATTTTTTCCTCTAGTCATCCCCAGTCTCTTGGCTCTGCTTTATGAGCCCTACCTCCTGCTTAGGAACCAGTGATCTATGCAGAGATTGAACATGACTTTTGGCTCTAGAAACCATGACTGCCTAAAATAACTCCACACGCTTCACAACTTCAGTTCAGCCAAATAAAATGCACTTTAAGCTATATTCAGCAGAGGTCATCATGTTAGCATGTGGCCTTCCTGAACTGGTTCCGCAAAAGGCACACAGACATAAACCATACATTGACCATATTGAACTAATAAAGCCACATGTTCACTCACTTTTTATGAATATCAGTTAGATGTTGGGGGAGAAGTAACTCATAGTTTATAAACTTAGTCATCCTCACATTAAGAGCTCTCATGGTTGCTCCCTTATTGGCCATCTGCCTTTGTGTACAGTGATTTGATTACCTGGGAGCTTCATTAGAACAGAGAGACAGGGGAGGCCGCAGTGGTACTGTAGCTCCCCTATCCTCTCGACGGAGTGTAGAGTTACCTATGCACGGAAGAAGCTGCATTGATTAGCCATATGCCTGGGAGGCTGAAGAGGTTGTAGCTTTACCCTGTGCCATCATGACCTCCTCTAGGGAACAGAGAACTGGAGAATCTGGATGTGCAGAGATATCCTGTGTATAGAATAGAGCCTGCTTTCCCCCAGTGCATCTTTGCATTAAGATCTTATCTATAGTGGTTTCCAACAAAGCTATGATAACCTGGAGCTTAATATGGGAAGTCTTGGCAAGGATTTTCCAGTAAAGAAGGAAACTGTATGTTAATCAACAGGAGGTGGATCGATGGATAAGTTCATAGTCAAACACTTACCGTTTTGACTTTTGTCAGGGAGACAGAGGACAGACCCGCTGCTGTGATTCACTTAGTCTGATTTGAATTCTCCTTCCAGCTTGACTTAAAGCTTGTGTTTATGTTTTTCTACCCTGCGGTCTGCTCTTCTGTGCTGACTCTGCGTCAGTGGCCATATGTTAGACAGACATGCTCAGAATTTTGTCCAGTGGAACCAGTCAGTTGGAGCTTTACATAAAAACCTCATATATGTCAGCATTTGCTTCTGTTTTTTTATTTTTTTCTCGTTGAGTGAAGCTGGCTTTGTAAGAATGATTAATGGTTCTTTTAATCTTCTTCTAATTTATATCTACTCCGAAAGACTTTATTTTGAAACATTGCCTATTTGGTAACACCAATACACTGTGGTGTCTTATTAATTCTCCCTAGTCTGGCTTCAGCTCAATGCTACTAAAACTCTTTTATCTATTTTAAAAGTTTGAACTCTTGATTGTGTTTCCGCACAAGAATTCCTATGTACAAATGTACAAACGGCATGTAAACTCTCTCTCTGTGCTTGTATTTCTATGCATGCCAAAACGCTTCTTATTTTTATTCACCCTCTCCCTTCCAGGTTTGAAGTATGTTCTAGAGCTTTATGTGTTAATTGGTCAAAACTTCCCGGCCTTATCACTGCTGATTTACTACTCTATTTAGGCAGCTAAGTTAAAGATGGTGTAGAAGTGTTTTGCAGGCTGGAAAATGTGTTTATTATAATCATTTATGATGAGATGATATTGGATGATAAATCCTAATTCAGCTGTCCCATGGCAGGCATGTGGGTTCAAGTCTGCTGGAGAAAACATTTCCATACATATTGTCTCCCACCTTTAGATCCTTTTTCTTCCTTTTATCCACTTGTACTTCAAATAACTATGAAGCATTTTCATTTAGTAATAAAAACAAGGAAAGTAGAAGACAGTGTGAGGGTGCAGTCTTCTGCCACGGCTAGTTTTGAAGAAGGTGGATCTGAATCTGCAGCGGAATGTGATTTTCTTTCTTCCATGTTCCATCTCTCCACCAAGTGTCATGAGATTCAGCCCAGCAGTTTTCCAGTTATCTTACTACAAAACAGACAAACGCTGTGAAATTTATGCTCTGATTTACAGTCATTCACTAAACAGGAAAAAGGAATATATGGTACTGTAAATGGAAATTCACATAAACTGAAAAAGTTGTCAGTCAGAAGCATGATGTTACTTTTTCTTACTGCATCACTGTAGCTTTTATTTTTCCTTATGTGAAGTTTTTAAAAAATATCAAAAGTTATTACAAGTTGTTGTCATCATTCAATCAGTCATCATGCATGCCTAATTATTACTGGTGCACACATAAGTTCCAGTGTTATCATTTAATCTATTTCCTCTTACAAACTAATCCTACAAATGATATAAGGGAAACCAATCTTGTTTGACACTTTTTTTAAGCCAGTGCTGTTGAAGCAGTAACACAATTCCTCTATGTGCATATTTTCTACATGTTTTTTTACATGTAAGTACTCTGGATTGCTTCGTATTGAAAAATTGCTGGAAATGAACAAGTGTGTTTGAATCGAGAATCCTGGGAATTCATCTAATAAAGACTCTTTGCAGTCAATAAAAAAGAAAATTGAATTATCAAGCTTTTTTTCTGTCTCATCTTAAAGACATTAAAGCAGAAATAAAGAGTCAAAAGTCTGAAACTTGCTGTGATTGTTACCCAAGTTTCCATATTTTTCCATCTTAATAACTCAGCGTATAATAACAAAACAAAAAGTCTAATTTATCCTCTCAGTTGTCACTGGCTCATTGGAACCCAATTCCCCACTCCACCCTCTCTTTGTGGCTTTTTTACCTATCTCGTTTCTACTTTTATCTTTCTCCTGCCACGTCCTCTCCAATCCTTTCCCATGAACAGCCGCCTCCACTTCCTCCACTCCCTCCTCTCTGAAAGTGCTCAGGGTGACAGATGTTTGGCTGGCTGGCCTGTCATAATAACTGTGGAGGTGTGTGTCTCAGGTGGTGGCTGCTCTTTGAGTGCTTCACAGCGCAGGACAGGACAAGACAGGACACTGCCTGGAGCTATGGTGAGGGAGGGAGGAATGAGGCTGGGACCGGGGAAGACAGGAACAAGGAGTGAAAACAAGAGTTTTATTTTTGGTTGATTCCATAATGCCTTTTACATAAGATCTCAGGAAACACAGCTGCGACATCTTGGTAAATAAATACTGAACATGTATCTTACCCCACGACCGGTCAACAAAAACATCTATGTCAATCCACAGCAGGCCTGATGGGTGCAGCTTAGAATATGTGAGAGTTAAGAGACAAGAGCAGACAGAAAATACTGGCAGAAGAGATGAAACAGACAGAGAGGAATCTGCTCTGAAATACTCTCCTGCACATTCTACTGCAGGAAACCAGAATATAAAGACTCAATGCTCAACCCTTTTTTTATACATATAATATATATTTGATGCAGTATGTGCAGTAATTCTTATTTGACCCCCTGACACACTTGCAATAACAGTTACACCAAAGCGTCCTGTCTGGCGATCCACCGGAATACCAAAGGGTTGTTTGATTAAATGAAACAAAATGTAAGCTAAATTCTAAGAAAGTTAATGCATTACTCAAAAAACATTGTATGTGGGGAAAATGGCAAGCTCCAAATAAACTGGGAAGCCAAAAAACAGAAAAAAAAATACAATAATGATAATCTTAGATAAACCATTTTATGAAGTGGAACACATATAAACTAGCTTAACCTGTTCTCATTCCCAGTTCAGCACATGCTCTCACTAAGACAGAAGCACTCAGTGTTGAATTTTAATTCACTGGGTACTAAAAGCATCATTTCTGTGCTTGGAAGGTCTAATCGGTATAACATAAGATGCTCTGCTGGGGCAGTGTAGAAAATGTAAAGGAAGTGAAGTCAAAATAAATGGTTACGTTTTTAGGTTTCGTGGTGATAGTCTACACTTGTGGATTTAGCCATCCATCCATTGTCTACACCTGCTTCTTACAAGGCAGGGTCATGTGGAGTTGGAGCCTATCCCAGCTGCTATCAGGCCAGATAGCAGAGTGACAAACATCCACTCACTCCGAGGGAGAGAATTCATTAGGTGGACTCTGAATATTATCCATTTTCTTTTTGGACCAGTGGAGGCAATGCAGCCTAAGCAGGAGCTGCAGAATGATGTTTCCTGTCAGCTATTAAGATTGCCACAGTTTGAGTGACTTAAATCACCTACCGGTCTTCACAAGTTCAGTCTTCACTCAACCTCACCTTAAAAACTGCTCAGGACTGAGAAGCTGCAGTGTACAGTTTCTTTTCTAGCCCATAAGGCTGAACGAATGATTGTTTTAAATCGAAATCACAGTTTAAAATGCTGCAATTGAAAAAATTGTAAATTGTTTAATTTTCATGTTACACAGTGATCAATGTGTCACACTTGCAGCATCCAAGGTGTTACATGTCCACTTGCTTTAGCCATTTTTCCTGTTAGCTTTCATGTGTAACAATTAAATAGCATGTGACAGCCACGCTCAGCTGTGAAGTTACGTTGCATTTACAAACTAATTTTCCATAAATGGCTAAAACATAAATAACAGAAAAAAGTCCAACTCCTGAAAAGTGATGAAGTGAGTGAAGACAGTCTTATTGAGAGGAGTTGCTCCAAATATAAAGTTAATAAAAACCTATAAGAGTAATGGATGTGTTTTGAGTAATGCAGCTCACAAATGACAAAGATGGGAAGATTATGCTCATTCAGCCGTATTTCCAAAGTGGACACGAAGTTCTCAGCGTATCACCTTCCTGGGAAAGTTTACAATGTGCAGATTTTTGTGAGGCAACATACTTTTTGACATCCATGTGACCAGCAATTGTCTTGTGCGCATATTGGACTTGAACTCTGCTCTGTTTAACAAAGAAGGGATGGGGAGAAATTATGGCCTGTGGTGTAAATAAAGATGAATAAAATCAGACTTTAAGTTTTTATT
>JBBDHI010000007.1:21143336-21154310 GCA_037177115.1 Craterocephalus stercusmuscarum
CTTACAGATGCCTGTTTTTTTTATTATACTGGAGGTCAATAGCTACATTTACATGAAGCACTTTTTAAACCCATTTAGAATTAAAAGGCATCATGTCAGCTGATGTGATCGGCCTTGATCAAGAAGAATTTTCAATACAATTGACAGAACTGAAAAAGTTAAGGAATACTGAGCATTTCAATACAGTTGAATACTTCAAAATAAAAAAAAAAACAAACTTCGTTCTTCTGACCTTGTTGCAATGCACATGACATAACTGATCATATTAAATCTGTCCATCGTGTGAATACATATGATCCGACCACCTGATCCAGCGTCCATGTAAACATGTGAGTTCAGATTGATTTCAGAGGGAATATTTGTCTATGTAAACGTAGTTTATGACACAGTTTGCACTCAGAGACATCATCATAGGTCAGAATTGGTCATCCTCAATGAAAATCCCAGATGTGCCGCACCTGACAGCCAAAATCTTCACCCTTAATCAAGCCCACTACTTCGTAGTAAAATCTTGCTTGACCTGAATTATCTTCACCGTTCTCTCTTTCTCTTGTTAGTGGATCCTTATTCTCTCAAACTCCGCTTTCCCTCCCTCCTGGTATTCCACGAGCAGCCAGACATTCTTGACATTTTGCAAAGGTTGAAAGACAAAGAACCTTTGTCTCCTAATAAGGCCACACTCCATACCCCACCTGAATGAAAACATTGGGCCGAGTAAGAGTGGTGTGTGCAAGGAGCTGTGTGTGTATACGTGTGTGTGTGTGTGTGTTTATAGGGTGAGATGTTTGTGTGTGATGGTCAGGGGGGATATAGGGAAACAGATGGGAGTGGGAAAATGCACTCACAATGACTGGATAGGAAAGAGAGATGAAAGGAAAGTTGCAGGTAAAGAAGAATGATGGAGGGTTCTGCATTCGGGTGTCGGAGGTTTTAGACTGAATGTAACATCCTAAAGAATAAGAAGATGTTGAAATAGTGATGATCTGTTCCCTGTATATGAGCTGACGATAATACCAGTTTAATATAATGAGATAATGCAAGCTATCGCGGTGAGAAACAGCAGTACACCCTGACGCTTCACCCCCCGTTACACAGACAGACTTGGATGCTCTTGAAGATAGCAATATTCTCCATCACTGCAGGAGCTTGAAGCAGAACTCACAACACCCAAGGTCCTTCTGGTCTCCTCTCATCTCACTCCCTCATCCATCACACCCCTCAGCGCTGCCTCGCACCTCCTTCAATCTCTCCTGCTCCTCGTTCGTGCGGTTTTCTCGGTAAACTAGCTCCCAAACAGCTGAAGCAAGAGAGGAACCGTATTCTGGAAAGTACAGGAACAGAGGGATATTTTCACTGCTAAGCCTTCGCTTTAGTTAAATGTTGATCTTTTTTTCTTCTGCTTCAACCGTTTTGGTAATGTGTTATGCAATGTTGCTGCGTTTGCTGATTAAAGTGTTTTCAAGGGACCAAGTTAACGAGTCAAAAGTGAGAACATGTTACTCTTTGTTTTGTCTGTATTGCATAAGTAGGAGGTAAAAATATCTGGACTTGCCTTTGGAGGCAGATGGGGTGGTTATGACATCGGGCTCGTTAAAGGCAGCTATCACTAAGAAAAGCCAAGGGTTGTTGTGAAGTGCACAGATTCCTCTACTAACAAGGAGAGAAAAGATTTAGTCTGTGCGAGGTGCTGAGCAAGAAACAAAAGTACAGCTGAAAAATCTCCAATCTCTTCTTTCTCCATATTATTTTCTCTCTTTGCCCCCACCCCTATTTTCCCTGTCTGTGCCGGTATTCTGTCACTTATTGGGCTGTGGGTAGATCTGAGATAATATTCAGACTTTCACATTAATTCTTCTAGCAACTCAGGAGTCAACGCTAACCACGTGTTTGTTGTTGTACCCATGAGGCTGTTGTCTTGGAAACGTTGCATAAGCGGGAGTGGGAATGCAGGATGCCCCTTGCTGATTTGGAGACAAGGTGGCAGGCCTCTCTTTTTATCTCCCCTTGTCTTCCACGCATCCTCGTCGTGCATCTTGTTCTTTTTCCTCCACCCAACACTGGCTCCAGCTGCATGTGTCAAAACACTGGAGCTCTAAATGTCCCCCTCACGCCACATGTTGAGTTAAATCAGCATGCGAGCACCTCCAAGTAAACTCCACGGTCAAAAACAGCACGTTTAGTCGATCCCACACCCATGCTTCAACTAAAATAAGACTCCTGTTGGAGCTGTGATTTATAGCCCAATCGGAAATGTTTGTCCACAGTCTGTTAGCACACTAACACTTACAAACGCCCTCACCCACCGCCCTGAGAGCTGCGTTTGTGTGCCATCGTTGGATGTGGGAAGCTTTAAAGTCAGTGAGTAAAACATTATGTTGAATCCGAAGGGACCACGTGTGTAAGACTGCGTGATGTGGCCTGCCATGCCTCCTGTGTTGCGAGTGCCGTGTTAGAGAGGAACGGCCTTGGCTCAGGAGACAGGACAATTAATCTTCTATATCTTTACTGACTGCAGCTCGTTGCCTCATTTGACATGGAAAAGGAAACAGGATCAGACTACTGGCGTCAAACCTAATACAGCAGCCAGAATTATAGTTCATGAGTGCTGATATGTTTTGTAAGCATTCAACCACTGCTTTTGAAATCCTAATTTCTGAGAGAAGAACCTTAAATTAAGTTTCTCGTGTAATATTCATCTTTCAAGTACAAAGCAAGCCAAGAAAAGAGCAGGGTGGGCAGCCCCTGTGTGAGAGAGCTGTCTTAATCCATGTGTTTAGCAAGCACCATCTGTTCCCTTTATTCAGATGGGAGTAGAAATATTTGGTTGATTAGGAGAGGATCTGTGAAGGATAGCTGCACCGTTACCAACGGCTACAAGGGACACGCGCGCTCAATTCTCTCAACTGGTGTCTTGGGAAGCAGACAGCATACAGTGAGTACACATGTGTATATGATATGTACATCATTGTACCAAGTATCGAGTTAAAGACAAGAAATGGCTGCTAATGGCACAATAGGCCGCAGCATTTTCTCTACTCTCGCTCATGCACTGCACCGGCTTATCATTGATGTAGTGCGAGAATTATTATAAAGATGGCTTTTTTCAAATTAGGAAATAGATAAAGATGCTATTTGAATACAGAAACCAGGTGTGTTGCGGCAGAGCAACATCAAAAACATGCAGGACACTGGCCCAAGAGGTCTGGAGTTAGTGATCTGCTACCTATACAGGCTATGGAGTGCTTTTGTTTCTCTACTGCACATAAACTTTCACACCAGTGAACACATCCGAAACATCCATCCATCCATTTTCTGTACCGCATCATTCAATTCAGGGTCGCAGGTGGGCTGGAGTCTATCCCAGCAACTATCAGGCAAGAGGCGGGGTACACCCTGGACAGGTCGGCAGTCCATCACAGGGCCACACAGAGAGACAGACAACCACTCACACACAAACTCACTTGTAGGGAAAATCTAGAGTGACCAACTGACCTCGTAGGCATGTCTTTGGAAGCAATGTGTGATTAACTGTTTATCCTGAGGACATGCTGACGTGGACTGGGGAAGGCAGAGATCAAACCACCAACCCTCCATTTGGAAGACTATTATTCCTCCTTAAATCATCCAAATCACTGTTCTAAAATAATTTTAACTCAATTTCTTCTTCATATTACAAAATGTTAAAACTAAAGTCCCGTTTCCACTGAGCGCTACAGTGCAGGTCGGTACGGTCAGGTACCCTATTTTCAGTGTATCCATTACAGAAGCGACCTATGAAGCAATACCAACCCGTACCATTTTTGGGCCCCCTTAAATTGTGGGTCAATCGAAAATGGTACGGTACGGCTTGGGCAAAGCTACTGGTGTCATGCAATAAAATGCATTGACTGGCGGACAGAAACAAAGACAAAACAACCTCCAAAGCAGCACGACCTAAACACCGTGAAGTAAAGAATGTCTCCAAACAACAGCATGGTCTGGTCGGCTCTGCAGCTTCAAAGTTTCCTCCCACAGTTGGTGATAAAGTCATGTAAAATGAGCCGTATGAAGCGGAGAGGAATTAAAACGTATATGGAGACAAATCTCATGTTTTGGCTTCACGTGTGTTGGTGTCACACGAGTATGACGCCATGCCACGCACAGCATTTTGTCGAAACCCCAAATGCTGGTGGCGGTCCAACTGGCAGTGGAAACTCTTTTCTGAATTTGGTTTACCAAACTGTAGCAACGCATGCTGTACCAGTATCAGTCCACTGCATTAAAAAAGTTGCATGTGTTTGGTGGTATCATTAATGGTTTACTTAAATGACTGGGCCAACTCATGACTCATATTTCAGCACTTCACTGGCCTGTTAATAAGCATACAGTGCATATGTAGAAGTTTTAATGCTTTTTTCCTTTGCTCTGCAGGTGCTGATCTTGGTGGCCTGATGGACTTGGAGACTCTGTACCGAGGTGTGGAGCAAAGTATCAACCACACAAGAGCTGGGCGAGTGCGCAGACAGATCATAGACCGAACCTATAACATCGAGGTGCTGCTAGGTGTCGATGACTCGGTGGTCCAATTTCATGGGAAGGAACATGTGCAAAAGTACCTGCTCACACTCATGAACATTGTAAGTGTCTTCTGCTCAGGGGGGGGGAAACAAACATGGCAAACATGACACATGCAGTACGGTTATATTGTTAAACAAACTCAGACTTTGGCAGCATTTGAGATCATTTGTACACACATCAAACACAAGCTAGCAGACGCCTAATAGGTATGCTAATTCTCTTGTTTTAAATAAAGCGATTAAATAAGGAAATTCTTCCATTTGAGTTGAATGGAAAGTCACAGAGAGGTCAAAGAAAGAGGGTATCACACACATACAAAGATACACGCCAGCTGAATGAGGATTCAATTCCCTTCCTACATGTTCTCATCCAGCAATCAGCTGCAGGTAATCCTTTCTTCTCTATCTGAATATGATGAGATTTCATTTGTGTATAAGTGTGTGTGTAAGGTGAGCCCTCTGCGCTGAAGGGGCCCCTACATATCGTTTCATCAGGCTTTGTGTCGTGTCATCATTCATTGTGAGTGTGTGTGTGTGTGTGTGTGGGAGAAAGATGCAGAAACAGCAGGTAGTATGCTCTGGGCCACAACAATACTTAGCACTCGCAGTCCCAGGTGTTGTTACGACTGTGTGTGTGCACGAGCTTGTGTGTTGGTGTGACTCTGCAGACTTTAATCTTTCCAAATTAAACCTGTGGTGAGAGTGGGTTTTGCATGAATCGGTATGTGTGTCCATCTATTTGTGTGTGTGTGTGTGCTGCTGTTTGCTTTTGCTTGTATTACAACCCACAGAGCAAGAAACCAACCTCCGACTGTTCAGCAGGTGCAAGAATGGAGCAGCAAATCCTAGCGCCCGTCTTTGCCTCAGTTCGGCGCTTGAGAAAGAACAAGCAGCGCTGCGCCGTGCTCCCTGCCTCCCCTTTTAGATATTTGTTAGACAATATAGGAGAAGGGAATACACAGCCCTGTCGCAGTCTCCTTTAATCTGTGTGGAAGAAATAGAGAGAAAGAGAAAGAAGAAGTATTTTAAACAGTGCATTCGGAATAAATTACTGACAGCCAGATAAACAGAAATAAATAAATAAATAAGGGTTTCCTCCCACGCGTGGCATCTGGGCGACTTTCTTCTTGAAAGTTTGCTTTGCTCACTTCAGGATGGGTGTGTGCGATGTCTGACTTTCTCCCTCTATCTCTCACTCTCAGCAGCACTCTGTTGCTTGCAATGCTACTCTTCCCTTCCTTGGGTGGTTTATAGCAATAAACCATCAATGATAGATAAAAACAACTTTCTAGTTTCTAGTGCTGAAAGTGTGTGTGTGAAATGGAAGCTTTATTCTCTATATTGTAACCAAGACCCCAGACAGAAAATACTTGCATTTTACATTTGTGCAAACAAATTGATGTGTTTAATGTTTTTTATCCAGAAAGCTCTGTGTCACTTACACCTCATTGCACACTGATGCTTTGTTAACAAGATGTGTGGTTGTTGAGAGCAGCATTTCCAGTCAAACCATAATTTGGAGAATATTATTGAAATTGCGAGTCGATCTCGCTGGAGGTGAAGCAGGGCTTTGCAATACAAAAGCAAAGCTGGATTAGTTTCCAGACTATTTATCTGAATGCAAACACATTGGATGGACGATGGGCAACAGGTCAATCCAAACAAGCAAAAAGGTTATTGTTCATTCACTTAAATATAACCCATAGTGGCAGCCTTAATACTACAGTCCACATGCTGTATAAGGGAAATACAGTTTGAGCATTTCCACATCGAAGCAAACAGTGTTTCCTTTAACAAAACAGAAAGTTTGCTTAAAAGTCCATTTAAGCTTTTGATATGTTCATAAATAGATCCATTTAAAAAATCTGTGTCTTTACATTTTCATGTGTTCTTTACATTGATTATTAGGTAATATATTTACCAACATGCAGAGCGAATTCAGTGTTCACCCTCAATTCTGACACCTGTTAAGACAACATTAACCATGGCGACAGTTGAGGAAAACATATTGTCCAGTCTCAGTAAGAGACGTAAAAAGAGGCTGCGCGGTACATGGTGGTGGTCTGTGCAGCCATTAAATAGCTTTTTTATATTTAATTAAATACTTTTATGTTAGTTTCTTCTTCTTTGCTCCTTTCACTGGTCCCCCACACAAGCTATGCTACACAACACTGCCCCCACGCTTTCCGGTGGTTCTACTACAGCTTACACATCCATAAGCTCTCTGAAACTGGACCAAATCATGCACATGAAAGATGCGTAGAGAATAATAGGGTTTTAAGGTGGGAGTTATAAAAAAGCGTTCAAGCATGGGTGCGAGCTCAGCATTCAGATACATTAACACTTTACCTAAACACTTCCTGGATGGGTTTAGACAAACATTTAATTTAATTTCATTTAATGTTTGTCAAGTCAATAATGCCCACATTTATACAATTTCTATAATTATCTGTTGTGCTGCCACATAAATGTAAAGAGCTTGTTTTTCATAACAGCCGCTTATTCTGTGAAAGTACAGATATTTGAACTCTGCTTATATTTTTGCATCTTTTATAATGGCTTTCTGATTCTTACTTCTTTACTCTTTTATTTTATTTACTGCAAGACTGTTTGAATGGCCACTGAAACTAAGGGTCAAGGTGGATCATCTGTTTGTGTTTTGTCTGTGTGTATTTGTGTCAACATGGAGGAAAAATGGACAAAGCTGGTTTCTGCAGGACATCAAAGCACTCCCACAAAAAACCATTAAGTACTATTTGAAGAGTTCAGCAGGAGTGTCAAAGATGTGTGTTTTGTGTGTTTGCGTGTGTGTGTGTGCAGACTTGAGTTAAATAAGTCTTGCTAAGTCTTCTCTGCTTCCCACTCTGTTCCCACATATTTTCCTCCTATTTTATTCAGTCTTTTCAAAGAACTGAGAATACGTCTGACCCTGCGCTACCAAGGGTTGTGTTACATGTCATATCAGGATCAGCCATAAATGCTCAGACGAAGTATTTATGCTTTCAATTTGTAGAATCAGAGAGGCGAATTTAGATATTTTCTTAATGTAAAAAGCTGAAGGTAGTAATCCTGAGTTCTGGCTAGATAGGCCTTGTCACAACATTTGAGGAAACGGTGATATGAAGACAGTGAAAGTAAAAGTCTTTATATGATATCAGTACAAGTTAGGTAGAAGAGCCAGGTAATAAGCAGGCCGTGCATACAGAATATTGTAGAAAATGAATTCATTACCATTCTGATACTTAGATTTGCATGTGAGCGCTCGTAATTTGGTTTCCATTTCTTGAGAATTTATCTCTGGTTCAAACATACAGATGAATTACCCCAGTAATGAAAACAGAACAGAACTACAGGTCAGGCATCTGTCATGTGTTGCTTTTTAATGGCAAAAATTATGAAATTTACAGTTTTGAGAAGCACTCTGGGTTTTTTTAGATTTACAAATTTGTTAAGTAAGATGGGTACACTAAAGTCAGAAATAAATGGCTATGGTCAGGGAGGCTATGGTGTAAAATATGCTTAATTGATAATCAGGGGCATGAGGTGTGCCAAGAAAATATCCCCCTTCACCATTACACCACCAACAACCTGAACTGTTGACATGAGGCAGGATGGTTCCATGCTTTCATGGCGTTCATGTCAAATATGAGCCTGCCATCTGAATATAGCAGCTGAAATCAAGATTCATCATTCAACTATGATCTTTTTTTAATTCCACGTTTAGATTGTACAGTTGTGATGAGCCTGTGTGAATTGTAGCCTCATTTTTCGCTGACAGACGTTGCACCAGATGTGGTCTTATTTAGCCCATCTGGATAACCAGTGGTCATTTGAGTTACTGTTTCATTTCCAGCATCTTCAACCAGTCAGCTTATTCATGTCTGACCTCTGATATATACAAGACTTGTTCCTCCAGACAACTGCTGCTCACTGAATATTCTACCTTTTTTGGCCCACTCTCTGTGAACCCTAGGAATAAATCCCAGTAGATCAGCAGTTTCTGAAATTCTCAGACCAGCCAATATAGCAGCAACAACCATTCCTGATGCAGTTTGAACTAAAGCAAGTCTTCTTGATCATGTCTAAATGCAAATGCATTAAGTTGTTTCAATGTGATTACCTATTTATGGTTAAAAGGAAATAAACAGCTATACCTAATAAAGTGGCCTGCGAGTGTATGCACAGTATGTGAGCCTGACACAGGTAGGCAAGCACAGATTTTTTTGCAGATACAAGTGAAGATGCATCCAACAAATAAGTTTCAGAAATACTGCCCTATAGTAAGTACACCCTACAGTATATATGTAGGGTATAACAGGTATAACAGGACCACAACTCTCAGTTACCAACACTTCTCCGCTGTAAGCATGGACCATTTCTGTAAACCATTAAAACAGGTAGCCGACAGAAGATTTTATTAGGTTCTTACACAGGTTAGTGAACTCATCACCTCATGTTTTGCTTGGATCTTTATTAGGAAAAGTATTTGTTGTAAACTGTAGCACCTTAATAAGATGCATTGTGTGTCATGGCAAAAAAAATATAAGATGACCACGTTTTATTTGGAGGATAGTGCAAGTAAATCAGTATTGTACAATAAAACATGAATTTTCAGTCATGCTGGAGATTTAATTTGGCACAAAATTTGATGAGGTGATTAGTGTTTTTACAATGAAACTAAAATAATGAACGGAGAAGTTTGACTGAAAAAGAAGGGTCATAGCAGCAACGTTAGGTTAAGTAGAGTAAAATTTGTTCTGTGCTTTGGCCACAACAGTGTCATTTTCATGTGCTGAACGTAATGTTGATTGACTTTGTTGCTTGTGGTGATCCCTCTGTCTACATTACTTGTTCCCATTAAGGGAGACCTTTAGAGGAGTGCCACAAAGTGTTAATAACTCTTTATGTTAATAGTTACTGCTAAGAAGTGTGATGTGTGTTTGCATTTTTAATTCTAACATGGCCTTTTGGCATGCTGATGTGCATTTTGTATGCACTTTTATGTCTCTGGAGTGTGATAACTATCATTTGTGTAAGGAGTGCAGGAGGTGGTACAAATCGTTCAATCCTATCTTTACCAAAGCTCCTGGAGCCAGCGAAAAGTCACATTAATAAATGGTTGGAAGAGCCGGGAAAAGAGATGTAGTCCAGGTAATAATAGACTCCTTGTTAGCAGGAAGTGTCAGATACTAGGTTTAAGGAGCACTCAAACTGTGGGTTTCAGCTTTAGAATATTCCCAGGCGTGTTGACAAAAAGATGCAGAAAGGCTTTCCAAAGCCTTATCTAATTTATGTATCACTCCAGCCAGATTTTATTTGATGACTCAGTTATGTCTCATCAGCAGCTGAGTGTTTTCAATGCATAATTTCCTAAATATTTCTGGATGAAATGTGGCTGCCAATCAGTTGAAGTCCACTCTGTGATCAGTTGATTAAAGTATATTTACTTAGATAATGACACATTCATTTATAAATGATTATAAGGGATCATTTATCTTTTATAAAACTCTAACATAGCTGCTCCTGTAGTGTCATCTTAGTCTTTTTTGTGATGTGAGGATTAAATTGTGGATATGAGAGTAAGTACTGAATACAATTGTCAACTTGTGGATGAGTCGCTAGCAGCTAATGAAGTGCAGATTAAAAGCAGTGACCCTTCACTGCCTCATGACAGACTTGTCTTGTGTTTGTGGGTTGCTGTCTGAGCTGTCCTTCTCCTGTTCTCTCTTTTGGAACACATCTCATTATGTGCCCTTCTTACAGTTGCTGTTTCGCCACTGAAGCTTTATTTGCATAGATTCTGTTTGCAATTATAATTAAAGCATAGTCAATATTTACATTTGTGAACTAAAGCTGTCATTAGGCAGCAGAATTATAGCTTAAATTTATACGATTAGAAAATTATGGGCTGTCAACACTCGCATCGGCTGCTGTTTGCAGTCTCCTCCTCCATTAAAGTGGGAGTAAAGCCAATTCAGGGCATGTGAAAAGCGTTAGACGGTAGATGCTTAAAACATGTTATAAGAATGAGAATAAGAATATTTGAATGACATGTAGAGTTGGATTGCAGTTATTTAATTTGCGCGGGATTAGATCATTACATTTTCATGATGCCTTGGGATTGAGCAAAATTTGACCCCACCCCTATCACTCCACTCTGCCATGCAAATCTATTACTCGTAATCTCTGACTATTTCAATCAATTATTATGTACAGTATATGACAAGCAGAGGGGGGAGAGACTAATGGCAGCTCATTTGGATAAAAATATCACCATCCAATCTTTTAGAACATGCCGGATAAAATGATTGGATGGTGTTCTTTCAGTCCTGTCCATTTCACAAGTGACAATTTATTTTTTTGTGTTAGAGCATTTAATTATTTGGCTTCACTCAGTGTGTGAAGGGGATTTTAAGCA